>WIQG01000344.1:0-154545 GCA_014925785.1 Mycena galopus ATCC 62051
CCTGAAACCGCCTCGAGTCGGAATGACTCGGGAGGTCCCGGGACAATGCCCTAAGGCCACGGGAAAACATTGCAAGGCGCTAAGTCCGATTCTGGATAGTAAATTGGAATCCGGAATCCGAGCTGGAAAGAGGCAATTGGTATCTTAACCAGGAATTCACTGGCAAAGATATAGGCCAATAAAACAGAAAATGGACAGATGACCGGGGACGGTCAATATTTAAAAATAGGGGAGATGATAAGCCGTGAATTCGCCAACACCTGAAAATTAATGTTTTCTGGATTTCCGTTGCGGATACGCGCACATCTGGGTCTATGACGAGTCCCAAGTCAGTAGACCTGGAACTACACGCTAGAAACCAAATCCGGAACCGGTTGCGGATGAGTATCCAGAAAACACACATACTGGGTGCCTCCGACTAATATGCCGCTGGTTCTGGATCCTACTGTCGTACTATGGGCAGGAGGTTGCGGATAGTCCAAACGAACATTGGGGAATAAGATATCCATTCTGTGCCTATTTGTGGAACTCAAAGCAAGTGCATCTTGAATGAGTTTCAATATTATTTGTCCATGCTTGTACCAATGAGGCGACGCGCTCGATCACGTGATGACCCAGAACCTTTCAGACCGGAACGAGCCGGATCCGGATGCGGTGTCATACACCCATCAAATATCGATCGGCTTAATGTGGCAACCGAGTTCGAACCCAATTTAGGAAGAAGGTCCTAACTTGAGCTATGAAGGGGACCAGGGTGTCTAATTGAAGACATAAGACCCAAGGTTCCGGATTTCCAAGAATCCGTCAAGGGACACAAGTAGTGTGCCCAAGAAATCCAGAATATTAGGGCCACTCGGGTGCCAAGTCAGGGCTCCGATCGCGTCAGAAATAAATCAGACAAATAGGAGCCTGCTCAACCATGTTCCACCTCGACGGGTAGACGGTCTAGGGTAGCTCTTGGGCTGCACACAAGTTCAGGGTGTCTACAAAGAGGCATTTTGAAGGGCTATCCAATTCAACCACAATATCTTTGGGGACTAATCCAGAACTAACATTTTCAGGATCTAAAATAATCAGTCAGCAAGCTTGGCGATCGTTATTTCATATTCTCGAGTCACGGACATGGTTACACCGATGATTAATGTATTATGTTTGTAGAGTTATTTTTAGATGTACAGTATATAAGGTGGGCAGCTTGTAGGGAGAAGGCACGGACTCCTACCCGGAAACGTAAAGCGGAGAGACTAGCGGTCTGCTCCAGCGAGTACAGAAGGGCGGAACCACCGGCTTGATTCATCGAGGCTGCCCTTGGGGGCGTGCTTGTATTTTCGAGTTATTATCAATCTATCAGTTTTTCGGGATATTCCCTTGCGTGTTCTGCGTGTACGTGTGTGTGTGTTCTACGTGGTCCTGCGTGTACGTGTACGTGTCCTGCGTGTTGCTTGTGTGTGTCCTACGTGTTTTGCGTGTCCTACGTGTGTTCCAGATTTGTTGCGTGTTGCGTGTCAAATTGGTTCACTGCTCCTGTCTTACGAGGTTAGAGTGGGTGACCCAGAGTTGCAAAACTATAAATTGAACCATTGTCTGCGGACGATCCTGGATTTGCTTGCTGCGATCCACAAATATTAAACAACTGTTCCCGTGTATCTTCTATCGGTACACAAAGACCCATACTCGGTCGCACTCTTTGGGATTGCATCCGGAATCACTAGTGGAGTTTGGTTGGTTGTTGTTTTAGGGATTTGTGTTGGTTTCGGGATTTGTGAATCCTGAACTAGAGCGCACTTCTTCATTGCATTCAGCCCGTCGGATTTGCATTGTAGTGGATTTCACCCATAGACCGCCGGCACACGTTTCATCGGATGGCACGGTATGTGGCAACTAACATTGTTTAAGATATCTTCATGGAAGCTGGGTAGATATAGAGCCAGCATCAAGGCCAACCCTGAGCATGTACAGGAGCAGAAGGACAGGCAAAAATGTGCTGACAAAGCCTACAGGGAGAAGTAATTGCATTGACTCGCCCTCTCCTACTTTGACTGACCCAATTAGAAATCAGAATCTTCTAGCATTCAAAAAACGGGAGAAAAGGAAGGAAGCAAATGCTCAAAAGGGAACTAAGCAGGGTTATCAGACGGAAGAAAAAAGAGATTATGCTTTGGAATATGCACTTTGGACCCACAGAAAACAGGATGAGCTCCAGAAAAAGGTTTCTGACGCTCTGTGGAGGGACAAAGACGGGTATGTGATGCACGATGGCCAGTAGCTTACAGACTCCTTGTTTACAAAACTCGTGGCATACGTAGCACGAGTGGCTGTGCCTCGTAAAAATAATTTGAGATCAAGGATTTTCGGTGGCAACAGTGGCATAGTCAAGGATTTCCAGTGGCACGGGTGGCACAGTACGCAACAAACAAATGGATCAAGCCCCGTGACCAATATCAACTTGTTCTTCGCTCTCAATGCCATTGCTCCATCGATGCTCACCACCCTTTCACACTGACCCCGGTGCTACCCACATCCAAACCCCTTCATTTTACCTTGTTTTTAGCCCCGCTGCCTTGGACAACCGCGGTGTCTACACCTTTTGGTGAGTCACCTTTTTCTTTTTTTTGGGCCAGCCCTGAAGGAGACACAAAAAAGGTCCAGTGCCCAGTGGATGTCCGAATATATCCCCTGGGGGGGTGCCACCAGGTACTCATCCTGGGAGGCTTGCCTCCCGGCTTGGCATGCCTGCTACGACGCTGGGGAGCACACCCACCCTGCAAGCCCTGCAACCTCTGTGTGCCTGCAGCCTCCCCAGATGCCCATGAGCCCACCACACCACACCATTGCCACCTGCACCCCACCTACTCCCAATGCAGCCACTTCAGTTTCTCCCAGCACCATGTCGACACACAGTGCCACCAGTGCCACCTGTTCAACCGTCAACCTCCAGGCCTATTCACACACCAACCCCTCCCAGGCTCCACCCTGCCCCTGTCGAGAGGGGTGTGAGCAGCCATTCATCCTCCATTCTCGATCAACTCCCCCCCCTCCCCTTGAGCGCCTCCGATATCGGGCATCAACTCTGCAGACAATCCTCAAGTTGCCACCTATGTGGCAGCAGGCCACACCCTGGAGGAGGTAAAGGCTCTTTTTGGTGTTCACTATTCAGGGGAGGGGTTGATTTTGAAGGAGTATGCATATGATTCAGACAATGAATACTGGCAGGATCCATAGCTATCGTAGTCCAATCTTCTCACTCTTCCCCTCCTTTTTTATCTACTTCTACTTGTAACAATTTTTTTTTGAATCAGATGGCATCCGTTGCACAGGAGGCCAAATCAGATGGCATTTGTGGCACAGGGAGCCAAATTGGATGGCATCCATGGCACACACTGAAGCAGACACTATAAGACATTGGTGCTACCTGTGCCACCTGTGCCACTGGATGTTTGCATGACATCACTAGCACTCCAGGCACAATGATTGATATTGGTAAGCCAGGAATGATGTAAGTATCCATATTTGTTCTTGCCACCGACATTCTTTCCAATGCCAAAGGATAAGAACAAGACAAAGCCCTGGTCAACTATACCTTCCTGGCAGACTTCGACCTTCTCCAGAATCCTGATACTACTTCCTCCATCTGTGCCAGGGCTATACCTGCAGCCCATCAGCTCCTAGACTCATATTACAAACTCCAGCGGGCCAGGGAAGAAATTCAACGGCTGAACAAGGGCAGAGGATCCTGTATTGGCATAATTGTCGGGGTAGGTTTGATGATGTCCACTGGAAGTGGCTCCAGGCAACGAAGAACAAGCTGGGCCCTGCCTTCACAGGGACCCTTCAACCTGGAATCTGGGTGATCGCCACCAGTGCCACCGTTGCCAGATCCTGAAGAACAAGGGCCAGTGCCACCGATGCCATGGGTGGAGGAGCCTCAAACAACAGAGATGAACATTGATGAGCTCACAGGAGGGGAGCATGATGAAGGATCTCAGGACAGATGGCTTCTGGGTGATGGATCCAGTGATGAGAATGAGGGACCAGATGATGAAGGAGAGGAACTGTCTGCAGTATTAGAGGAAGTAGCATCACTAGGAGTTGACAGATAGTTGGACTTGATAATAGGGTGGCACTGATGGCATGAGGACTAGGAGCCACTTCATCTAGACAATAAATGGATATTCCTCTCCATGTCCTGCAAAGCTAGAATGCCACACACACCGCTCTTTGCTGGAGGTTGTCCGACTGATCCTGGGTTCGATGGGGTGTGGCCCTCATGGCATTCTTTGACTTTTTGGATCCTGTGAAGAGATGGTCCATGGCACTGATGGCATTATTTAGGTAATATCCCCCCCCCCCCCCAGCAGAATTTTTTTTTTACTGATCCTGGGTCAGAAGGTCCAGTGGCACTGATGGCACTATTTTGGTAACAAATTTTCACTGATCCTGGGTCAGAAGGTCTGGTGGCACCAATGGCACACTTTTGGTAACAAATTTTTACTGATCCTGGGTCGGAAAGTCTGATGGCACCGATGGCACTGTTTTGGTAACAAATTTTTGCTGATCCTGGGTCAGAAAGTCTGGTGGCACCGATGGCACTATTTGGGTAATAAAATTTTACTGATCCTGGGTCAGAAAGTCTGGTGGCACCGATGGCACTATTTGGGTAACAAAATTTTACTGATCCTGGGTCAGAAAGTCTGGTGGCACCGATGGCACACTTTTGGCAACATTTTTTACTGATCCTGGGTCAGAAAGTCTGGTGGCACCGATGGCACTATTTGGGTAACAAAATTTTACTGATCCTGGGTCAGAAGGTCCGGTGGCACCAATGGCACACTTTTGGCAACATTTTTTTACTGATCCTGGGTCAGAAAGTCTGGTGGCACCCATGGCACTATGTTGGTAACAAATTTTACTGATCCTGGGTCGAAATGTCTCGTGGCACCCATGGCACTATTTGGGTAACAAAATTTTACTGACCCTGGGTCAGTGGCCTCATGGCACCCATGGCACGATATCCAGCCCAATTGGCGGTTCTGTGGCACACATGGCAGTTCCGTGGCATATGTGGCATTGTTTGTTCGAAAAAAACGACCAAACAATAGGAGGTATTTACTGGGTGGCATGGCTGCTCTGCCACCGCTGGGTGCTGCAGCTGCCACCAAACCTGTACGGTGGCCGTGCCATGTCTCAATAACTATCGACAGGTCTTGGGGGGGTAGACCCGTCGATAGTTATCGAGGGGTGGCGGTATTATCAGGTGGCGAAGCTTGCGAGGGAGGCGGAGATAAGGTGTGTTTCTTTCCGCTTCTTCTCTAATTTTCCTTTCTACTTATATTGCACGTAGCTTCGCCCTAATCGCAACCTCAACCGACTACGACGCCTGGCGCCCACATGAGGCCGGCGTAACCGCCGCAGAAGTCGGCGCGATCCTCAAGAGAAACGCGGACACATCGAGGCATGTCGCTGCACACGTTATTGAGCGGCTCCTCGCAGTGAGCGGGAGTGCAGGCGAGGCAAAAGACGCAGGCCTTCTGTCAGAGGAGGCAGGTTGCATGCAGTTCGCGTTCATGGCGCCGCCCACAAAGCACCCAAACACGGTGCTGGCATATGTGTTGGCGGAGTATTTCGCGGCGGCGTAGGTTGGAAATTGAAGCAAAGCAAAGGATGTAAGTAAGACTCAAGCTTAGATGTGTATGTAGTTCCGTTTCGGTTTGGGGGCATTAACGAGGATATGGGGGCTTGGCGCCTTGGCGGTGTTAATCAATTTCAGACCACAATCTGTCTGTTGTGTTCAAGGCCCGAGCTCTTTGTTCCCGGTCGGATGGTTTTTCGACCTGAGGGGTATTCATCTTTCTCGTGTTACGGCGCCATCCTGGGACTCTCGCTCTATTGGAATCTTGCTCTCGCCTGGTTCTCCTCCATCGATGAGACATCTCCGCGGGATTCTCCTGACGGAAAGTTGAACGCTTTAGTTGATTCGCGCCAGTCTTGCGAAGTTACGCGAGATTGCCCTTAAATATTTTCTTGGTTGTATTGTCCCCAGACACCTCAGAGTCCCTCGTTGCAACCGGTCGAACAGACGGACCCGAGTGCCCGCTAACGGCTCGACCCGTGGTACTCCCGCTCCTCTTTGTTATAGATCAAAACGGACGGGTAAAAAGCCCGTCCCGTCCTGTCTGTCAAACGGAGACAGGTTCGAGCCCTATTTGGACCAGATTAGCAGTGCATACCTTGCTGAAGTTTTCTGTACTGTATAATATCGCGTCTAGGGCTCGTTCGACTCGGGAGACCCAGCGGTAGGTGAATGCCAAAGAGGGGTATATTTTTTGCACTCAAGAGTAGTCAAAAAGCCGTCAAGTGGAGGTACAGAGGACGAACCAACACTCTACCTGTTGGGGACGTGGATAAGTTCTGAGAAGAAAATGCCGACGAACGCTCTTGGATTGTTGGCTAGTGGCAGTCTGGCTTGCTAACCATGCTTCCATGCGCGTGGCTTACTACGAGTTCCTGATTGGTTGTCTTGCGACAGCGAAAAGGCAAACGTCTGACAATGTATGCAGCTCCGGCAACGCATATCGCGCGGGACGCTGCCGGCGACTCTCACCTACAACCACCTGCGCAACGAGTCCACAAGATTCAAGAAGCTGCTAGGTTGAGTATGATTTGGGTGTCCCCTGTGCGAAAAAATATACAGAACTTGGAGGCCCAACGCGATGCAATAATGAATGAGAAGAGCCACACCCCTGTAGATGCAACGTGTGGAGCCTCAACCTTGAGTGCAAGCTTAAGACAGCCAGAGGGCCCCGGTTGGAACCGTGCGTCACCCCAAGGCCATTGTCGATGGCAATGGAGGAATAAGCGAAAGGTGCACACACCTGCAAGTCCTCTGGCCATCAGAGGGACCTGTATAGTGCTGTACGGCGTGTAATGCAGTGAGGATGTCGAGCATTGGGAGTCTGTGCCAGGCACCATGCGTGGCGCAAAACACCACGAACCAGCATGGGGTCGTAGTCTTCAGAACGCACAACGAGACTCTGCACATACTGGCTGTTTGGAGCTTTGCCTTTTGGCCGACATCGAGCACAAAGGAATGCACGAAGGAATGTTGATGCCGAACTCACAGCTGGACGTAGCTCAAGCGTAGGGAGTTGACATGAGAAAAAACATTGAGTCCTGCGGACAAAAGGAAAACGGAGACCATCACCTGTTGGTCAAATGGGCCGCCAACGTACTTACTTGCATGACGGGACTGAAGGAAGATCAAAAAGGCTGACCGGAATAATGATGGGATCTGATGGTGTCAATCTGCTGCCCAAGCCGGCGCAGATTGAACCGCTCGACGAAAACACGACGGAGATAGGATCACATCATTGGTTCAATTCAATCACTGGGTGGGTCCTTAGAGTCTAAGGACACTCAGTAGAATGAGAATTGTTTTGGTCCCAGAGCTTGGAAAAAACCATCACACAATACTCTTTCTATTCCAACTCAAAAATCACATCAGGTCCGCGGGTGTTAGGAAAGTGAACTTCTGATGTAAAAACCAGTTGGCTTATGGAGTTCAGTATAGCACGGTATGTGTTGGGAATGTAGTCCTAGACACATAAATAAAAGAACAGAAAAGAGCACTATTGAAAAACAGGAGAAAATTTGAAACGGCGAGGAAGAAATGTAGGAATTGTATGACTCTGGTGAGAACTGTGGGATGGATTACACACTACATAATCAGGTTAGTCGGAGGTAGTCGTTGTGCAAAACTTCCCACCTGGAACCCGTATCAGAAGCTGTGAGGATGAACTGAATCTCCAGTATATCGTCAGTCAACTTGCATTGGTGCTCGGCCTCCAAGATGAGCTGTTAAATAACAAATTAATATTTGTGGGCACACGAAAGAAATATGCCCACTTGAACAGCGGTGCGAATTTTCTTGACGCCTTTTCTGCATTCTCCGATGTCACCGGAAAGCAACCAGTATTTATTCCAGCTGAACCGCTCGGTTGGTGAGTTCAGGATACGACACTTGAGTGACGAGGCCGTTTTGGTGGACCTAGTGCTCCATTCAGTAATAGTCGTGAATGAGATCAGGGATTCAGGGCGCACTCGAGGAGGTGGCTCATTTGGTCTGTAAGGCTCAGTAGCTGCAGGGGTTCTGCACCATTGCACGTCGGATATACTCTTCGGTTTGATCGATCAACACCGCGAGTAGGCGTATCTGGGTGGTGGGGGACCTGAGATGGATGGAGCACAGAACGGCAACAGCAATGAAGAAGCAGAGTGCAGTGTAGCGGAGGGTGTGGTTGGGAATGGCGGCGACAACAGCAAGGGAGGGGAGCAGTTCAGGTCCATATGTTGGTCTCATCTCATCGCATTTCTATGAGATTCAGTTAATCAACTCCGGTGGAATTGAGACTTGCGAAGTTGGGACACACAATTTGGAGAAATCTGGGCGGCAGTGATGTTGAATGAGTAAAATAATCGACAACAAAGAATTGGTTGTGCACCTGCAATTCATGCAAGCCCGACCTTGCTTCAAGGGCCTCGACATCAACGTGCCAGAGGTGGTGTGAGTGAGGTTCACGTCTGTGATCATTGGTAGGACAAGAGGAATCCAAATGGAGAGAGTGGGCGTTTATGACTTTGACAGCTTTTTTTTTGCTCCATTATATACGCTGCCAATGGGCCTTGCCGGAGTTTTGAGCTCGGAGCCATAAGAGAATGTGCTGGTCAGATCCAGATCGGTGCTTTGTTGATTGTGGCAATGTCCAGTGTCGTGACGGCATGGTCCGGCAAAAAAGGGAGCAATTTGACCTGAAAAAACAGTGCCGCGTCTATTTGCCAGGTCAAGCGTGTACTTATATGTTGTACGAGCAGAATGGGTGCAATTCTGTTTGACTCCCTGGACTGATTTCTGTCAACTCGCAAAAAACGTCCAGATCATGGAGCACAGCGAAATTTTGGGCCCAGAATTTGCTTGCTTGACGCTTTCGCACTGTGTTCTGAACCGCATTGAATGCCAAATATACAGTGACAAACTGGGGAGCGAAACGGTCGGCTTCGGCGCCCAATTACATATGCGATACTTCCCCAATTGGCCAATGTTGTAATGGATATGCGACAGGGTATCCAAGTTTCCTACTGAGACAAAACTTTGGGTAGTTTGGTGCCGTCGTTGGAGAGAACGATGTTGATCTTTTTTGGAGGCCAAATGTGAATAAATAACAAAGAAGCGAAACAGTCACAAACAGGCTTATACACAGGAGCCACAGAACTTGGCAATCCGGCATATGGATATTTTGCATCTCCGACCTGAAAAACACTGTTTCAGAGTCCGGATTTGCCTTATACCTCCCGTGGGTGCATGAAATATCAGACCACTGCCTAACAGTGACAAATGCATGAGCTCAAAAGACTTGGATATCGCGGGCTCTACAGGGGGTTCCGAGCCAAGACCTTTGGCGCAACTCGACTTCATATGCTGTAGATCTATCTACTAAAATTCAGGATTCTCAACATGGCCCGAAGTGGTAGAACAATGCAGTGTTTCGCTTCCTGTTTATATTTCGCTTCCCAGTTTGTCACTGTACTGCCACTATCCAGTTATTGTGCAACACAAGTAGCGCCCAAGTCACACACGAGCGTCTAAGGCCGTATCCGCGAAGCTGATTGATTGCCATCAACTATGTTCTGGGGAGGTACGTATCAGAGAAAGCGAAGCTGTAAAGAACCCTAACGTCCTTGGCTCTCTTCCGCTTTTTGCACTTCCTATTGGGTGGTGCCTGTTAGACCGCGTGTTTCCTGGGCCTATGAATGCTATAGAGCAAACATTCATTGTAGTGAGGTCGAGACAGCGAGCCGTTCAGGAACAGTGCAACCATAGCGGCGCTGAAGTCGCGTGCCAGCTATGAGGTCACACAAGCCACACACGATCCCCCGGGTGCGGTATCCTGAGATTACACGTTACTGGCATGGACTATTTTCAGTGTTCAGTCTCCGGCCTCTGTGGAAATTATGGTCTACACGCATCAGCAGCGCGAACGTAAGTTTAGGAGAGAGTCGCGAGTCGCTGGAAATTGAAATAACAGCTGGGAATAACAACCAAATAAACAGCGATGGTGCGGGCGGCAGTGGGGGGGAAAAAGGCTTATGTGACTTCATTCTCGTTGTGACCTCAGCCTGGGGCGTTCTTTGAATGCAACGACGCGAGGAGGGGGAAAGCAATTCAAGTGAACCTTGTATAACATGCAAGGTACGAGCTTCTTTGTTATAGCGTCTGTCTATGAGAGACTACGAACCTTGGCACGATGCTGTGAAAGTCTGACATATCTGCTCAGCCTGAACCTTGCTGCCGAGGAGAGGTACCAGAGCGGAGGTCGACACAAGCAATGAAATGAGAACGGGTAGCACAACTTCCCAGAGGTAAAGGGCTGGGAGTTGTCAGTGTTAGCGCAGTAGCGCATGTCGGCCGGAATGGCAAGGCTCGAAGGTGGTCTGGTTGCTTGTGGCAAGCTTGTGGTCTTGGGGTTCAATTGGATGTCTGAGAACGACAAGGCTTTTGACATGAGCCAAATCTAACCTGGATCAAACAATGTTCAATTTTGTGGATTTCCAGGCTGTGGGTACTTTTTCATCTTCAGCTAATTGAAAGTTTCTTGACCGGTAAGCACTTCGGTCTCCTATAGCCGGCTACTGGAACTTTTTGCATATAATTGGCGTATGATGGAAGAAAGACCCTGGCAGGTCCGAGGAAGCCGCTTGTTCGAATCAAACACGACTCATGGGTGAGAATTTTCTCTCTTGACGGCCACTGAACACAAGCAACATTTCAATTACGCACGGCACAGTACACCTGAACAAAAATCAAGGGACAAAGAGAGAAAGTGTAGACATGCACACAAGAATGCGTTGAATTGTGTTCAGCTTTATTCTCACGCAAATAGGGGCGGTCAAAGCAATATATTTCGATGTAATTAGGGTTAGGGTTAGCGCAATGGAAGGTCGAAAAAAAAGGCCCACCCAGCCGAGTGGCCGTGGTGGGACAGGAAAATATTGAGACGGTGCATGCACCTAAGCACATACAAGCCGCAGGCGCACTCTGTATGGACAGGGTCGCCGTGCTATGGAGTGTTCCCACGGCCCACAGACCCAGGGAGGTGAAGGGGCCTGTGCCATCAAGGTAAGTATGAGTTGCAAGGATGGCGAGAGGACGATTTATACCGTCGAACTGCGCACGGACCAGGAGGTGTTTGTTCTGCGTTAACCGACCACGTGTTCCACGTGCCAGCCTCGGGCTGATCGAAAACGGGCGTCGCGTCCACCACGAATGAATGGGCGGCTAACCCTGGCGCGCTTGAACCACCTTTCAAAGCTGCCGAGAAGCTGCTCTCTGACTTGCTCGCCGACGTCTCTGACTTGCCTGACTCGCTGGCCATTACTCTTGCGACGCTACTTTGCTCAGACTTGCATACCTGCGAATGAAAAGCGGTCGAGGATCCGTTTGTCTGATACTCTGAGCTCTTCGCATTCCAATGGCCCAAGTGGACCTTCCTTAATCCGACGCGATGTCTTGGTCTCAAATATTCCACCGCGGACAATGGCGCAACAAATTCTGAATTTAGTACGCATTGGGCCTTTGGAATACGTCGAAATGATTGAGGACGGCACGAGCGCAAAGCTCTCCTTCTTGCACGGCTACAGCGCTGCCCGCTTCATTGCCACCAGTGCGTCACTCGCCATTGCCGGGCACGAATTACACTCCACCTGGCTGTCATACCGCCCTTTGGACCCAATCGTCGCCACTGCCGTCGAAAAGGACCGTGCCCAGCGGACGCTACTGCTTTGGAAAAAACGCGACAGGCGAGACAACTGGAATGCTGCGCCTCTGACGAGGTACCTCGGCAGCAAGGTGGAAATGGTCACTGTGCGAAAACTAGAACTGGGCAGATCGGACGAACCCACCATCGCGGACAGGTACTGCGAGGTTGCCATCGTACATTTCCTCGACATTTCTGGCGCCATTCGCGTAAGTGGCTCGTTTATCTTGGATTTCTCGTTCTAACGATTCTTCCATACTAGGCGCACGCCAGGCTGTGAGCGGATCCATTCATGATGTCTGTTCATATCATGTACGGAACAGACCGGTGCGATCTCCCCTCACACGACGACGTCGACGTCGACATTGCCGCGCTCGAATGCGAGCCGCCTCATCGGCCGACGTACTTTCCCGTCACCGGCGACGCCGAAAAAATCTACCGCCCCTTTACTACCGTGCGGCTCAGCAACCTCCACCCGCAGACCTCCACCCGCGACCTCATCAAGCGCATATTCGGTGGGACGCTATACGGCGTCGACTTGGACGCGGCATCCGGGACTGCGGTGAGGCATTTCCTTCTTATCTACCTTGCTTGTGCCTTTTATCTGATCTGCGCACACAGAACGTGTCATTCTTCCGCGCTAAGGACGCGCGTGATTTCTACGCCGGCGCCCAATCTGGCGGGTGCACCCTTCACGGGAACAGGATCCGCCTCGAGCCGCACCCCGAGGCGGGTATCGTCAGCGAGGCGGAGGAGCGAGGCGGAGGAGCGAGGCGGAGGAGCGCGTGCTGCCGCACGATGATGCGTACACGCGCGTTCTGTGCCTCCAGGCATTCGACGCCCCGACGGAGCCGCTGATGCGAAGGCGGAACAAGATCGCCGCAGACTTTTGGACTTTTGGCCCGCTCGACCGCGTGACCACGAATAAGTGGGTCCAGTTCTCTCGCTTCGTTCTTGTCTCCTTGCTTCTTACCCTCCTTGCAAATGCGACCCTCATGCTGACTCGCGCTTCAGCTTCCGCCCCGACGCTCGCCAGCTCTATGTCGCCTTCGCCTGCGCCGCCGACGCCCTCCGCGCACACGAGCACATCACCACCGCCCACCCCACATACCTCGCCTACAGTATCACCTTCGCGCGCGACCCCTGCGCGCGCGGCGTCCCCGCAGCCGATGAGTGGGTACTGGACCGCGTGCTGAAGTCAGCGTCCCCTGCTGCGCCCGATGCAGCGCTCCCGCTTCTGCGCGCGAGCGTCGAAAGGGGCAAGGGGGACGCGGCCGCGAAGCGAACGACGGACCCGAGCAAGTGGGACCCCGCCGTGTGGAGCCGGTATTACCAAGAACGGAACTCGATGCAGGGGATCGAGGTCAAAGAGGACGGGCGGTGGCGGAAGAAGCGGCGGAGGCGGACGGACAATAAGTGGGCGCGGGTGCGGCAGACGCAGGCGCAGGCTTTGACATTGGCATTGGCTGGAATCAGGCCGGCGGCCGCACAACCGAAGGGGGCTGGTGCTAGGGAAGGACGTGCTGTTGCCGGGAGGAATTAATTGGCAGGGAAGAGTACGGGTGCTTTCGAGAGCGGGGGCGGGGATTGTAACGAGAGCAGGAGGAACCTAGGGGGTGTAGCAGCGGAAAGAGGCCAGGGACAGGAGAGAAATGAGTCTGAAGGAATGGGTGGCGACGGGGAGAGACTGGAGCAGAGACGGCGGAAACATGGAGAGGTGCAGACCCCGGAGAGGACCGTTAGACGCCATGACGGTCCCTCGGACCGTCGACGGTACTTGGAACACGAGCGAGACGCATGGGAGGAAATCAAGGCGTCCGGTGCCGTAGAGAATGTGGAGGCGCGGGGTGAGGACCAGACGCCAACGCGAAGGGCAGAGGGAGGAGGCTAGGGAGAGAGGACAATGCCGCGTAAAATGTGGAGATAGGGGCGAGTGCAAGCCCCGGAGGACGAGATGCCTTCGCGCGAAATCGATTGCACTTGCCCTCTTCATGCTGACGCTGGACTTCATAGCCAGGGAGGAATAAAATGGACATTTCTGTATTGAAAGAATATCTATCCCATTGCCCACCGAACCTTTCGAAAATGGCCTTTTACATGCACAGGCAGGGCGTTTTGCTAACCGTAGCCTTTTTCTCTCTTTTTTTCTCTTCCTGCGCCAAGCTGAACCCCGAGTTCCAATTTTGGTTCCTTTGATTTCCCTCGATCTTGCAGCTTGCTGTCCGTCACGCTGAAACGATCGGCAGAACCGGCGTCGACCCAACGGGCATCTGGCGGCAGGAAAAGACCGAGTCCCGACTCAGCCCAAATGCCGCTCCCCGGCTTTGAAGTTTTGGACTTGAACCATCGTTCGGTGATCGCCGAGAATCAGTGATCCTAACACTTGCTTCTCGAACCACCACGAAGAGCGATGGCGACAGAGAAAGGTGCTCCAGCTTTCTTCACTGGGTTATAGATTAATTGCAGTCCTTGTGGGTGTTATCGGTGGCAGTGGACTCCACAACCTGGGTAATCTGACCTTCGTGTAAGCCAATCGCGTCCGTCGCTTCACTGCCTAAAAAATCTACGCAGCAAGCACGTTGATCCTGAAACGGTGCGCTGGTTTCTCTTCTAATGTTTGTATTTGAACTCGCTGCCAGCCATAGGGAGTCCCCTCCTCTCCAATCGCGATCTCGTCCCTCCCTTCTGGCGCCCTGGTGGCCTTTCTTGCGCGGCACGGCGTAGACCACACTATCTCCCCCTTCGCCATCCCCGCACGCGCCAACATTGCTGCGCTCAAGTCCCTCGGCGTGCGCACCATCCTCGCCTTCTCCGCCGTCGGCTCCCTCCGCGAGGAGATCGCTCCTAGCGACTTCATCCTCCCCTCGCAGCTCATCGACCGCACCAGGGGAATACGACCGACCTCGTTCTTCGACGGCACCGGCCTGGTGGCGCACGTAGGCCTCAGCTACCCGTACTCTCCCCGTCTCGCGGCGTGGCTCGCGGCGTGGAGAAGGCATTGAAAGAGGAGGGACGCGGCGTGCGGTTGTGGACGGGGAAGACTCGTGGTGATGGAGGGCCCGCAGTTCTCGACACGCGCGGATAGTCTGATGTATCAGCAATGGGGTGGGGACCTTATTGGGATGACGGCGCTGCCAGAGGCGAACCTCGCGAGAGAGGCGGGGATAAGGTGCGTTTCTTTGCGCTTCCTCTTATTTTCCTTTCTACTTACATCGCGCGTAGCTTCGCCCCAATCGCAACCTCAACCGACTATGGCGCCTGGCGCCCACACGAGGCCGGCGTAACCGCCGCAGAAGTTGGCGCGATCCTCAAGAGGAACGCGGACACGTCGAGGCACGTCGCTGCACACGTTATTGAGCGGCTCCTCGCGACGAGCGGGAGCGCAGCCGAGGTGAAGAACGCCAGCCTTCTGTCCGAGGAGGCAGGTTGCATGCAGTTCGCGTTCATGGCGCCGCCCGCAAAGCACCCAAACGCGGCGCTGGCGTATGTGTTGCCGGAGTATTTCGCGGCGGCGTAGGTTGGAAATCGCCCGCAAAGCACCCAAACGCGGCGCTGGCGTATGTGTTGCCGGAGTATTTCGCGGCGGCGTAGGTTGGAAATTGAAGCAAAGTAAAGGATGTAAGTAAGACTCAAGCTTAGATGTGTATGTAGTTCCGTTTCGGTCTGGGGGCATTAACGAGGATACGGGGGTTTGGCGACTTGGCGGCGTTAATCGATTTCAGACCTCAACCTGTCTGTTGTGTTCAAGGCTTCCAGCTCGTTGTTCCCGGCCGGATGGTTTTTCGACTTGAGGGGTATTCATCTTTCTCGTGTTACGGCGCCATCCTCGGGCTCTCGCTCTGTTGGAATGCTGCTCTCGCCTGGTTCCCCTCCATCGATGGGACATCTCCGACGGGATTCTCCTGACAGAAAGTTGAACGCTTTCGTTGATTCGCGCCAGTCTTGCGAAGTTACGATGACCTTACTTGAAGCACGTCTAGTGTCCGAGTCTCGCAAAGAAACAAATTCGTAGCCAGGGAGCAAGTCGAGCCTCGTGAATTGTTGTGCTACCTCGACCATCTTACTCAAGAGGGTTGTCGACCTACACTGATGGATCAACTGGCCGACAACGCTTGTGACTTGGGGATAAATTGATGAACATATTGAATCTTCCTTCTCACAGGTACCGAGCACAACATTATATAATTTATAACCTCAAATTTTCAAACAAGTCGCCTATATGTGCGTTGCTCCCGCAAGATCTGTGCATCATCTACGAACAAGTTCGAGTCACCGATAGACGAAAGCTCCGAGTCTGCGACTCATCGTAGCTCCAGGCAGTAGCTTCCCAGACCGACGGCATTTTCAACCACCAAAACAAGAAGTGGTACCCGTCCATAAATATATATGCCAGAGCGGGGCATCTTGTGATAAACACATCACGCCAAAGTTCGAAGTCTGGGATCTCTGCGAGATTAGGCGCTGGGCAATTGTTGCCGTCGGAAAATGCCCAGTCAAGTGAAAGGATTTCCAAGGTAACGGGTAGGAAGGCACTGGTGGCGAGCGACTCGAGGAACGATGCCGTCTGTGAACCAAACTTAGCAGAAGAATGGTTGGAACTCGATATCCGTACCTGGGAAGTAAATCCGTGATAGTACTCCACGTCAGGTACTAGGATCAGCTGGAACTCGGTGAGTCCGGGAAAAAGAGCAAATAAAGTCTCGATTTCGGCTTTGCCAAACCCATTTCCGGAAGAGGTGCGGAAGGATGCGGTCAAGGCGACAATGTTGGATAACATGGTTACACCCTCCAACTCGGCCAAGAACGTGTGGAAGGGGCAGGCGGTGGAGAAGGTGATGTGCGTGAGGGAGACCCTCTGGACGAATATGTGTAGATTCTGGGGCGAGCCAGTGTACTCTTTGAGGAATGGCAGGATCGTCAATTCCTCCGAAGGTGTCAGGTCTTCTAGAACTGAATTGGTCGAAAAGACGCGGACCCTCGGGAATTTCGTGAGGACAATGGGGACCAATTTCCCTTTGGGCAGGGAGCGCCCTATCAACGTATGCACGCTGGGGAAAGGTAGGACTCCGGGGTTGGCCAAAGGGATGAGGTCCGGAAAATGTAATTCCTGGAGGGTATCGCGAGACAGCAGAGAAAGCCAGAGATTCCTCATATTGCCTTCGTTGATAATAAATGTCGCCACGCCGAGAGTCAGCGAACCGGGACGTATATACTCTCTGGGGTGGACGGTGGGATTCACCAACTCGACGTGGGTGAGTGCCAGCAAACTGCACAAATTCTGCACCCCCGTCTGCGTGAATCGAATGTTATGGGCGGCCAGTTGTTGGAGTCCGGTGAATTGGGAGAGGCGTTCGAAGAATGTGTCCATCAGAATATGCGGGGACTTTGTCGTTAGGTTTTTAACAGTCAACCGCACAGACGGCTGTCGACCGCACTCGACGATGCATGAGCGGACGTGTGGCGCTATCTTGGGCGAGGACCAGAAGCTCACGCACTCCAGGGCCTCGGCCAGGTGAGACTCCGTGGGCTCACGGTCGTAGGGATAAGGGTAGAGTTTGAATGCGGTGAATCCATAGGGCCGTGCCAGGTCGTGAAATGCGCGGCTCGTCGAGGAGAGGCTTCTCAGACCATATGGAGGGAGACAAGCCAACACTTCCAACCATAGCTCGTCGGGGAATCTGTGTCTGAGATCCATAAATGAGCGGGGGCAACGCACGATTAAGAGGAAAGACGCATGGCCTGTGTCCCTGGTTTAAATTTAAACCAGCGCCTGCAGGTGCACCGCCGACTGCACCGCCTCATGACTTTAAACTCCGCGGCGCAGTTCGGAACTTCCTTTTGGGTGTCCAACGTTCAGCTTTGAAAAAATATTTCAACGCTGAGCCGCATGTCTCGAGATTGCCCTTAAATGTTTTCTTGGTCGTATTGTCCCCAGACATCTCAGAGTCCCTCGTTGCAACCGGTCGAACAGACGGACCCGAGTGCCCGCTAACGGCTCGACCCGTGGTACTCCCGCTCCTCTTCGTTATAGATCAAAACGGACGGGTAAAAAGCCCGTCCCGTCCTGTCCGTCAAACGGACGGGATCGAGCCCTATTTGGACCAGATTAGCAGTGCATACCTTGCTGAAGTTTTCTGCACCGTATAATATCGCGTCTAGGGCTCGTTCGACTCGGGAGACCCAGCGGTAGGTGAATGCCAAAGAGGGGTATATTTTTTGCACCCAAGAGTAGTCAAAAAGCCGCCAGGTGGAGGTACAGAGGACGAACCAGCACGTTACTTGTTGGGGACGTGGATAAGTTCTGAGAAGAAAATGCCGACGAACGCTCTTGGATCGTTGGCTAGTGGCAGCAGTCTGGCTTGCTAACCATGCTTCCATGCGCGTGGCTTACTACGAGTTCCTGATTGGTTGTCTTGCGGCAGCGAAAAGGCGAACGTCTGACAATGTACGCAGCTCCAGCGACGCATATCGCGTGGGACCGTTAATTTCGGCCGCTGCCGGCGACTCTCACCTACAACCACCTGCGCAACGAGTCCACAAGATTCAAGAAGCTGCTAGCTTGAGTATGATTTGGGTGTTCCGCGTGCGAAAAAATATACAGAACTAGGAGGTCCGACGCGATGCAATAATGAATGAGAAGGGGCACGCCCCTGTAGATGCAACGCGTGGAGCCTCGACCTTGAGGGAAAGCTTAAGACAGCCAGAGGGCCCTGGTCGGAACCGTGCGTCACCCCAAGGCCATTGTCGACGGCAATGGAGGAATAAGCGGAAGGCGCACACACCTGCAAGTCCTCCGGTCATCAGAGGGGCCTGTATGGTGCTGTACGGCGTGTAATGCAGCGAGGATGTCGAGCATTGGGAATCTGTGCCAGGCACTACGCGTGGCGCCAAACACCGCAAAAAAGCCTGGGGTCGTACTCGTCAGAACTCACAACGAGACTCTGCACATACTGGCTGTTCGGAGCTTTGCCTTTTAAGTTTTGGCCGACATCGAGCACAAAGGAATGTGATGTGGTGTTGATGCTGACTCGGAACTCACAGCTGGACGTAGCTCAAGCGTAGGTAGTTGACATGGAAAAAAAATGTTGTGTCCTGCGGACAGAAGGAAAACGGAGACCGTCACCCGTTGGTCAAATGGGCCGCCAACGTACTTGCATGCCGATGATGGGATCTGTTGATGTCAATCTGCCGCCCAAGCCGGCGCAGATTGAACCGCGCGACGAAAACACGACGGAGATAGGATCACATCATTGGTTCAATCAATCACTGGGTGGGTCTTAGAGTCTAAGGACATAGTAGAATGAGAATTTTTTTGGTCCCAGAGCTTGGAAAAACCATCACACAATATTCTTTCTATTCCAACTCAAAAATCGCATCAGGTCCGCGGGTGTTAGGAAATCGAACCTCTCATGTAAAAACCGGTTGGATTATGGAGTTTGGTATAGCACGGTATGTGTCGGAAATGTAGTCCTAGACGCACAAATAAAAGAACAGAAAAAAGCACTATTAAAAAACAGGAGAAAAGTTGAAACGGCGAGGAAGAAATGTAGGAGTTGTATGACTCCGGTGAAAACTGTGGGATGGATTACACGCTACATAATCAGGTCAGTCGGAGGTAGTCGTTGTGCAAAACTTCCCACCTGGAACCTGTATTAGAAGCTGTGAGGATGAACTGAATCTCCAGTATATCGTCAGTCAACTTGCGTTGGTGCTCGGCCTCCAAGATGAGCTGTTAAATAACAAATTGATATTTGTGGGCACACGAAAGAAATATGCCCACTTGAACAGCGGTGCGAATTTTCTTGATGCCTTTTCTGCATTCTCCGATGTCGCCTGAGAGCAACCAGTATTTATTCCAGCTGAGCCGCTCGGTTGGTGAGTTCAGGATACGACACTTGAGTGACGAGGCCGTTTTGGTGGACCTAGTGCTCCATTCAGTAATAGTCGTGAATGAGACCAGGGATTCAGGGCGCACTCGAGGAGGTGGCTCATTTGGTCCGTAAGGCTCAAGTAGCTGCGAGGGTTCTGCACCATCGCACGTCGGATATACTCTTCGGTTTGATCGATCAACACTGCGAGTAGGCGTATCTGGGTGGTGGGGGACCTGAGATGGATGGAGCACAGAACGGCAACAGCAATGAAGAAGCAGAGTGCAGTGTAGCGGAGGGTGTGGTTGGGAATGGCGGCGACAACAGCAAGAAGGGAGGGGAGCAGTTCGGGTCCACATATTGGTTTCATTCCATCGTATTTCTAGAGGGTTCAGTTAGTCAACACCGGCAGCATTGAGACTTTGGGACACACAATTTTGAGAAATCTAGGTGGCATTGACGTTTGCATGAATAAAATAATCGACGACGAGGAAAGTATTTGCGTACCTGCAATTCATGCAAGCCCGGCCTCGCTTCAAGGGCCTCGACATCAACGTGCGAGAGGTGGTGTGAGTGAGCTCCACGTCTGTGATCATTGGTAGCACAAGAAGAATCCAATGGAGAGAGTGGGCGTTTACGAGTTCAGCAACATTTTTCTTTGCTCCATTATATACGCTGACAGGCCGAGCCGGAGTTTTGAGCTCGGAGCTCTAGGAGAAAGTACGGGTGAGATCCAGATCGGTGCTTTGTGGATTGTGGCATGTCGTGAGGGCATGAGTAGGAAACCCGGCAATCCAAATTTGGCATGAGACCCAAACTAAATGCGCAGGTGGCTGTGCGATGCGCAACGCCACTCAACCCAAGAAAACGGGAGCAATTTGACCCGAAAGAGCAGTGCCGCGTCAGGTCCTCTTCGGGTGGACGCCCATTTGCCAGACAGGTGAATAAGGGACGCACTTCTGTTTGACTTCCCTGCAGTTGAATCGATCCATTATCGGCCGCTCCCACACTCTGACCTCACCACCAAAAAAGAGGCCCAAATCGTGGAGCGTCTACGAACTTTTGCACCCCAAAATGTCCCCTTGATGCTCCGGCGCACTGCTTTTTCGTGCTGCGCGCGGCCCACAACGTTTTTTCTTAATCCTGCCCACAAAAGCGGACATACGTGTAATCCCGCCCCGAGTCACAAAGCAGACGCTTTACCGGTGAACCGTGCTCGCCTTGCTCGGGTTAATGCCCGTTCATGAAAACCAGTGAGTCTTGAACTCTAGCATTAAATGCAGCTTCCGGACTCCGACCATGTGGGTTTCGAAGACAAAAACGACTTTGCTCAGATGATTTCTTCAGTTTCCCGCACCACTTCTCTGCTCAGTCCATCGTCAAGGCAATTCACCTGTCAAAATGTGGTGCCGACCTTTGTTCTCTGCGATTCTTTCATGCATGGAGTTTGCCTTCATTTCCTCTTCTAAATCTCTAAATCCGCTTTGGCGCACTAACCCTCTAGGGAAAACAAGACATGCAGCTTATACTCCGTGGCAGCTATTTCGACGCTATGAAATACGCCCTCTATATTGTTGCGTCCCACCCAGTGGGTCCGTTCTAGGTCTGTTCGATATGCCTCTCGAATTCTTCCGTGGAAGTTCTCAAAAGAACCCAGGCAACAGCTTCTAGTCTCATCGCGGCAGATGCTGTTTCGTTTCCAGGTGGCGCATATTAATCTGACACTGAGATCCTCAACCAATGGGCTGAGGGCGGCATGTCGCAAAAATGAATCTTGGCAGATAACCCCTTCCAGATGTCGCAGCCTTATAGGCTGCTTATACCCGTCTTATAATCGTCTTACAACTACCTTTTAACCACTTTATTGAGTGCTATCCATCCACATCGGCTTAGCCTCACCCACCTTTGCATGTACATACAATTACGGAGTTATTTTAATTGGATTGCAGAGCGAGAAATGCGTCGACTCTGCCCAGTGCCCATTCAAATTCTGCAGAGATGGGAAACGGAGCCCAGAGCGGGTGATTTTCTGGATAATTGAACGGTGAGGCCGCGGGGAAGGCCGAGTGGATAAGTATAAAAGCATCGAGAGGGGTCCAATCGTTCTGGCGATCGTTGTGGGAATGGAAGGAACCGTTTGTGCTTCGGCGATCAGACTGGCAGTGTCGGACCGAGCGGCGAGGATCGTTGCAAGTAAGTATAGGTCCTTGGCAATAAATTACTTGTAGCTTGTAGCCGTGTAGGCGCCGTAATCTGTAATTCGTTCGCGGGGCGGGAGGTTATCGTGATTATGAAAATGTAGCGCCCTGTCAGTCCTTATCAAGCTGCTGAGGAAGAGAGGAATAACTTGGCTTAGCTTGGCATGCGTTACTTCAATGTTACGTAGTCTGAATCTGTTGGCGGGTGCGATCAAGGACCTGGGTTTTTGATGGGAAACGTGACCAGTTCCCACGTCCTAATCGGGACGATACTCGGGATTTGGCCACTTGCAATGGCCTAGAAGCCATTTCAACTACATAGAGCATCTCTTAAGAGCTATCAGCAGACACTGAAACGTTCTCCGAAAATTTTGAGGTCTTTCTCGTGTATCATTGCCATTTCAGGTCAAATACACAAATAACGCCTCTCGAGTGCATTTCGGATCCAATTTATTTTGTTGAAAGACGCAAACCGATCCGTTATCCTGCCTGAATTCATTCAGCAATAATGCAGGTTCCCAAAGTTCCGGTGAGGCGAGATTGTCCGAATTTGGGCGTGGGGAAGTAATCACGTGTCGCTCTAAAACTCAGGTCAATGATCGGACATGCCAACGAAATCAGACTCCATATAAAAGATTTATCGACTGTCATAAATCTTGTGGAGTCTGACTACAAGTGAGACTAAATGTTACGCAGTGTTCTTGCTGTTCGGCGTTCAACACTTCCAGCGAATCATCGATCACCAAAGCAGGTCCATACCGAAAACCGTTGCAAATAAATATGGGTCCTTGGCGATAAATTCAACCGCGACACTCGGACTTTTCGACAAATCGCAAAAGGCGATCGATCATAAAGATCCATAACAATTAAAAATGAACCCGCGACGCTTTGGATGGGCCAAGTGAACATCTTCTGTCCATGCCTCAAAGTGATGGATAAAATAGTACATCTCCAAAATTATTTTGCCTCGTGTGCCTTGACGCCGATGTTCTTCGCGACATTGCGGATGGCCAAGTGATGCATATTGTTTTGCACCGTGTGCCTCGCCTAACCTTGGCGCCGATGTCCTTTGCATATAATTGTTACATGGCAGATGGGAGGAGACCCAGGCATGTCCGAGTCGCTCATTCGAATCAGGCGCGAGTCATAGGTGAGAATTTTTCTCTTGACGCGAACACAGTACGGTACAGCCGAACAAAAGCAACTCAAAAACAAAGAGAGAAAGCATGGACATGCATACAAGAACGCGTTGAATTGTGTTCAAGTTCAGCTTTGTTCTCACGCAAATAGGAGCGGTCAAAGCGATATATTTCGATGTAATTAGGGTTAGGGTTAGCGCGATGGAAGGTCGAAAAAAAAGGCCCACCCAGCCGAGTGGCCGTGGTGGGACAGGAAAATATTGGGACGGTGCATGCACCTAAGCACATACAAGCCGCAGGCGCACTCTGTATGGACAGGGTCGCCGTGCTATGGAGTGTTCCCACGGCCCACAGACCCAGGGAGGTGAAGGGGCCTGTGCCATCAAGGTAAGTATGAGTTGCAAGTAAGACGAGAGGACGCTTTTATACCGTTCGAACTGCGCACGGACCAGGAGGTATTTGGCTCGATTTGGAGAGGACACGTGCCAGTCAAACTGATCGAAAACGGACGCCGGCGTCCACCACGAATGAATGGGCGGCTAACGCGAGCGCGCTTGAACTACCTTTCAAATCTGCCTAGATACCCTCTGACTTGCTTGACTCGCTGGCCCTTACTCTTGCGACGCGACTTTGCTCAGACTTGCATACCTGCGAATAATGAAAAGCCGTCGAGGATCCGTTTGTCTAATACTCTGAGCTCTTCGCATTCCAATGGCCCAAGTGGACCTTCCTTAATCCGACGCGATGTCTTGGTGTCAAATATTCCACCGGGGACAACGGCGCAACAAATTCTGAATTTAGTGCGCATTGGGCCTTTGGAATACATCGAAATGATTGAGGACGGCACAAGCGCCAAGCTCTCCTTCTTGCACGGCTACAGCGCTGCTCGCTTCATTGCCACCAGCGTGTCACTCGCCATTGCCGGGCACGAATTACACTCCACCTGGCTGCCATACCGCCCTTTGGACCCAATCGTCGCCACTGCCGTCGAAAAGGACCGTGCCCAGCGGACGCTACTGCTTTGGAAAAAACGCGACAGGCAAGACAGTTGGAATGCTGCGCCTCTGACGAGATACCTCGGCGGCGAGGTGGAAATGGTCACTGTGCGAAAACTAGAACTGGGTAGATCGGACGAACCCACCATCGCGGACAGGTATTGCGAGGTTGCCATCGTACATTTCCTCGACCTTTCCGGCGCTATTCGCGTCAGTGGCTCGTTTATCTTGGCTTTCTCATGGTAACACGAATATTCTTACATACTAGGCGCACGCAAGACTGCGAGCGGATCCATTCATGATGTCTGTGCATATCATGTACGGGACAGACCGGTGCGATCTCCCCTCACACGACGACGTCGACGTCGAAATTGCCGCGCTCGAACACGAGCTGCCTCATCGGCCGACGTACTTTCCCGTCACCGGCGACGCCGAAAAAATCTACCGCCCCTTTACTACCGTGCGGCTCAGCAACCTCCACCCGCAGACCTCCACCCGCGACCTCATCAAGCGCATATTCGGTGGGACGCTATACAGCGTCGACTTGGACGCGGCATCCGGGACTGCGGTGAGGCATTTCCTTCTTATCTACCCTGCTTGCGCCTTTTATCTGATCTGCGCACACAGAACGTGTCATTCTTCCGCGCTGAGGATGCGCGCGACTTCTACGCCGGCGCCCAATCTGGCGGGTTCACCCTTCACGGGAACAGGATCCGCCTCGAGCCGCACCCCGAGGCGGGTATCGTCAACGAGGCGGAGGAGCGCGTGCTGCCGCACGATGATGCGTACACGCGCGTTCTGTGCCTCCAGGCATTCGACGCCCCGACGGAGCCACTGATGCGAAGGCGGAACAAGATCGCCGCAGACTTTTGGACCTTTGGCCCGCTCGACTGCGTGACCACGAATAAGTGGGTCTAGTTCTCTCGCTTCGTTCTTGTCTCCTTGCTTCTTACCCTCCTTGCAAATGCGACGCCCATGCTGACTCGCGCTTCAGCTTCCGCCCCGACGCTCGCCAGCTCTATGTCGCCTTCGCCTGCGCCGCCGACGCCCTCCGCGCACAGCAGCACATCACCACCGCCCACCCCACATACCTCGCCTACAGCATCACCTTCGCGCGCGACCCCTGCGCGCGCGGCGTCCCCGCAGCCGATGAGTGGGCGCTGGACCGCGTGCTGAAGTCAGCGTCCCCTGCTGCGCCCGATGCGGCGCTCCCGCTTCTGCGCGCGAGCGTCGAAAGGGGCAAGGGGGACGCGGCCGCGAAGCGAACGACGGACCCGAGCAAGTGGGACCCCGCCTTGTGGAGCCGGTATTACCAAGAACGGAACTCGGTGCAGGGGATCGAGGTCAAAGAGGACGGGCGGTGGCGGGAGAAGCGGCGGAGGCGGACGAACAATAAGTGGGCGCGGGTGCGGCAGACGCAGGCGCAGGCTTTGACATTGGCATTGGCTGGAATCAGGCCGGCGGCCGCACAACCGAAGGGGGCTGGTGCTAGGGAAGGACGTGTTGTTGCCGGGAGGAATTAATTGGCAGGGAAGAGTACGGGTGCTTTCGAGAGCGGGGGCGGGGATTGTGGCGAGAGTAAGAGGAACCTACGGGATGTAGCGGAAAGAGACCTGGGGGCAGGAGAGAAATGAGTCTCTGAGTGACGAGGGGGAAAGGCTGGACCCGCGATGGCGGAAACATATAGAGGTGCAGACCCTGGAGAAAAGGGACCGTCAGACGCCGTGACGGTCCCTCGGACTGTCTATGATGCTTGGGACACGAGAGAGACGCATGGGAGGAAATCAGGGCGTCCGGTGCCGTAGAGAATGTGGAGGCGCGGGGTGAGGACCAGACGCCAACGCGAAGGGTAGAGGGTGGAGCAAATGCCGCGTAAAATGTGGAGACAGGGGCGAGCACAGCCCCGGAGGACGAGATGCCTTCGCGCGAAATCGATGCGTCTGGGTGCCGGCGGAGGGACGAGGCCAAAGCCAGGGCTTGGGAGCGGTGAACGAGGCGAAAGGTTGCCGGAAAAGGTAAAGCATTCCATGCGGACTCGCTGCGCAGCCAATACACTAATCACTCAATTTAAAGGGAATCATCCTAATTACAAAAGTGAAATCGGGCTCGACGAATCAATTTCTTCGGAGAAGCTCTCTTGAAAGCCTGTATATTGCTGCCTCGATTGGGCTGCGTAGATGTTTGTTACGTACATCATAGAGGCCTGCGTATGTACTGTACACGACATTAGAGGGACCGCCGCAGTTGATGCATCTTCCTTCTCGTCTGCATAACCACCTCGATATCATTCAGGAGAGACCCTGACTTCCGAGTCATTTGTACACTGCAGTCACACTCCACCGGTCTGGATTGGGAGAGGCGTACTCGCATTATAACTCCCTGTCAATTTTCAAAGTTGGCCCAAATCGCAGTTCAGAAGCTTCAGAAACACGCGATTTTGTAAAGGGTAGGATGTCAACAATCTTGAAGGGATCATCGAGGATGAACGCAATTTTTGGCAGCATCTACGAGTACTTAGTTGAAATGATAAGCATAATTCTCCTTGCCTCGCCCGATCCAGAAGGTTCGGCAAAGTTCCTCAACTAAAGTATGGTCGCCAGTACAGTATAGTACATGAAGCTTACACGTCATTGTGATTTTCGTTTGTACCGCGCCGCAAGTACGATACTAACTTGCCCCGCTGTTCCCGTAGCCAGCCCCGTAACGATTCCCGCGAGTGGACGGCGAGACACCACAAGAAGAGGATAGCAACCACAGTCGAGACCGCAGCGACGAGCGCGCGCGTGATGGGGCTCGATCCTTGGAAGCACAAGAAGAGAAATGCGACGAGGAAAGAAACCATTCTTTGTGAGCACGAAGTTAGAGCGGAGGGAATGGACGCCGAGGAGCACTTACGACCACATGAACAGGGCACTTGGCAGCGAGTACATGACAGCGAGCATCTCATAGCCCAGCATGCTGAAAAAATGAATGAAAAAACTTGCTTCCGCAGGGGTATCTCGATCCCGATTGCGATGAATGTTCACGAGCAGCAGCCCGCAGATGATGCTCCCAATACTCAGCAACGTCGAGAGGTAGCTTGATATTTGCGCGGGAGATCGTTTGTACACGCCGTTATTGTCAACGCTCTGGATCGCAAGAAACGCCACGTTGGCATTTAAGATCACGGTTGCCTGTGCACCCAATGAGGGAAAACGTAAGACGCAACAAACCACCGCAACCCACATAGAGAGTAAACTCTTGCCATTGGCTGGTGAGGCCCCTGACAAATTCTGGCCATTCGCGCTGGGGTATCAACCGATCTGTGTGTATTGTGCGCAAACCAAACAGGTGGGAGTCGGGGGCAGAGAAGCACAGTGGACTTAAGATCTTCATGCTCATCGTTCGCTTCTGAACGGTCGCGTACACGGATTGACCGAGGTTCAAGAGCGCACCAGGCTGGCCGTGGAAGTTGTATACACCACGACGAGCTTTGGAACGTAAGTTGCGAACGCACCAAAGCATATTGCGTACCAAAAATATGCATGAATCGACCTAGAAGATAAGTCTAAAAAATGGTGGCGGAGCCTAAGGATGGCACGCACCGACGAAGCAGCCGGATCCACCGATTTTCTCGCTAGCGTGTTTACCAACATTTTCTGCAAGCACGTGAATGACAGTTACTGAAAGTGATGCTGAAAAGGCTCACTGCCGATCCCTTCTATGAGTGAGAGCATATTCTTGAGATCGTCGATTGTCCAACCGACAGTTGACGTTTTGGAAGTCATGACGTCTGTGAGTCATGAGCAAAATGGACCGTACGACATAGGATCCACATACCACCGCAGGCATGGAGGACAATTTCGCGGAGTTCATCCAAGATCTCATGGGTAACCTCGAAAGCTCTCGGATAATATTCACAATGTATCCTTGGTGTACGATCAGCACTCACTGTGGAAAGTTGTGGTGTGGCTTACCAATATTGTGCCTCGAGTTCATGACCTAGATAGCAGCATGAAGTTGTCCTCCAAAGTGAAACAAGCGTGACCTACGAATATGCGACGCGGATTTCATGCCGTTCAACTCAGACGTGACTGGGAACAATTCAGAACTAGCATTATCTATCCAAAACACGGTGCGGCCCAGATGGTTCACAAAGTAGTACTGGCACCCTTTGCTTCCGTCTTGATACGTGTATTCATCTAGAACAAGATCGAC
Organism: Mycena galopus ATCC 62051; assembly: GCA_014925785.1. Taxonomy (NCBI): domain Eukaryota; kingdom Fungi; phylum Basidiomycota; class Agaricomycetes; order Agaricales; family Mycenaceae; genus Mycena; species Mycena galopus. The sequence continues at coordinate 28,205 of WIQG01000344.1, forward strand.
CCCAGGCTCCAGATGGACGCTATGAGCGGATAGAAAGTCGTCGATGGTGCGTATAATGTGGTTCATAAACTCGAGCGCCTCGTTGTCGAAGAGGTTTGCGTCGGCAAACACGCGCTGAAGATCCAAGGTGAATGGCTTTCTCTTTCCCATTGAGAACGCACCTTCTCCTCGTGGAAGAAATATTGAGCGCCTTCGGGTGTTCGCAGGCCGTCCAACCAGGCGGCGGCGGAATTCTACCAGAATATAGGAGTAATTCAATACACGAGGGTGCACTCACGGGGCCGAGGAGATGGTGAGCGGGGGGAGATTGAAAATGGTCGGCTCATCAGGACTGGATCAGTCACGTCAGTCTCGGGACCAAAAATAAAAGTGAAATCGCACACAAATGTCTTGCGAGAGTACCTGGACAAGCTTTCGGGTACTGCCGGGAAAATACGGGGATGTGCTTCGCTTAAACAAGGAGGTGATGCCGCTGCGAAATCTCCGGGCGCTCCTAAAGAGAAGAATCCCGACACTCCGATGGACGAAGCCGAGCGCCTCGATGGATTAGATGACTGTGCAGCAGGCTCGGGGAGATCCACAACGTTGCCGTTTTCGGACCGCAGATGGCTACCTAGGCCGAGGTCCGGTGAGGGCGGTAAGGCAGGAAGGTGCTGCACTGAAGGAGTGGCGGAGGGTGGCTGGTCGGACGAGGCGGCGGGTGGCTCCTGAACGGATGTGATGTCCTGAGAAGACACGGGGGCACTCGTACCAGAGCTAAGGTAAGTGGGCACCGAGCTTGCTGAGGTATAGACCACATGGCTTCTGGCGTCGGTGGGTGGAGCTGGGGAGCCACCGTCACAATCGGCGGTCAGTGGGAACACATGGATACTTTGGGGATCGTCAGATTTGGATGCTGGACCGGGTCTCTTTTTTATCGCGCGAAACAACGCCGAAAAGATATAAAGTAGACCCCGGCTTGAGATCCGGACAAGAGTGTTGCCAAGAATGAGTCTACGCAGGATATCTAAGAACCATCGAAGGCAAGACATGGGTGTGGACGGTAGGATGCGTAAAGGCAGGGAAAGCGTTATGTATGAGGCCGCGAACAGCGGTTCTTCTGTCATTCCGTTGGAAGGACTTTGGCGCCCATGAACAAGAACTGAGAACATCATCAGTGGCGGTGCCTCCATCACACTCTGCTCTTACCCTCGACATCCATGCTGAGCGTGCTGTAGCGAAGGTTTCTAACCCTTGTGTGCCTGCGAGGCCTATTTCCGACTCCCATGAGCTCCACGTTGCAAGAACTTCGCGCGTACATTAAGGCCTCGGGTTTTGAAAGCCCTGCACCGAATCATGCCAGCATCTCGGGTTCGCTGATCCAGTCTTCACTCCGTTTATCTTACCCAGTGCAGCGTATATAGAGACGAATATCATCAAAGATCCAAATTCGCTCTTCAAACGCCATGTGCCACCGCTGGACATCATTCTCTATGCCATTCGGCGCCTCCTCGAGCCACCCGATGCCCCGCGCCTGCGTGATGTCCCGGATCTGCTGGATTTCCTGACGACGATCGAGTTCTACAGAAAACTAGCACTTCAGAGGGTGGACGAAGCGCTGAGGATTCACCGATACTATCGGGGGAATGGAGATGAGGATGACCGCACGACGCTCACTGATGAGGACGTGCAACGCCTTGATGATTACCAGACGGCCGGGCCCACACAGCGCACCATCTACATCGAGCTGATTCTCCAGTACTGCCAGTGGGTGAGTCTCTGGCTTCGCATCTCCATATTCAGATCTCCCGTTGACCCTTGGCAGGACATCTATAACCTCTGGACGAGCAATCCACCATGCCCTACGGATGCGACGCTGCGCCTGTGCGAATATTTCCCCGAGTTGAACGAGTACTACATGAACTCCGGAGCAAAGTCCCGCCGCCTCTTCCACAACGACTTGTCCGAAGAAGAAGGCCAGACTCTACGTGAGCGTGGAATCGACTCCTGCACATTTATAGCCAACTCGTGTGACTGGGCTGAGGAGCGCCAGCGTCAACACCCCGGGTGCGCTGTCCAAATCGAGCCATCGTGCAGTTACTAAATCCTGCCACCAGCCAAACGATCGCAACCATGTTCCAGACACCCGAGTTCGCAGATAGGTTTCCGTGCAGCATCAAACTCCCAAATCTACGCGAAACCATGGAATACTACCTGACGGCTGTAGAGAAGATGGTCAATGAGCTACATGAAATGTTTCCGCCGGAGTGAGGACGAAGGAACGCGAGACCCACAATGAGTCGCGATCAATGAGTCGCGATTTCTATTCTGATGTGTTTACTTATTCGTTCTGCCATAAACCGTATCTGTAGATCCACCCGTGATGCTGAGCATTTTGACATTGCTTCTATCTTCCCCGAATTGTGGACGAACTGTGATCGTCGACATATCAAGTACTGTCTGTTTCAGTGTCCCTCAAGAGGAAAACAAGACGCCTAGCTAAAATTCGCTCTTTCCCTTCGATACGATCTGTCCATCCACTGATTTTTAATAGCGAGCCCAAGTTCACATTGCGGGACATACAAACTGGAACACGGGGCCATATATCTCCGCCGTTGTTTTGTGCTCTTCTACATATTCTGTGGCATTTTGCCCAATTATTATCTGCGGAGGGATATTCTCTGTTAAACGGCATCGAGCAAGTAGAATGATGCGTTCCAAGGACCTATATATACACTTATCCGTCCGCATGCTTTTGGACGGATAAACACTTGTACGTCCGTGTTTCTCATTCCTGAGGCCTAGTTCACCGACCTATATGAAGGCAGCACGTGGCCCAATATCCTATTCCTCTCTATCGCCATCTATCGCCAGATCTTTTATTTCCTGGTATGCAACGACGCTTGGCGCTCTATTTCCATCCGATGTCCTCTTGATAACATCTCTTTAGAAACGCGGGGATGAATGATGTGCGGGAAGATCCCTGATAGTACACCGGCGCCACCCGCTCATATAAATTCGACGTCTTCCCAGGAGACTGCCTTGGTCGCACTCCGCATTCTTCTCGTCCATTGTCACTCTTTACTCTTGTGGCGTCTCAACGCCGTCTCACTCGCTTTTGATTGTCCCAGGTCATTCTCTAAATATGGTACCGAGCTCCCTTCTTTACCCCAGACCATCTCTCACGCGCCTAGGACGGTTTTTGGTACAATATAAGCCAGCTATGGGTGCGTCTCCCAAAGCTCATACTGCTGATCGTTGACTTCTGCGTCTTTAGGTCGGGACCTTCTTTTATGGTATGAAAGCAGCGACGCTTCCGTGGAAAAAAACAAGCATAATTTGTGGTCCGCAGGGATATACCTAGTGCTCTTTTGCATCTGCGTCTACATCCTCGTCCACCGACCCCGCAATCTAGCGAACACTATCCTTTTGATCACTGCAATCGTTCTCTTCAGTCTCGCCACTGTCCAAGCCGTGATAAATCTCGTTCTCGGCGCAGCCGACATCGACAACATCCAGGTTCCGTATTACCAGCTTGTCGACGCGACCAGTGTTGTATACTCTGTAAACAAGTGCGTGATGATCAGTTTGAATTACCCCCGTCATTCATGCTGTCAGAATGCTCCAGCTTTGTTGCAGACGGCTTGGTGGTACAATTCCTTCCCTATCCTTCAATCGTGCTCTCATTCGACATATTTCCAGATATACCGCTGCTATGCGGTGTGGAATAACAATGTATGGGTCACCATTATGCCCATACTGATGCTCATCGCCGTCACTGGTCAGTCCTCTTCCACTGCCGCCCTTTTGAGTTTCTCATGCTTTGACTTTGTCCCCTCGAAGTGCTTGGGATAGATGGGTCGTTCGACGTGGAGCTGTCTGCATACCCCTTCCTTGCGCTCACCCTCGCCACAAATGTACTTGTCACCATTCTCACAGGCAAGGACCGCTCTATTCGGGCCTGTCAGTCCTAAAATACCTCTCGCTGTAGCCGGGCGCATTTGGTGGATCTACCGATATTCTCGCACGTACTTGAAGGAAACAGAACGACGGCGCTACGCATCTGCAATGGAAATCTTGTGCGTTTCTTGCGTGCGCTACTCGAAGCACTCCTCATCCACTCCTCGTTATGTGCAGAATCGAATCTGGAATGCTATATTCGGCAACTGTGCTGACCTACATGATCGTCATCTCCATTCCCAGTGTTGCCATCCTCGGGGAACCAATCTTTCAGATGCTGATCCAGATCATGGTGCGTGGGTTCTTTTCGATCTTGCTCGGGACAACTAGGCACTGAATTTAATTTGTACAGGGCATCGCACCCACGCTGATAATCGTCCGGGCCGGACTTGGGGTCAAAGATCAAGAGTTGAAGGACTGCATGCGCTCGCAGACACGTCCGATTTTGAGGATGCGGATGCGTCAAACGGAACCCGGCAAGGAAATGCCAACCATTCCTCTAGACGTGGAGAAGGGGGCTCCGGAATTGCTAGTGATTTCTTAACGAGCTTGAGGAGCAAATGGAACTTGAACCTGGACTCCTCAGATTTGAAGGATTCTTTGTATTGGACCAACACTTTGACTATTTCAACTTAGGCTCTGTCGCGTTATTACAGCATCTGCTTGTATATTTTCCAACTGCGTACTAACACGAACTCTCCGCTAGCTGTCAGAATAGCGGTGATGCGCGCGTGCGGAACAAATCCAGAATTGACATGATCTTTACCAACTCCCTTGACGACGTCCACCATGTCTTCGAACGAGCTACACCGCCGCAGTTGTGGAAATACCTTTGAAAAGTCGCATCTCCTCCCTACCTCCTCACAATTGGCTCAGCTCCGCGATGTCCTGAGTTCCACATCGTGGCCAAACGCCACTGTCATGTCGAGCTTCCAGAGCGTCGTTGATCAAACACCGCTCGAGCTTGACAGATATGTCGACGAAATTCGGGCGCTCGAGGAGAGGCTTGCTGCACTCAAATTAGATAGAGATTTGCTGCAGTCGTACAGTGACGGATGCCGGAGTGCGTTTTCACCTATCCGACAACTTCCTACCGAATTGTTGGTCGAAATATTCGATCTCTGTTCGCCACCCGGTACCGATGTCATTTCTGGGACAACCACGCCCACAGAAGAGCAAGATAGATTAGCCCGAAACTATTTGCTGCAGGTCTCTCAAGTACGAGATTACTTTAGCCGTGCCTTCGAGTATTTCGGATTTTTAATGTGTTTTCCTGTCTTCAGGTGTGCTCCCGTTGGCACGGCATTGTAATGGGCACTCCAAGATTATGGTCCACCATAACATTCGACTCCGGGGTTTGGGTCCAATCCTCCATTTATTGGGAGAGACTCCTTGACCTCGTCGAGGTATCTCTCAAACGCGGTCAAAAATACCCCCTCACCTTGCGGATTGCTGTGGATCCGTACCATTATGCTGAGCGAAGGATTCTGGAGATTCTCAGCCGGTCCTCGGCCCGGTGGAGGAACATTTCCCTTCGGATTCACCCCCAGTCGATGACGGATCTCTTCGACGCGAAGGGAAACCTTCCACTGCTTGAAAATCTCGAACTCTCCAGCACCTCCAATACCGATTCTCTCAGCACGTCCGATATTTTTTCGATTGCACCGCGATTGAAATCTATCACATTTACCGGGCCTGGATGGCCATTCAATGCCTCGGCCTTTCCTTGGGGTCAATTATCACACGCGAAGTTTGACAATGGGCGCTACAACAAAATTTCTCTGGGCGGGCTCCCGTTTCTCTCGGCTCAAGCTTGCTGCGAGATTGTGGTCACATCTACTGGCACAGGGAACCTCCCTGGCGAGTTACCGCCAATCACTTCCCAGCTTTGCGCATTGCTGATTAAAGTGACCTACCGGTTCAATCGAATGCAATCATGGGAGGCCTTCCGGACAGTCTTTGGCTGCCTCACTTTACCTCGGTTAACAACCCTCCGCTTTGTTCAGCAAACCGATACCCCTCCGCCTGTTTGGAACCAGACACATTTTTTACATTTCGCGACACGGTCGGCCCTGCGTGCCACTCTCACGCACCTTGAGATATACGCCATCATTCAGGAGCCTGAGCTGCTCGAATGTCTTCTAGTTCTACCATTTCTGGAGGAATTGCGCCTCTGGGATTGCGCTGACGAGGAAGACGGTGGTGCAGTGATCACCGACAACCTCCTGACTCAGCTCGCTTGGCGACCTGACCAGACAAACCTTGTGCACAATCTCAAGACTTTGGGATTGAGCTCGACCATCGAATTCCGTGACGAATCCCTTTGGGAGCTTGTCACTTCCCGCATTGATCCCTGGCGTTCCGAGAGCAGTCCTTTTGTCGTAATGGTATTGTACGTTAGTGCCCAGCGGGAATTCTGTCCAGAATTTCTTGCCCAATTGTCGGAGCTGGAACAAAGCGGAGACTTTATCTTTGCCAAAGGGCACATATAAATTGGGTGAGTATTGCCATAACTTGAGGTAAACGTCATGCTCACTGCTAAATATTTATTGAGCTACCAAATCTTGCAAAAATAGTTACGAGATTGTGGCTGGAACATGAACAATCAAAGTTCGACTTTATTCGTCGACAGTTGAGTAACAAAATCAATTGAAGAGTTTTATATGTGCTTTAGGTTAACGACAACTTTGTTAACGCCTTCCTCATCACCAAAGGCAATAGATGGTTTCATCCCAAGCTGTTCGCGTTCATGCGCCTCAAATTCCCCATATTGCGATGAGGTACACAGAATAATATCCGAAATTAGTCTAAGTACTCTAGGTCGCAGGGCGTTTATTCTGCTCTCAGTTTCAGGTTGGCTTCGTTGGGTTCTTTTGGAAATTTGGGATGGTCGGTTAGTCGACCCTCAATTGGCCCATCTTGGACTTGTCGCAAGAATTCGGGACAGTAATTGGCGAAAAGCCTTTGGCCAATCAACTTTGTTCCTCACATAAATTGTCTTGAGGACATGAGTCGCATTGGCAACAAGCTCCGAAAGGTGCCACACGATGGAACAGGACACGCATCGCCGATATTCAACATCAGTCGCGAGATCACTCGACTGATAAATCGCGGTTCCGCTCTCAGTCTATGGTACAGCTGAGTTCTACACGATAGGAAGAGAGTTCGTAATAAGGATTGTGATAAATCATGGCAAGTTTCAGGATGTCGAGGAGGCGGGGATGACCGTCTGCTGCGCCTTGGAACAATCCTTTGCCCGTTGCTCGCTCGCGGGAAAATGCACGCTGGAGTTTCAAGATGAGCTTCGAGTCTCCGGATTGGGAAGGGTTGTACCACGGCACGGTTCCTCCATCTTTCTCTACGGCGCCGAAGAAAGAGAACCATACTACTCACATAGTACACTCCCTATGATGACTACATTTCTCCATCAGAAGTGGCTCAGCCTTGAAAATTGAGAGCCTCCGTGACAAATTGATGGCACATATAAGTGGCCATCGAACGCAATGGAGCTCCCTGGCTTAGATATAATCTGGAGCTTCTGTGGGCCCGTTGAAAGAGATGTGTTACTGTATTCAGGAATATTTTCTTGTGCTAATGTCGCATTATGTTGGAAACTGCCAAGACCGTCTGACCTTCGCCATTGATATGGAACACACAGACTACTTCCCAAATTCTGGTACCGAATCCATCCTTGAGGCATTTTCCGAAGTATCTCTTTCTGCGTTCCGGTACAATTTCAACCTCAAATTGAACATTGATCTAAGGAGTGCTTGAATGAAGGCAATTGCCGTGCCGGGCCTCTGCCGATCCCATTGATCAGTTGCACCTCAGGACTTTTCGATTGTCCAGGTTATATCTTCTGAATTACCTCTAACCCACTTTTCTCACGGAAAAGTGGCAGGCAAGTGGCAGGCGAGAGTGTCCTGTTCGCCGCGGCCGCCGGCCACAGCATGGCAAACAAACTGCCGAAAGGGGACTGAGAGAACAATGCAGCGGACGCATGTTAACGCTTCGACACATTACCTAAGGTGGCAAACGCGTCTCTCCCTCCACCACAACTAACGATGCGCGCGAACATCCCTCTGGCTGCACTTCAAGACAATCGCGGTTCCGCATTTCCAAATCACCTCAAGGATGTTGACTTTGGGTACGCTGAGGAAGCGGCCCTGTTCGCCGATATAAAAGCCCTTAAGGCCCGCGTCGCAGCCCACTGCGTCAACTCAGACAGGAAAAAGTTCACTACCCAGACCACCGCATTTCTCCGCGACATCGTCCAACACCTGCCAGAAAACCCTATGCAGGTTCCTGGCGCGAGGTAACAGTCTATCTCCGCTCTGACGTTCAATGAGGTCTGACCGTGACAAATATAGGTCTTCTATCCTCGCGAATCTCGCACCGGGGAATCTGTCTGCCCAAACACCAGCGCACACATTCCACCAAGACGATGTGAAGCTACGTGCACATGAGGCGCGTAGTCTCGTTTTGGGCAATCATCCTGCACCCGCTATCTTCACTGCACCATCGACGCCTTCACCTGCGAGTGCCAGAGTTCATCGCACCGCGATGTTGGATTGTGAATCCCCATTGTCTATCCCGCGTGGCACAAAACGCGCACGGGAGGACGCGCTGGATGGCTCTCCACGCTCTCGTTCCAGCCCGAGTTCTATCACGGCCAGCTGCAACAACACCCCGGAGCCCTCTCCGCAGAAACGCTGTACCAGCACTCCCCGTGGTCACCGTAGCTATCCCGAGTTCAACCTGGGGCCTCCGGAGACTCCCTCCCCACGCAAGTCGGCGCGCCAGACACCTGGCGCTGCGTATCTGAATGGGAACTTCCGCGCACGGCGCTCGCTCCCTCGAGGGCAACGTCACTCCGGTCGTGAGTCTATTCTCTCATCTGGACCACTTGGACTGGATGAAGATGAGATCCCGCGGTTCTTGGGACGGTTGTAGAACTTTAGGATGCTGGGGTCCCGAAAGTTATTGTGATATAGGTTTCAATTTTAGAAACGGTTAACTCGGGTTTAGGTACCTACTAGTACCTACACAGAAATCCTACAAATACAGACATTCTTCTCGATTTGACAAGGAGCTTCAATTTTGTTGCGAAACCACCTGATCCGCGATGAAGGTGCACCTCTGAGTCTCCGGCACTGGCTGTATCTCCAAGAAACTTCCGCTCTGTGTCGTGATGTTCTGTGGATCCTGCTGCAGAACTATCCGGTTCTTGGTGCTGTCCGTGAACTGCGACCACAACGGCGACCGCGACAACTTGTAGGTGTTCGGGTTCCCGGAGCGGACGAATGACAACCAGTACGCAACGAGCTCCTCCGCAAATGATATTTCGACCGGGGTCATTGGCGTAAACACCCCGGACCCGTTGAACCTGGAGTGGTGTGGGATTAGAAATGCCGACGGAGAGGTATGAAGATCAATCGTACCCGGTGTTTATGCCCTGGAACATCATCCAATTTTCAGCCGCGTGTTGAACACCGCCAGCTGGGTTCTGCGTCGGGTTCGCCTGGTTATATCGGTAGGTCCACACTTGGTTGCGAGGTGTGACGGCGGCCGCTATGATGTCGCGCTGTGCAGAGAATCAATGAAAGCGAATAAACCTCGAGCACCCTTCGGTCGTACCCCACAGACCACACTCGGCTCGCCTGTCGCGACTTGGACCTGCAGAGCCGTGGACCCAAACTCGCTCTCGGGGTATTCCTATTTTGATTGCATTTTAAAAAATGAAACTATGTGCGTTTCAAGTCACGCTCACAGCTACGAAGGCGGCCGCGGTTTCATTTGACATCGAGGGGAAGTAGGCTTGCAGTGCGGCTGCGATGGTAGCTCCGCCCGCCAGCGTTTCATTGGTCGTGGAACTAGGGATAATTCAGTCCCTTGAGCAGTTGGGACACTGCATGTTAACTCACCCAACGATGACCGGAACATCTTTGAACTTTCCGTCCCCGAGATCTCTGGTTGGGAAATCCGTGAATATCTTCCCGTCGATCACAGGTTGGAATAGATGATATCCCGGACTAGGAGATGATTAGTTCAGGCTCCGGAAAGGAGCGCAAACCATACAGAGTCGATGTGACGAAGTCCTGTGCCCGGGCGAGAGCACTGACGCTCGCAGACCGCAAGCACGCCATCTGGGAGGTGATCGATCCCGTTCCGCAACCGGCTTGCGATGCAAATAATTGGAATTGGGTCTGCATCGCACTGAATTCAAAGGGTGGGCGGAAATTCGAGGGCATGGGTCTTACCACTCGCTGCTCGGGGAAGGCAAGGGGTATTCGATATACACTCTGAGCAATAGCCCCACGGAATAAATTTGTTCCGGTGTTGGCGACCATGTGCAGTTCGACAGATGCGCCGCCGGCGCTTTGCCCGTTAATAGTCACTTGCTGGGGATTCCCACCAAACGAAGCAATGTTCTGATTTATCCAAGTTAAAGCCTGAATCTGGTCGGAGAACCCGGCGTTGGAATCGCCCGTGGCTGGATCAGAGAATTCGGGAACGGTGAGGAAACCAAAGGCATCCAGACGGTAGTACACTGATGCGATAACAACGTTGGGACTTTGATGAATCCAGTGGTCGAACGGCCAGTTCGCAGGATTCCCGTAGAAGTATCCTTGAATATAGTGAGGATTCCCAGTGGCGTAAGCTCAAAAAATTCAACTCACCACCTCCGTGGATGTAAACCAGAACGGGGACTGGAAATGAAGTAAATAGTACCTCTGGACTCAGAACGCAACACTTACGGTTGCTCCCCTTTTTAGCCCCGTTAGGCGCGTAAATATTGACCTTGAGACAATCTTCACTCCCGGCTCCTCCCGCATCACCAGCTGAGTCAGGTGTTCAATATGTATACTGCACACGGGAAAGATGGGGATCTTACCTCCTGTAGAGCCCTGCACGCAGCGGTAAGTCTCAATTTGAGGATGCAAAATTGAGACACACTTGAATACAAAAATTCGGATACTTGGTCGCATCAACGACCTTACCGCCAGCCTCTGCCGCTACTCGTGTCGTGTTGAGCGGCAACGGCGCACGAAAGCGCAATTCGCCAAGCGGCGGCTCAGCATACGGGATACCCAGATACGCGACAGTGTTCGGGAAGCTCAGGTTCCCGCGGTACTGGGCGTAGCCTGTGTCGACGACGTTGCCAGCGGATGAGAAAACCGATACGACAGCACTTTGCAGCAAGAGAGCGAGCCGCAGGGCACCAAAAGCAGCTTTGTGGATTCTCGACATGACCGCCACGGATTCGTCCTGGAGCGGGGCGAAGAAGTAGAGGTGCATTCCAGCTATTTATGATTGGACTCGAACGGCTGGAAGCATAGCGGACCCGGAGAAGTCGGGTCACGATGCATCAACTTCATCACAGGTTCACATCACGAGGTTATGACGGCACGCGAGGAGGTGTCCGCCGTCAAAAAACTCCGTTGGAACAACATTTTCGCGACGTTGGAACATCGATGTGCCTTACACGACACAACTGCCATAGGACCGTATAATAATAGGTAATGTGATCGCAGGCAGACAGGTTATTTTTCTTGCCGCGGAAGATAAGTCACATGAGCTTTTTACACCAATCGGCTTCAGTCTGCAGAGCCAAGATTGTTCAGAAACGAGGGGGAGGAAGAAGAGAAAGGAATTTCTATTCACAGAGTGACAGACATAATGGATAGAAAGGTCTTCATAATTTGAGACGTCGAAGCAGCGTCGCAAGGAATCGTAATACTAAACGTGGTAATTCGCCACGTCTGTGAGCAAGGTATCGCTGTGGGTTATAAAGGCCGCGGTCGAAGTCCCAGAAATATTATTCTATTTCGAAGGTAAACATGTTCCACAAGAAACAGCTGGTTCACGTTGAATTTTACACGCCGAGATTTGCCCGAGGTCACGAATAAATCTAGTTGCGAGTTATCGCGAATTTGAACAACCTTGGAAAAATCGGTGAGTCACCAGAACATCCATTTAAAGGAGAACAGTGCTAGATAGACTTAGACCTAGCGTTTTCACTCCAAGATTTAGCATTATCCAGTGAATTTACAAAGGGCAGTTGCGGGCCCAGGGTAGAATTGATTTTGCCTCCAGCTTGGACCATGAGTCATGCAGAAGGATCATCAGGAAAACTGCAAGCAGCTATGGGCACTATGGAGCACTCGGCTAGTGCTGCCTAGCGCTGTCAAAGGCCTGCATAGCCGCCATAGTGACTTGCGGTTTCCCTGATGCCGCCTCATCTGGAAGGGAAGATCGTTGTAGCGCGTTTTTCTCGGCTGATACCTACATACAAAGGAACAATTGAGGAAGACTTGGTAAGAGAATGCCCAGTGGAATTCGACGCCCTGGAATGTGCGCTCTGTCATTTATCCAGAAATTCCTCTCTATCTGCCTGGTTAAACTCGCTGTTCGGACTTTGAATCAAGCCAGTATAACTAGCCCGACTTCCAGCAGCGATAATGAATAATTGGAATATTATCTGTGATAGCACTTGGCTGAGGAGGCTAGTAGCATCATTCCACGAGTCGATTTAGTAGCGGGTCTGTGTAAGTGAATTGAACTAATCCCCTGTATAGATTTAATAATTTTACAGTCACATGTTGAATTTTGTTCTTGGCTTGGTGGTTGTCCAAGAAAAAGCAGTAGTTGCCTGCAATTCTACCGTTCCCATTGAAATGCCCTTGTGCATTTATTTGTGTACCTTACACAGCAGACATGGTGCAGTGTTCACTGGCCAATGCCGCCTCATGTTGTCGGATTTGATTCACGGGCTCCTTTCGGCAGCGGATACGATGAATGAGACGTACAATAGCCTGTGTGAAAAGCATGCAAACGACGAGGGATATACTACATGTAAACGTAGGAGATCACACATGTATGCAGAATATCGAGACAGCCTGCGTTTATGCAGCCGCGAGCACGAACCGCATTTCTACGATATCGTCAGACACCCTACGCTGGTGCTCGGCCTCCAAGGTAAGCTGTTGGATGACACATTAATATTTGTTCGCAGATGGAATAAACCCACCTGGATGGCGGTGCGGATTTCCTTGACGCCTTTGATACATTCTCCGATATCGTTGGATAGCGACCAGTACTGATTCCAGCTGAACCACCCGGCCTCCGAGCTCAACATTCGGGATTTAATCAACGAAGCCGTTTTAGCGGACCTGTTGCACCTGTCAGCAAATAATTATTAATTGACATTAGAGATTGAAAACTCGCTCGAGGAGGTGCAGCATCTGTTCAGTAAGGTCGAAATACCTGCGGGGGTTCTGGACCATCGCACGTCTGATATGTTCTTCGGTTTGATCGATTAATATCCCGAGCCCGCCCATCTGCATCGAGGGGGATCTGAGGTTCACGGAGCACAGAATGGCAAGAACAAGAAGAAACCCGAGCGCAGTATAGCGGAAGGTGTGGTTAGGAATGATGGCAACAAAGGCCAAAAGGCAGGAGAGCAGCTCGGACAGTGCGCGTGTCTGCATAGTGAGAGAACACAGTTATGTGGGAGGTTGCTGCAGGTTCTTTATAAAGTACTGCGATAGATGCCTATTTAATAGACTCGTTACCAGTCTACCTATTTAAACCAGTTTATCGATGGGTATTGGCTTTGACATTTCACTGAATCTCGATTTGTTACGCGCCGAAGTCACAGGCTTCGCACAATTGAAATAGATCGAGAAACAGCTTTCGCATGCCGTGGCGGTTTAAATCTACCCTGACACCCTCCGCTATATCCCACATGCGTTTTCCCTGAGCTGCCGACACGGTGCCCGGGAAAATGTTCAGCTCCTATATCTTTCTATATGGATCGGACGGTGAAGAAGGGCATCGAGAATAGTTGACGATCCTCAACACTCAATCAGTATTCTGGGGTTGGCAACCGCTGGGCTCTTTCCCCCCGGGGTCTCTGAGGAAACTCCAAGGCAATAGCTTCTACCCCCACAAGATTAGCGTGTCTTAACGGCAGCTGTCTGTCAGAGGCCTCAACTTGAACTGGAGCTGTGTTCCGTCATTACTCATTCCTAGGTCGGGCATATTACCTCTGATAAACAACTCCACAGAGATCGGAGAACGATACATAAATAAGTGGTTGACGGCGATCCTCAACAGTCAATGTTTGGCAAATAACAGCTTAACTTCAGGAAGCGTTGGAGCCTCGGCGATCAGATTAAGCGTCCTTGATGATACCAGCATATTTGAAGCTTAGAATGTGCTTGTACATCTGGGCCAAGGAGGGTCCCAGCGAGGCGCACAAATTATTTCGCGAGTATACAGCTTGCTATCAATCATACATACGATTCACACTCTCAAGTCATCGCTAAACCGCTCTGAACTGCAAAGAACAGGAACTGTCTTCGGCGATCAGATGGGCTAGCGCCTAAAGTTGGTGCGGACGGGCGGAGATTAGATTGCTTTGTGCGCAATATCGGCGCCAAGGAGGTCGGGTCGATATAATCTGCGGGCGTACAGCATGAACGAAACGGTGGGGGTTACTCTGAATGTTTTATTATAAGCTAGGTTGCTAAGACCTTGCCAGGAACTGTTCCTCAGCGATCAGATAAAGTACAAAAGCTCTCTTCGCAAGTAATACTGCCCGGTGTGTATATTTGGCAACGTAAATTGAACTTCATTGGCGCCAAGACTGGGTCCGCGAGGCACACGGTAGCAAAATAATTGCGAGATGTACAACTTTGCCCTGAAAAGTGGCTCTGGATGTATCACTCTGAATGGCGATGGACAGATGTTTACTTGGCCCATCCACAGCGTCGCGGGTTCATTTTTAATTGTTATGGATCAGATACAAGGCTTTCTTTGCGAGTAGATGCTGCCGCCGTATGTAGTTTGGCAGCGTGGAATACGCGTAGGCATTAGCGCCAAGATTGGGCGGGGCACGCGATGAAAAATTATTAGGGATGCACAACTTGCCCCAACGACGTCTCTGGAGGTATCACTTCAAGCTATAGTGCGATGGACAGACGTTCACTTGGCCCATCCACATCGACTTTCGTTATTCACTGCAAGTCTGAGTTTCACGGTTGAATTTATCGTCAGGGATTTTAAATTGTTCCGCGGCTGCAGGCCCGTATAATTAAAATAGACGGAAATCCGTTAGCTTTCCTCCAATTTGCAAAGTGTGCGGCCACACGTCCCTCCACATAACCTTCGAGAACCGCGCGGTGCCCATTGGAACCGAGCACGAGGCTCAACTTTCGGATTTTTATCTTGGTTTAATCTTGAGGATCCCAAGTCGAGTCTGCTGTCTGACTCACCTTGGGATGGGTCGAAAACGAAGCTGTCACGGAGTGTGGACTCTTGCCAAAGAATTCACACCACATACACTTTGTTGGGTATAGGCTATCCAATGGGAGCGAGATCCAAAACCTTTGTCTAGCATAGCTTTGGCAGATGATCACCACGCGCCACCAATAACGGGGTCGGGAGATGTCTGGTGGCGGGTAAAGTAGCAGAGCATCTTCAAATCACATTCTCAGGATCTAAACATCCTCAAGTACCTATTTCAAAAGAATAATGGAGGGAAAAAACACGCAGCACGCATTATGGTTTCGAAACGTGCACCGGCGCTGGAGTATCACAGAGGAGGTGGGACAGAAAGATTCTTTCAGTTTGATTTCGTCTGATACCGCACTTCGAAGAGAAAAACAATTCCAACTCGTGCTCTATCCGGTGCTACAGAGTCTAGACGCGGGAAGGCTGCATACTTTGAATGATAAAACCCTTGGATTAAGCGGGAATATTATAATTCAGGGCCAGAAAAATCAATGTGATGCTCTACATGCCAACGAGGTCATGAAACCAACTCTCAACTCATTTACCAGGTTTGTTCGAAGAGAGTTCAAGCAATTTCTATTTTAAGCCGCGAGCGGTTGTTTGCACCTATGTACAAGCAACATTGTGACCGTGACGTGACGCTCCTGTCTCAAACCTCCATCTTCAGAATCTTCTGGGCTGCTCCAGCACTTACGTTCGCTCATGTCGCGAGAGAGATCCTCGCATGGTGCAGTTCCGGATGAGGCCGGCCCTCCCCGAACCCATACCAGCGGAATTCCTACCTTGGCTTTGAAAGCACATGCTGACATTTCATTCTATACGCATTTCCCCCCGCTATTTTCTCCCTCGCAATGACGCGTCCTCATTCTACTCGGCCACGACCCACCCTTGACAAGCGGCGAGTTTCATCCTCCGCGCTGCGCGGGTGATAGCCGCCACTCATATTGCTCAGCGCTCAGAGCTCAGCGCTTCCTCAGCCCGGTTTCCCGTTGACTCACGCAACTTTTTAACTTCGAAAAAAAAACGACGGCATCCGACGGCGTCGGTTTTCCTACTGGGTCAACATTCACGCACTGAATGGTGCGCGTCTCAGCTATTCCGAGCTCACGCTCGGCGTGTTTCAATAAACACAGCAAACGCTCGGGGTTCGTCCCGCACATTCGCGGCGGCTCTGACGTCGATAGGGCCTGGCCTTTACCCCGCAATTGCGCCATATGAGGAGCGGGGGCGGTAGCAGCGGTCATCCGACGGGCACGTTCAGGCTTACTCCTCACTGCGTCACGAAAACTCCCGCTCGCTCATCGCCTTGAGTCGGCACGCGTTTGCCCGCAATTACCGGTAATTTCCGAAGGGGGTGATCATCGCGGTTCCGAAGGCCATGCACATGTGCAGCAGCTGATTCTTTTCGGGACGATCAGCCCCTTTTGACAGGTGACAGCGGAGGCTTTTCGGGGAACTCCTAAATTTTTTTCTCCAGAGCGTCGTCGACTCATCTTGGGCTCGGACATTTAGAAATTATTTTCATACCGCCCCGATCGACTTGCTAACAATCCAGGGCTTTTTCATTTGACCACAGCATCTCCCAGCCCCGCCAACGCTTTTTTTCTTCGATTATTTCCCACTCTTGTCATAACGTGTTGGCTCGTGTTAATCATCTGCCAAAAGCTATCCTACAAAAGTTTATCCGTCTCCCATGGCATAGCCCATACTCAACAAACAAAACCGTAATGTGGTGCGAATTCCTGGAAGAGTTCATACTCCGTGACAGCTTCGTCTTCGCCCCCATCCCAAGGTGAGTCAAATTCAGTCACCGGATCCAAAGCAAAAGCACTCTCCGACTTCCTTCAGATTAAACCAAGATTAAAAGCTCCTCGGCTCGGTTACAATGGCACCACGCGGTCGTAAGGGTATACGGAAGGACGCATGCTGCTTAATTTGCAAATTGGAGGTAATCCATATATATTCTCGATCTATTTCAATTGTGTAGAGGCCTATAGCTTAGACGCGCATAACAAAAGGAACAAAAAAGAGTCTCCATGATCATCTGGCGCCCTTTCCATTCCATGAATTCAGTCTCGGACCGAAAACCGTTGTAAATATGGGTCCTTGGTCCTTGGCGATAAATTCAACCGCGAAACTCGGACTTTTCGACGAATCGCAAAAGGTGATCGATCATCAAAGGTCCATAACAATTAAAAATGAACCCGCGACACTTTGGATGGGCCAAGTAAACATCTGTCCATCGCGCCATTCAGATTGATACATCCAGAGCCACTTGTCAGGGCAAAGTTGTACATCTCGAAATTATCGTGTGCCTCGCGGACCCAGTCTTGGCGCCAATGTTCAATTTACGTTGCCAAATATACACACCGGGCAGTATTACCTGCGAAGAGAGCTTTGATCGCTGAGGAACAGTTCCTGGCAAGGTCTTAGCAACCTGGCTCACAATGATACATGCAGAGTAATTCGTTCTCGTTCAGTTCAAGCTGTACGCTCGCGGATTATATCGACCCGACCTTCGTGGCGCCGATGTTGCGGACAAAAGTAATCTAATCTCCGCCCGTCCGCACCGAGGCGCTACCCCATCTGATCGCCGACGACAGTTCCTGTTCTTTGCAGTTCAGGGCGGTTTAGCAATGACTTGAGAGTGTGAATCGCATGTATGTATGATTGAGAGCAAGCTGTATACTCGCGAAATAATTTGTGCACCTCGCTGACCCTCCTTGGCTCCGATTTCCAAGCACATTCTTGGCTTCAAAGGTATCATCTTGGGGGCTTGATCTGATCCCCGAGGCACCAACCGTGCCTGAAGTTAAGCTGTTACTTGCCAAGCTCGGAACATTGATTGACTGTTTTCATGAGGATCGCCGTCAACTACTTAATTATTTTTGGCGCTTGGTGCTCCGATCTCTGTGGGATTTGTTATCAGATTAATACGCTTCATTGAAGTGAACAATGCAGAACAAAAGGTCTGTCGGAGGACTCATACAGACAGCTACCGCAATGAAAGAAGTTGATTTTGGGGGTGGAAGCTGTCGCCTTGGAGTTTCCTGGGAAACACTTGAGAAGTCGAGGTATTTCGAATAGACGCACTGGTTGAGCCGCAAATACAGAGGGCGTGTTCTTGGTCGAGTCAGTCCGCAGCAGAGACGTCTCGCGATGTCTCGCAGTATCAATAGCTGCTGCGCAGCGTAGACAATGCCTCGTTTTTACGAGGGAGAGGCAGTGTACAATGCGGACTTTGAAGAATTTACAAGGGAGAGGAGTTGAACAAACCTCGAGGGAGCCTACACATGGGAGGAATCGCGGAGATGAGAGTCGGCACCACATTCTGACGGGTGAATCACCATGACGATGGAATGGATGGTGGAGAGGTGGTGCGGGAACTTGCGGGAAATCATCCGAGCAAAGAAGACGTTGTTTGGTCTTTTCGAAAACTCGCATGGTCGGAGGCCGAAGAGAGCATTTAATACTAGACTTTATGACTCACTGGTTTTCATGAACGGGCATTACACCGACCACGGCGAGTACGGTTGACCGGTAAAGCGTCTGCTTTGTGACTCGGGGCGGGATTACGCGTATGTCCGCTTTTGCGAGCAGGATCAGGAAAAACGTTGTGGGCCGCGCGCAGCACGAAAAGCAGTGCGCCGGAGCATCAAGGAGACATTTTGGGGTGCAAAAAGTTCGTAGACGCTCCACGATTTGGGCCCCTCTTTTTTGGTGGTGATGTCAGAGTGTAGGAGCGGCCGATAATGGGTCGATTCAACTGCAGGGAAGTCAAAGGGAAGTGCGTCCCTTATTCATCCGTCCGGTAAATAGGCGTCCGACCCCGAAAGGACGAGATGAAGGGTCGTGCAAAGAGCTTACGCGGCACTGTTTTTTTCGGGTCAAATTGCTCCCGTTTTAGCCGGAGCATGCCGTCACGACACTGTACACTGCCACAATCCACAAAGCACCGATCTGGATCTGACCAGCACCTTCTGTTATGGCTCCGAGCTCAAAACTCCGGCTAGGCCCATTGGCAGCGTATATAATGGAGCAAAAAAAAAGTTGCCGAAGTCTTAAACGCCCACTCTCTCCATTTGGATTCCTCTTGTCCTACTGGTCCTACCAATGATCACAGACGTGAACCTCACTCACACTACCTCTCGCACCTTGATGTCGAGGCCCTTGAAGCGAGGTCGGGCTTGCATGAATTGCAGGTGCGCAAATGCTTTCCTCGTCGTCGATTATTTTACTCATTCACATGTCAATGCCACCCAGATTTCTCAAAATTGTGTGTCCCAAAGTCTCAATGCCACCGGTGTGGACTAACCGAACCCTCTAGAAATGCGATGGAATGAAACCAGTATGTGGGCCCTGTCGCAAGCATCCCAAAGACGACGAGTGCGAATACTCCGATGGGCCAGCCAGGTCGAGGACCAAGGCACTAGAGGATACGGTCCAGCGGCTCGAGGCTAGATTGCACGAGCTAGAGCATCCCGAGGACGCCACACCCTCGGTGACGCTGTACGATCCGTACCCCCAGTTCCCCCCGGAACTGACGATCTCGCCATCATATCCTGGGCCTTCGACCAGATCCTTGCCGAGCACCCCATTCCATCAGTTACCGAGAATGCTTTCGCCCTCCGGCTCGTCTCCGGAGTCTCCGGGATACACTCCATTATCCCCCTATTCGCCCTCGTCTACCACAGCTACCACGCCGGCATTTGGGACGCAAGCCCTCGGTATTTTCGATTCGCGAATCATGAACACTCCAGAATCCACCTCGTCGAGTCTGGAAACAGACGTGAGTGTCAAAGCCGCTTATACTACGCGTCGGATGTTTAACTTTGACCTACAGCATCAGACTTGTGAAGCATTGTAAGTTCCCCCATTCTATTCTCTTGTGCGCGTTGCTTATGTAAATTTTAGACTCCAAACTTTCCATCCGCATGCAGAAGAATTTGGATTCTTCCTTAACTGGAGTCGATTCATACAATCGATTGCCCACTCCACGCGACCCTCAGCGCTACTAAATGCGCTCTACATGTGGGGGGCTCACCTTTCCTCAGACCGTCAGCGCGAACATTACTTCAAGCGTAAAGCGCTGCAAGCTGTAGTCGCAGAGCTCACGCCGGAGTCTTTCCTGCATACAGTTCAAACCGAGGTGTTGCTTTCACATTTCTTCTTCCGCACTGGCCGCTTTCTCGAAGCCCGCGCACATACTGCCACGGCAGCCGCGCTTGCTCTCGGGGGCGGCCTGCACCAAATTCGGTCCCTAAATCATCCCGACGGGCCCGTCATGGAAATCACGGAGGACGACGACCAGGAGATTCATCTCCGACCATCTGCGGACGCAATCGAGGAGGGAGAGCGGATAAATGGTTTCTGGGCAGTGTTTATGCTGCAGAAGAATCTCTCCGTCGCTCTGGAGCCGCCGTCGCGCGTCTGCGGCGTGTTCGAGGCCGGTGGTCTGCAGATAGACACACCCTGGCCGCTTGAAATGGGCGATTACAAACAGGTATGTTCCAGAGTCTGTAGGCGCGGGCCGTCGGGCTGATATCCGTCTGTTTCGTTTCAGGGATTGTTAACGTCCGACATTCACGGAGATTCGACTGTGCGCAATTTTCTTCAGCAAGCCGGGCCGCCCAACTATCACGGAGGTTCCTCAATCCCTGCGATGAACGTCAAGGCGTCCATCCTTCTCCATCGAGCGGTATACATGTACGGCCAGTACCAACCGAGTGCGTTTTTTTTTCCAAACTTGCTTCACTTCATCGGTGTTGATAATCTGTTCCCCTGATAGATATTCCCGAGCGGGAAGCGCAGTCCTGGTGGACAGCCTTCAATGTTGTCGACCAGCTAATCAACTCACTGCGGGCTGAACTCCCCGACGTCGCACAGCTTCAAGGCCGCAGTTCTGCCCGGACGATACTGCTCACACACTCGCTGCTGAATGCCGCGACCATCAAGCTGCACAGTATATTTTACACCGATCCGACGTCGAGGCAGACCTGCCTTGCGGCCGCACGCAACATGTTCCGCTTTGGTGGCTCGAGTCCCCAGGGCGGGTATCTCAATCCGATGATGGGTGTGAGTCAACTCTGTGTTCGCTGTAACGCATTGGGCGCGTGCTAATTAATCAATAGACCTTGTGGATGATGGCGTGCAACGTCTTCATCGAGGAACTGCGGCGGATCCGCGCCGAGCCACCGCATAGCGGATGGCCTCTGCAGGTCGCGTCTGAGCAGGAGCGGGAGAAGGAGATGCTAGGGAGCCTGCAGGACGGCCTCGACGCGCTGAGCGCCTTTGCGCGCGAGAGCTTGCTGATGCGTAAGTTGTTCGCTCAGTGAGGTAAGCGCGCCGCGTATTCATCTCGTTCGTAGGTCATCAGCTCACGAAAGTCCAAGAGGCTCTGCGCAGCGGCGCGACCTAACCTTGGACCTTCCGCGGACTGGGCGCCGCGGACTCGACATGTATACATACATACCTCGTTTCCTGCTTGATACCGCATACCGCATATTTCAAGAGACGATCTTCGCATCCATCGCATGGGAGCTGGTTCACTGTATCACTACCATATCCACGGTGTATATCTATCTATCTTCTTGCTGTACCTTGTACACTATGCATAGGATCATTACATAGTCAGCTACTATCTATTTCTCTTAGGGTTCGAACATTTTACTGGGCTCGGTTTCGTGCAGACTGTACTGGACAGACATTTCTACTTTCTCCTTCGCTATTGTGCTTAGACTGACCATAGAAAGTACTAGCCTCTACCTAATCAGTATATTATAATATCTCTTTGGTGCCACAGCTCGGCTCCGCAGTATCTATTTCTCTTGGGGTTCCAACATTTTACAGGGTTGGGTTTCGTGCAGACTGTACTGGACAGACATTTCTACTTCCTTCGCTATCGTGCTTGGCATCAGGAAAACTGCAAGTTACTAGGGGCACTATGGAGCACTCGCCTAGCTCGCCTAGCACTCGCCTAGTGCTCCATAGTGCCCCTAGTAACTTGCAGTTTTCCTGATGCGAACATAGAAAGTAATAGTCTCTACCTAATAAGTAGATTATAATATCTCTCTTGGTGCCACGGTTTGTTTGTTGAGTATGGGCTATGCCATGGGAGTGGTCGGAAAAACTTTGCGGGATAGGTTCGTCTCCGCAGTCTTTGCTAATTCGTTTATCCGTACTATCAGCGCTGTGCTATGATCGAAATTTTATCTCGGCGGAGGAGTCCTTCCCTTCCTTTGTTACGGGGTTGAAATCTAGGGAAATGCCGATCGGCCGACGATCCGGATACTTATATAGTCGTCCCAACTACCACCTTGGCGGATGCCCACGCCCTTCCTTCCATGTATGGCTGACGCCTCGATTCCGATTAAGACATATCGTGTACTCTCGAACCTTAAATCCGCGCCCCAAGCACAATAGGGTGGCAGCGCGAGAAATACATCAAACCGACCTAAAACAAATGGTCAGCAGAGGCTCAGTTGAAGATATATTGCGGAGCGATTGGATGCATATGTTTTTGCAGTTCCGTCTGCTTGGATAGTTTCAGTCAGCGCCACCGTTTCATTACTCCTCGGCCCGGTCCTGGCGCAGCGGGACACCGCGTGTAGGGTCAGAAAGGAAATACCTATTCCTAGACTAGCTCGTTGTGCCGCGGGAATTCCCCCAGGGCCAAATTCTACGACTCCGAAGTCGGCGGGAGGCGATAGCAGTTTATTGTTTATTATATCAAAAACGGGGAGTCAAGAATCAAGATGTGGCCCTGTCGCCTTCGCATCGGAATGACGACCGAGACGGCGAACTAGCTTTCGTCAATGACGCCCAGAAGAGCGCATGGTTTGCGTGTCCATGTCAAGCCACTAATAGTAGTGGGCCTAGAACGTTAATTCAACACTCGGATGCATTTCAGACTCACAACGACTCACCATACTTGTTGTCCTGCCGTTGGTTCAACTTCGTTCGTACCTGTCGTAGAAAACAAACCGCCGGAGCCAAAATCGTTGGTGTCCTGGACGCAGTGCTTTTTCCGGAAGTGGCGCAAGTGGCGCATTAGAGTGTTGATGAGAAAGAAGCGTTACGAGATAGCACATAAATACATACTGGGAGCAAATGTTTCTGCTTCCGGACTCGGAGTGAATAGCCAAATAAAATGAAAGCCATGTGTCTTGAACGTTCATCTTCGCCTCGGAGATAAATTCGCTCTAGACCAGAAGATGGAGGAGGAATTTACCGCTGGTTCAACTCTTACGTGTAGCACTTACGGTCGGCGGCAGTATAATCGCGGTTGATATGCAAAGTTTTTTTATTTTAATTTCGGACTTCGGACAACTTTGGCCGAGTCCGAGCTTGCTGTTCATTTATGAATCCTTGAGCTGATCCCCATACTTTTGCATGGTATTAAATTTAGAGTCTCCCAGAAGGCTCTAGTGACATAAGTGACAAATCCTCGCTGTCCGGGTACTGACGGCCTGCTTTCCATGTGTCTATTTTATTTTGAGCATGTACAGCTGCCGTATTGATATTCAGAACCGTGGGGAGCAACAAGCTTTTTGAATTTTCAAAAACTCCCACCCGTTGAGCGACCAACAATTTAAACCAGATCAAAAGTCACCGAATGTGCGTTAGTTTTGCCAGTCTTTATGTGATTCCGCGAAGAGTATTGGAAGGCGCCAAAGCCAATTCTGGTATCAGACTTTCTCCAAAATTATTTGGAGTCGTATCGCCTGAAGTTGAGACTCTTCATAGCAAATTTCACAAATTCACATCACCGGTACTTGTACCTAGTGTATGTAGCGACCTCATGAAACGCAGCTTGAATTCGAGCATCGGAGCCCATCCAACAGCCCTCATCTCTGAATTTTCAGCATTATGACAAGTACTAAGTAACCTTCCGACTCCACCACTATGCACCATCTGCGCGGCTCTTTATGAAACTATTGGAAAGGATGAGAAACTGACAGAGATAGCACATTTTGAGAGCGCGGTAGGCCGAAGCGGCCCACCATTCAATTTCGCAATTTGAGTCGATGTCAGTGTCGGAAAAACCCTGGGCTGATCACATAGGCCCACAAGCACTTGCACGGTTTTAAGATTCCATACCCAATCATGTTTAACGGATTTTTCACTTACCATTCACACCAAAAACTGTCGGATTTCTTGCAATGATACTTCGACCCCAAATCGCAGCGACTGCCAGGACTACGAGCTCGATACTATGTTCATTTATCCGGTGTGGTATTTCAGGCTAAAATTTAATGCGATCAACATGTAGACTCATGCTAACGAGACATAACTTGTGTTCCGCTCGCTGAATTTAGCCATATTTCTGGCAAGACTAAAATTCAGTATGGGGCATGAAATTCATGCAATTTTAGCTGATTTTCAGTAGCTGAATAGGTACGTGAATCTGGCTTTCTGGGACTCAGGACTCACCATTCAATCGCAGCAGCAAACCTAGTATCACATAGCAAGGCATTAGGGAAAGTCCAAGTCGAGAATCAGTGATGATTCTACCATCGATTCAGACATCGATTCAGATCCGATTTGCGGAACAGAATTGTGCAAGAATCGATCTCAACTTTGACCGACCCTGATTCTGCTCTCAATTTTACAATTACATGGATTCTGCTTGGATTCAACGTCGTCGGCTCTCGGTGTACGAATCAGCCCCCAGCCAGACTTGCTTTCTAATGCAGTGGGAGGTTTGGAAGCGACGGGTCAGGGCTTAGTGGACCAAGTAGAGGAGGACTTGGAGGACTTGGAGTTATGTAGATTCTGTCTATGTTTTGAATAGGGGAAGTGGAAGTTGAGAATCAATGTTTTGACTCCGGAGTTGAAACTGGGCCAGAATCGATTCCAGAATCGGTTGATGAATTGTCGCCTCGCCCAACTATGATTATGCCCCTTCTAATACTTGAATTTTGTTTTTGTGAAAGAGAAAATATGAACTTGACAATTGAATTTTTTATTTATTTATTCCTACACCCGCAACGCCCCTGCAAAATCTACATATCTCCAAGTCCTCCAAGTCCTCCTCTACTTTTTCCACCAAGCCCCAATCCTTCGCTTCCGAACCTCCCACCCGCATCAGAAAACCTACGGAGAAAGCGAAGGACACTGGAGAAAGCAAGTCTAGCTAGAGACTGATTTGTATACCGAGAGCCGACGACGTTGAATCCAAGCAGAATCCATGTAAAATTGAGAGCAGAATCGGGGTCGGTCAAAGTTGAGATCGATTCTTGCATGATTCTGTTCCGCGAATCAGATCTAAGATGAACTTTGACTTCCCCCAATGTTGCATCGATTCAGGCCTCAGGAGCGGCTGCAATCCACCCCCCGAGGGGATTAACCACAAAAATCCGCTAATTCCTTGCAAGGCAATATAATCAGATCGATTTTCCCCCAACAAATGCAGGAGATCAGGCGGGACTCAGCGCCGACCGCGGAGTTCGAAAACGCTCATAAACGGCCGCGGCTAATCGTGTGAGCGGAATACCCCAAAGCGGAGTTTAAAAGCTTCAGGCACGAGGTTTAATAAAGTGGCCCGAAATCTCCGAAGCGTCGAGTCCGAAGTCGGCCGCCGCGTCGGCTGTTTGGCAGCCTACTGATGCCCCTGGAATCCTTTGACAGAGACTAGCAAGTCAGGGATGGAACGACACGAGAGCCAAGCAGACAGAGTTGCGCATGTCCAAAACTTGAAGGCGAAAAATTCACACATGTCTGCAGCCCGTTGTTCAACCCTGATCTGTATTATTGGACATAGCGGCATTCTGTTTCCATGTCAAGCCACAGACCATCTCGGAATGCCAGCTGGCGATAGCCAAGGATACCGGGATTTTTGACCACCAGGTTCGTTCATTTCTAAATTCTGATTATTCAACCAATGTATACTGTTGTTTGTCTTTCGGCCAATCGGTCCGGAATTCCTCCACCACCGTCTTCCGTCTTCGATGGATCCCTTGGTACGTGTTGTAGGTTCTCTAGTCTTACGAGCGATTTTCCGCATCTGACGCGCAAAAAACGTTGAAATCTGTTGGCTCACTTCGATCGGATATCAATGTTCTGTTTATGTTCCGCCTAGATTATCTCTCGCCTTCACCGCCAACTTTAAGACCCCGCGACGTACGTCCGTTTACATTGGTAGACATCGGATTTTGCTTCACAAGGCACGTCATGGGGGGCAGATGAGTCCCCCTCGATGTCACCAATTCGCTCGAGAGCCTAGTTTTCTAACCGCAACACATTTTTTGAAGGGAGTTCCAACAGCGTACTGATTCAGGACTCAATTTTAGCAATTCGACGATCTGCGAATTCTAAAAACCAATTGATGGCCTCGCTACTTCCTTCGAGTCATTCTCGTCGAAGAGCTTTCTCGTCCGCGCTTTCGGCGATAGGCAGCTCGTTATTCGTCGTATCGGTTCTCCTCCATCTCCCATGTCATATTTGCCGAGCGAGGTGTCATTTACAGCTGTCCTTCTCAGCGACGAGGACGACCATACTTGCTAAATGGATCTGGAGTGGAAGCTACCGTCGCCCTTGCGTTATCTAGGACCTAATGTCAGTGTTACCAGCGAACAGCAATTGACATCGGGTTTCTCTCCAGATTAATTTGGCGCATTTACGCAGTTTTTGGCATACAGTCTTCGCTGTCTCAACCTATAACCGCCCCGCAGACAAATAGCTTATTGAAAAGGCGGCTTTTGGAACCACGGGAATCTGATCGGGATTCACCGACCGCCTTGCCAAATACTTAGAACCCAGGAAGCAAGTACCAACAAATTAGGTCTCTCCCGTGCAATGGATCGGAATCTGAAGAAAACCGAGCGCACGGTGGAGATTTCGGAGTGATCAAGTTTTCTGTCGGTCATTGACGATCACCACTAACATTTTGGGGTTCACGACGTCGACTGTCGTCGCTGGAAGGCGTGCAGTACATAATTTGGAGTCTTTCCAGTTTCACAACTTTATTCGTGCCGTAAGTACTCAGAGATCCAACGAAATGTCTCGTCAGCTGGCGGTGTTGGGGACTTGGGTTGAAACTGCGAGAAGAACAGCACACGTACGGAATGCAAGAAAGTGCGTGTTCCCCCAAACCCTGGTTATAGACCATACCATGTATTCGCGGGAAGGGAGTCCGTCGAACGAGTTGAGAGTAGCAACGGCCTAAGGGTCGAGAATCAAGATCAGTTCAATTGTAGTTTGTGAAAAATGAACGACGCGATGCTGAACTGGCAGGAGATGGATGCGCTGCATGGGCCAGCGTCAGGGCGTCGAGGCCGAATGTGAGAACTTTGAAGAACATTTTGTAGGTGGGTGTGCACGTCGAGGTAAGGAGCATGAGGGAAAGCGTGGTAGAGGGGATCTTTTATCTGCATCCTTCGCCGCATTGCGGAAGATCCAGAGAGTAAGAAGGCGATATAGACGGAAACTGTGGAGGCGAGGAGCCGACTGAGGGCGGAAGCGAGCAGACTTGAATCTGGATCGTGTTCACTGGCGACAGACACAAAGCAAAAGTGCCCTCGGAGAATCGGAGTGGGATTCTCAGCGAAGGTTGGGACTCAGGAGGTATTTGACGCATGGAAAGCTTCGACCAAGTTACCATCCCTCATGATCTTAATGAAAGTTACATGTAGCCCACCGTTAAGTAAGGCACTGGTAAAAAATATGGTATTGAGACATTTCTTGTCCAGCAGGCATCAGCAAACCCTGGGTCGTTACACTCACTACGTAGTGAAGGTTCCTGTTTACGTAGCGATACACAGCACTACGCAGATCAGCAAAAAACTACACGCGCTACAGTGGCGCTACAGGCGCTACATGGCGCTACGTAAGTGGGCACCTTGACTACGGCCGGACTCAGGGTTTGCTGACGGGCGGAAAATGAACAGTAAATCTAGTCGGCTATCGACTGTCAAATGCGATGGAAGGACCCGCCTCTCGAACAGGGCCACTTGTACTCACCGAACTATAGTTTATTGCCTCCTTTTTAGCGGGAAATTAAATTCTAGTAGTCGCCCATTCACCTATGCCCAATGAGAGAAGAACGCATCATGCCAGAGAGGTTCAAGCAAACGAATTACTAGAAGACAGAGGTTCTTTAACGCAGCCAGTGGAAGCGAATGTCAAGTGCAGGTCTAGCTTGGGTTAGACAAAATGAACCTGTAACTCCAAAATGATAGAGTAGTAGCCTTCTTCATCACTTCGTTACTTCGCTTATTTTCACGAAGCCTCGGCACTTTGATCGCATTTAGGGAAAGTTCGTTACTTCCGATGATTTTCTGCGACATCTCGTCAGGTGAGTAAATTCTAATGAAAGTTCGTGAGCTTACAGTTCATTCGATGTTGAACATCACGTGGCATGTTCAGTCTTTCCCTTCTACCACTACCATGACCATCGCGCCTGCGTAAGGAATCTGCAGGATCGCCGACAACCCGCGCCAACACCCAAGTTAGAGCTTTCATCACCGTGGTGCGTGTATAACACTCCCTTTCGTGCTGCATACCCGACATGGACACAACACTCGCGCCGTGATAAGGGCAGCATTGATACCTGCTTTACCCGGAATCATGCAGGAATGGGCGGGGCTGTTTTTTATTCAGCGTGGCAAGGCCACTTCTTCGTTAAGCGGTTACTTTGGTACTCCATGGCTTGCGTCATGGGTAAACGCAACGCGAGGCGCAGAGGACTGGAACTGGATGTGTGGATATCGTGGGCGCCAGTGTCGCGCTTGAATCAATAGCTTCTGCGCATCGCATCGCACCGCGTTGCGGCCGGAGACTCCGTCACGCCGCAGTGGCTTGGGAATGGCGCACGTCGGGGAGTCGTCTTCTACTCCGTGTAGGATGCTTGCCCCTCAGCACTGTCGCTGATTAACGGCCGCTGCAGCATCCGCACTAAGTAATCATAATTATGTACTACCTTGCATGTATTTCAGTGCTCTAACTGCATATCCGTTGGACCGTTGTATTGCCATTGAAAACATGAACTTTTATCTAACTCCCCTACTGGCAGTTTGCGGTACAGTGGTAGGAGGTTCAACGTACATCAAGTGACGAAATTTCAATGGGCTGGGGGAAGTGATGAGCTTTGGCTGAAATTTTGCTGAACTCACGAACATTCATTCAATGCCATCAAACTGACGAACTTACATGAATTTAACTGAAGTAACGAAGTGACGAATTTGGCGCGGACTCAAAATGATACACGTCCTTCCTGGGATATGATCAGATCCTCTCTGCGAGGCCCAAGCTCGCGGTGGTCCTTTGAATAGTGTTATACACACTATGGGAAGTGATAAACTATTCAACAGTGTTTGAACCTTACACGCTGTACGTAATCGGAGTTTAGGCCAGAGTATCCTGTCAGCGCTGAGGCTTCGCTGGCGGTCCCTCCGCACCTGCAATCTCGATCGCCGCGATATCTTCATCGGTGAGCACTGAAGCGGACAGGATTAGTCGAATGACAACATGAGACTTGGAGCAATTTGCAAGTAACTCACCCAGATCTCCAGCATCAAGGTATCCTTCCAGGCGCGATTTTTTTGAGCTCGTGCTGCATAAGAGGGAGCCGATCAGTTTCTATTATTTAGGATAGAGACAGAGTTTTGTAGCGTACGTGACGACAACGGCGCCCTTCGACTTCGTCCACGCCAACAGCACTTGGTCTGGAGTGACGCTGTGCTTGGTTGCGATCTCGGACAGTGGTTCGTCTAACGGGCCCCCAGGAAGCGATGTGATAGGTCTGTAAGAGTACTGGTGAGCAGATCGGAATACCGGGTGGCACTGTGAGGGAAGCTTGCTGACATCAAAACGCTATATGCCTCAATCACAATTTCATGTTTGGCCGCGTATTCCAGGACGGGCAATTGTTGCGTATACACATATGGGTGCAGCAAGATCTTGTTTTGTGAGGTCAATTAAACCTGGGCCTATAGGACGCAAATGCACCTGATTCACTACGGGCTTGACTCGCGCTGAGGTTAGGAGCTCAAGCTGGTTCACGTCGAAGTTACTGACGCCGATGCTCCTTCAAGTTCATTGCAGATTAGTGAACCGGGCAACGTAACAAGATTGAAGAAAACCCCAACCGCGCCATCCCCGCGGACTGAATCTCCTCCATCTCCTTCCAAATAGTCGGAATGTCGGGAAGTGCTGCGCGGGGGAAGTGGATGAGGTATAGATCCACGTAGGAAACACCCAGCTGTCATACGTAGTCGCTCACTTTGAGTGATCCGCGAGGGAATGCAGTGAGTCGGATACATACATATTTTAAACTGTTGCGAATAGACGTTTGTATGTCCAACTTATCCGTCCTGGAATATTTCGTCGTGATGAAGATCTCCTCGCGCGCAAGCTCGCTGGCGTCAATAGCACTCCCGACTTCCGTTTCGTTGCGGTAGAGCTGCGCAGTATCTGAAGCTCCCGTTACAAAGAACAGAACCAAGGAATTGAACACTGATCAAAGGACGAACCAAGATGCGAGAAGCCAACCGAGATGGCCTGTGCGACTTGACTTGTGGGTCCGTCGCCTTTTCCGAGCTTCCAAGTGCCGAACGCGAGACCGGGGATGTCGTAACCTGCCAGCGCCGAAGAAGTCACAGGGAGTGAGGGAATCTGAAGGATGATGCACACACCGTCGTTGAGTTTGTGCGAATTCCAAGGCATGGTGTTGGACGCTGGCCTGAAGGTGTCCGAGTCGAGTATTTGATCGCCGTGATGAGATCGACAGATGGCAGGTCTCCGAGGTTTATCCGGGCATCAGGCAGGTACGTACGGTGCGATTCCTTAATGGTCACCTAGCTTGCGCGTCCACGAAGCTTCAAAAAATCTGTCCCATGATCCCCAAAGATTTGAAGCGAGTCATTAGGAGCTCGGGCCGACTGATTTTTATCCGAAGCAACACCTTATAAGCTACACCTCGTCTCTTGACTTCCCTCGTCTATTCCTTCATGCAGGAGCCGCTATCTCACAACATCACAGCCGTCAGCCAACAGATTCCTTCTACCGACACAGAGGTCAAAGATTCCCTTTTGCCCTCTCGCAAACAAGAAATCCAAGAAAGAATTCAGTTGGTTACCCTCTGCTGGACCTTGTTTCTCGCGGGGTGACATATCTCTCTAGGCAGAATTTCAACGTACTAATCAGCTTTTTGAAAGGTGGAACGACGGAAGCGTCGGTCCTTTAATACCTAGAATTCAAAAAGTGTACCATGTGCGTACCCTTCCACAGTTAAACATGCATCCAGTTTACTCGTTGGCTTTCTCTCGCAGATAGGATACACGATCTTGTCCCTGATTTTCGTCTTCCAATGTGTCGTGCGTGGCTCAATCAGACTCATCTTCGGATCATAAAAATGGATATTTTTTAGGGTTGTTTGGGGGGCGCATTGATCAACATCCTATTGACCCAGAAATATGGATTGGGCAAGGTTCGTGTTCACATACATTTGTCATCTAATCTGAATGCAAACGACAACGATTCAGGTGTTGCTTTTGGGATCGTGCATGCAAGTGGTAGCATACACCCTCCAAGCAGCCGCTTTGCCGTTTCCCGTCTTCGTTCTGGCGGCCGCCATCAACGGGGCGGGGTTGTCCATACAGGTACTCTAATTGTTTGGCGTCCATCGTCCACGAGACAGACCTCCGACCATCTTAAAGGACGCGCAAGCGAACGGATACGTTGCCAGCATTCAAAAGAATAGTGCGACCAAAATGGGGTACGTTCAAGCCGCGTACGGTAAGCCCTTCGTTACGATTGTGAAATAGATTTGGTTTCGATATATCGTGCCCAGGTGCGGGTGCCCTCGTGGCTCCGTTCGTTTCAACGCAATTCGCCCAGCTGCGACACTGGTCGTTCCACTACCTCATTTCGCTTGGTATATCCGCATTGAACATGGGTTTTCTTGCCGTCGTATTTAGGGGAAAGACCCAAAACGGTTAGCATGATCCGATTTTCTGTCCTCTTGACTAAACTATCGGCCATTCCACAGAGTGCCTGGCCCAGATTGGTCAAGACGCGGGAGAAAAGGGAGAAAGCGAGGAAAGTCTTCTGCGGCAGATCATTTCGATCAAGGCAGTACACCTCCTGGCTCTGTTTCTCCTCGTTTACGTCGGAGTGGAAGTAACAATTGGTGGTAATTTCCAAACTAACGCCGGCCAACCCCCCCCGAACCGGGCTTGCAGGTTGGATCGTGTCCTTCATGATCGCTGTCCGTGGAGGCGGTCCATCCGCGGGATATATCTCCGCTGGATTCTTTGGCGGTCAGTTTCCCCCAAAGCGCCCAATACCCGAGTAAACGCCGATTCTAGGGCTAACCCTCGGATGCATAATTTTGCTACCGGTGAATAAGAAGGTGGGATTTTACTTTGTGGGACGCTGGCCCACGATTTGACGCAGGCCGTTCCATACCAGATCGGCGAATGGCATGTTGTATACATCTACGGCCTCCTCGCCCTCGCGTAAGGCAACTTCCCTTCCTCCACTATAAAACTCATGGTGATACGCCAGCCTCGAGCTGGTCATATGGCTGGTGCCGTCTCTCGTCGGGGGCGCCATATCTGTTTCTATCGTCGGGCTTGTCCTGGGGCCGATGTATCCGATCGCGATGAACCATGCCGGGCGAGTATTTCCCCGGTGGCTCCTTGCCGGATCCATAGGATGGGTTACGGCGATCGCGACTACTGGAGCGGCGGTCATCCCGTTCATCACCGGAGCCATCGCGTCGAAGACGGGAATAAAGAGTTTAGAGCCAGTGTATGTGGTAAATTTCACCTCGAGTTATGTGATTTACGTGGATTTTGAACCAGGGTGGTGGCAATGCTGGCGACCATGCTTGTGCTGTGGACTTTTGTTTCCCGAAATAAAATCTGAGGATATGGAGGCGAGGGGTTGAAATTATCCTTGGTTGATTTAGTAGTAGAGATTGCTGTGTAAACCATCCAAATCACCATATTCCAGAGTATCTCACTCTTTATGGAATCAAGCCTGTCCGAAGCCTTTAAATTGCGATAGACTCCGCTATCAGCGCTCGAGGAGCGCGTCTTTAGCGCTCACTCAGGTGCCAGGCTGCACTCCATTCAATTTCTTTAACCGAAATCATGGGCCGCTTCGCGAGCCACCGCGCTCTTGTATCGAATCAAATTGTGTCTCAAATTCGGACTTGGTCGAACAACTTGGTTGTGCACACTCCGGAAATTTTGTTGTTCCGTGGCGTCCGGAAACGTTTCCGAAACTTAAAGTTCCGGGGACGGGTTCGTGAATATCGAAACTGTTTCTGAAACTAAAAGTTTCTGGTTTGCCGAAACTGTTCCCGAAACCAAAAGTTCTAGCTCCTCCCGGAACTGTTCCTAGTTCCAGAGAGCGGCCCGGCCGTACCGAGGCGCCCCGGGCCGGGCCGATTAGTTCCAGGAGCTGCAAAAATATCCGGCTGATCTGGAACTTTTGGTTTCGGGGCTCCCGGAATTGTTGCTGAAACTTTCAGTTTTCACACTCTTGGATCCGTTTCCGGAACTTTAAGTTTCGGAAACGTTTCCGGACGCCTCGAAACAACCAATTTCGGAGAACGGCAGACTCAGTAGGCGTAAGTTCGAGAAGAAAATTTTGGAGGCGGTGAATGGAACACGAGACGCCCCGCTTCAAAGACCACCGGAGAAATCTTTCATTCCTGCTTTACCGGAGACGCTAGTTTGCTTATTAGAGAGTTTGCGCACAGCCATCTGATGGCTCAGATGGCTTTCGGTTTTGGCCCTAAAAGGACAACTCGGTCCATGAATTTGGTACTATTGGCCATATTTTGCGAGAGGTCGCTCAGCCCTAGCAGATTCCTGGAACGATTCGTCCTCTAGGGCCAAAAATGAAAGCCATTCAAGCCATCAGATGGCTGTGCGCAAACTCTCTATTATCTGAGACTGCCTACTGGGCCACCTTAAAGGTTTTGCCCCCCTAGCAACCGGTTTGAGACACTTTCCTTGGGTCTATGCATCGTGAACAACAGGCACATATCCTGTGAACAGTTTGAGCATACTCGGGGCCATTTTGGTGACGCCTTGATTGCTCGGTGAATTTATTTTTGTCGCACTTCCCAAACGGGCAATTAACAGGGTAGTGGGCCACCCGTGTAAATCCGACGTTGGAGGTTATATTGGCGGCCTTTCTCTGTATAATATTGTTTAAAGATCACAGAGGGTGGATTATATACATTCAAAGAATACAATTGACCTTACACTGTGGTGTAGCCGAATGCTTCTGGTGAGAAATATGAGGGGCAGAATCGATGTTGGCAAAGAAACAAGTCCCGCGCACCGAGTAGAGGGTGAGTTTGATGAGGGAAAGTTATACGTGGGTTCATAAGAAGCTAATGAACATATCTGGGCCATCTATAAGACTCTCGTGTTACGCTCCCGAGAACCCAGAGTTCGGATTTTGATTCTACAGAAAACTGGATGATATGTGGTATGAGGCACATTGAGGGAGGTGTTCACAAGCTAAAATTATAAGAGATAGTAAGAATTGATGGGACATATGTCAAGGTAGACCATGTCAAGTCCCGGACTCGTATCGGCACACGGTCCTTTGATATAAAGGTGGTGAGATTGCCACATTCAAGCTCGGATGGCCTTCATTGGAGGGAGTTTAGGACTTTATGAGCAAGAATATAGCGATACTTAAATGTCTACAGAAAAGCCTGAGATCAGGGGAGCATAACGGGCCCCCGAAGTCAAAGAACTGGTGGAGAAAGGAGCGAGACGACTGTTCGGAGATAAGGAATTGATGTTCCCACCCTGCGTGCCGACATCAACCGCGCCACCGCTTCATGACAGCACATCAATTTCGGCCGAAAAGTGGTATGGAGGAACGGCATATATGGTATTCCACCCTTCAAGCACAAACCTGGCATCTAGGCAAGTATCTAACCCGGAAATCAACGAATGGCCCACTTCCTAGTGTGGCCCACTGGGCAGTCGCAGATAATAAGTGCTTTGAAAAATGGTATTATTCTCGTCGAATGTCCATTGCTGTGAGTAGATTATAGTCCAAAGAGGAAGCACTCGACATCCATCCGCTACGAACCTAGGCCGCCGAACTTGAACTAGGGCTCGGAGGAGAGCTCGAGCTCGAACTCGAGTTATTATTATTCTTCGTGAGCTCGATCGCCAGCACGATTGCCAGGATGGCGGCCACGGCGAGCGAGATGAGGAAACATATCCATCGTTTCCTCCGCAGGGCCCGCGCTGTAGGCGGTTTAGTTAGTTTAGGATCTGGGAGCGGGAGGTCATGTACGCACCAATATCCGTGGCAATCGTCGTTTGTTTCAAACTGAGAAAAAGAAATGGACGAAGATGAACTAAATGCTTAGAGGGAAAGTTGGATGTCTACGCACCCTTCCGCGGCATTCTTCTCGACGTCAACGGCGGTGTTCTCGATTGCTGCGACGGTTTCCTCTTGCTGTTCAACCAAGAAGGCCATCTTAATTATGGGGAGGCGATATTCCGTTACCGTGATTGTGCTTTCGAGAATAGGACTTACATCACGGAAAAGCTGCGCCAGTTCTTCAAAGGTCTGTTCCACCCTCCTCAGGTCCTGGGCCCGGGACTGCACCTCGTTGTATGCCGAACGGGCATTTGCGTAGCTTGAACTCGTAGTGAGCTGAATGAGCTGTTACTATCTCGACGGATCTCGGATGAATAATGAACGCACAGCCTGCATGAAAACTTGGTTTTCGCCTCCAGAGATGGCTTCCGAGATTTCTTCTGGTGTCGCGTCTGGTTTAACTGTGGTTGCACCACACGAAATTAATTACGTTCAACTGGGTAGGGCAAAATACAATGAATCATGCGCACCAATCTTATACTGCCGCTCAACACGCTGACGCGCTTTGGTTCGGTACTCTTGCTCAACTTGCTGGTACGTTTGCAGGGCCTCTGTGAATTTCGTCCGGAGATGTGTTACCTAAAAACCGCGTAAGAGGCAGTCCAAGCCGCGTTTTCTCGATCGAGGTCAAACTTACTCGATTTTGCCGCATTTCCTTCTCCTGTTTCCCGCGCGCGCCAGGTAGAACGGCAGCCTGCAGCTGTTTGAGGCGGTCTTTCAACTGTGTGCTCAACGCCATCGTCCCTGCAACCAACCCGTCGAGCTCCTGCTTGACCGCGTCACCGTCGTCACCGAGGGCATTGAGCGAGCGTGTGTTGAGTGCGGAGATGCGCGTCACATTGCCATTGAATGTTCCGATTGCGTCTTGTACAGAAGCCACCTTTCCGCACGTTATTTACAAAAAAAAAAAATGAACCAAGAAGAGAAACACACCTCTGCAAGAAACCCAGCCATCTCGGTCAAAGGAGGATCATCCGCACCCTTCGCGTCGATATTCGTAAGTTCGAGGGACTGACTCGTTGGCTGGTCGGCTTGTCGCTGAGCCTGTAACAGGAGTTAACGATAACTGAGTTGGCCTAACCAAGACCGACCCTGTAGGCTGCCATTCTGTCGGTGGCCATGGTGGGAGGGACGAGCGCTTTGAGTGGCTGCGCAAAGGTGTGGATCGCACGGCCGGGCAATCA
Organism: Mycena galopus ATCC 62051; assembly: GCA_014925785.1. NCBI lineage: Eukaryota > Fungi > Basidiomycota > Agaricomycetes > Agaricales > Mycenaceae > Mycena > Mycena galopus. Next base: position 64,993 of record WIQG01000344.1, read on the forward strand.
AAAGGCGGTGCCTTGTGACTGTGACTCACTGATCGACTGACATGTCGTGATCAGTATTACGTCTGTCTCACTATCTTTTCCGCGCACTTCCGAGTCGCCGCTACCAAATCCAATTCGTCTGCTGGCGTTGAAAAAGCTGGTCACTCTAATAGGGTTTCTTCCAGTCCGCGCAAGATGCTCCGGCGCCGCTTTTGTCCAAAATAGGAAGGTGGTTGAAAAACGCGTTCCTTTTTTTTCGTGCTACGTGGGCAACATGATACAAAATTCAAAACATATAATTGACTCGTAGCAAAGGTGGAAACAGTAGTAAATGGAATGGGAACCTTTCTTTATTGCTGCCGATGAGCGGCTCTTTCAATTCCTCGACGCCACCAGATTCAATACCCACTGCTGGACCGCAGTCCCGTGTTGAGGTTTTAGCACGACCTGCAGGTATGTCTATGAGGAGGACAAGAATTGAGTAAAATGTGGGTGTACATTGGCCACTGGCCCGCTGGGGTTCTCAGCGGTCCACACTGCGTTCCCATTAGGAACTTTGATCTTTTATTGACGGAAGAAGCAAAGAACAAGGAGAAATTGCATACAAGGAATAGGCCGGGTCCTGCAGGTTCGATGGAGAAGCTATTAGCTCCGTCGCATCCGGTAATGCTTTGATTCCCACCGACACAAGCACGGGCGTTGAATGGTCAGTTGGTGATCGTGTATGCATTCGACTCCTCGCTTGGCTGTATATTCCACTGGGAAAGATGAGTCGCACCCGACAGACGGGCAAGAAAATCTCGCAGCGTCCACTTGACATGGCGAGGACGCGGTAGTGACGCGGCAATGAAAATCTTCACCTTTATCACACGTTCTCTGGGCCCACTGGCAGTGCTGATAATCTACATCGCGGGGAGACCTTCTATAGAATTCTACCATTGACTGGTGTGAAGACTTCGACATCGTATTGAATCTGCCTTGGGTTGTTAGATGCGTCAAGAAATCTCAAATCACAACTTGGACGCGGCGATGATGTGGGGGTGACGCGGGGGTGACGCGGTAGGATGCGGCGCAACGCGGCGAACTCTTCAAGATTTCGCCGCGTCCAACTTGGACGCGGCATGTCTCCAACATGAAGCGGCGCGTCAATAGTTGGCTGCGGTAGGGCGACGCAGCGCTGAAATGTCACCCTATGGTGAGTCGTTACCGCTGCAGTCATGAGTATTGATTTACTCATTGCCAGTTACTTATTCTCAGTCAACCGGGAACCCATGCGCTCGCCACAGTGCCGTGACAAACAGAAGTCTGATATCTAGTGAACCTTCCACGGACTTCCAGGGGGGCGGACTCTGTCCGACTGAGGCTGTCAAGTGCCGCTTTCCTCTGCAGCAACACCTGAGTAGAAACTATGAGCGGCGGACGCGTGCGGCGCGACGCGGCAAAGTCACTGATGGCGCTGCGCACTCGATTGGCTGCTCGAGCCACAAATTTTCCTCACCTTGCCTGTTTCATGAATTAATGTTGACCTACTCTCCAAAATTGTCATTAATGTTCATACAGAACGAACTGTGCGCGCTTTCAAAGTTGTCGAGTTGAACAGGAGTTGGGCAACGGCCTTCGCGCGACATGTCTGAGCCGTATGGAGGGCCAAAAATGTATCTGACCCAAGCCATTCAGTGCAGAATTTCTCCCAGGTATAATTTGGATAGAAATACTCACTCCCAGTGGCGTGCGGCGCGACGCGGCGAAGTATCTGATGGCGCCGCGTCACTTGTTCGGTCCTTAGCACAGCTCCTTGAGCCAGGAATCTCTGTTAAGAAGCATATTGAACTAATCAATTAAACAGCAGCAATAAAGAAAGTTTTCTTCTTCATGTACTGGTTTCACCATCAAGTATTCCAATTTGAGGTTGTTTCGATCGTGTCACGGGCCCAAGGGGAAATCGGGATTCGAAATTCGGATATAGGGTCAAAAAGTTTTTTTCGGCCCCAAGCTGACTCCCCCTCCCCCCCCCTCCTGCCTTATAGGGAAGGTGTTTCCCACCCCTAGTACCGGGCCGATCTCTCCGCGTCTCCGCTGCTCTGGAACTTACTTCCCACCACGTCCTTAAACTTAATCATGCTTGTTTATACTATCTAATGAGTGTTGGTGATGAAATGAACATTCTGCACTCCACCAGCTCAACAGATTCTGACCCAAGGACCGACTACAGTTGGCTTCAACTGGGCTTGAATCACGGAAAGCGTAGGTTCAGAGTAATAAATCTTATTCTATACACTCCCTGGGCATTTATATGTGTTTCTTACAGCCAACCAGCACCTCCCTTATGGTATATTAGCCATTTTGAACCTCTAAACTTTATGTACTAAAAAGTTTTTTCAACCCAGCCTGGACCCCCCCCTCTCCCCCCCTATATCCGATTTTTTAATCCCGATTTCCCCTTGCACGGGCCTGTCTTTCGGCGATGTACGCAAGTAGTGAGATCGAGAGAAAATTACCTCTTGAGCCGCTCCTTGGTAGGTCTGTGTGTGCTTCCGGCATATGAGGCCGCCCGCCCAGGAACAGGTGAGACGAAGGGGAATTCTGGACGCCAACAGTGTGTAAATGGCACATGGCATGAGACAGCATCAGTTCTGGGGCGAAGAATTGGATGGAACAGAACAAGTCAACCGATTTTAATTTTGAAAACTTTCTTCATTGCAGACCAGAGAACAGAATCAAATTCGAACGCACATGTATTGCAAAAAGAAATCCTCTTAGCATTAATGGATTACCGTCTCAATAATTTTCCGTGTACGCAAGTCTCGTACGGCATATGCGGTGGTCCGAGTCTCCGGAGTATCGCCATCCCCGTACAAATATCGAGCCGCAAAGGCTCGATGATGTAGTTGGATTGTGACGTTCAAGTCCAACTGCGTCATTGCTTGCGAGTTTTGGGACGGGAAGCGGCAGGTTCAGAGAAGAGAAGTCCCAAGAGGAAATAGAAGATGGGGATCCAACTGTGGATCCCAAGTGGATCCCGTCATTCGGGTCGGAGGTTCATCTCGGATGCTGAAAATCTCTGGGCTTTAGCTTTCTCCCCAAGAGAACAGCATAGATGCCCTCTTGTCTAGAAAGTGGAACAAGGCAGGCACATTCCTGCACAACTGGTACAATCATTGTATCAACATATGGAAAATTAAGATTTCTCCTTCAATTACGATTCGTTCTACGCCGACATGGAGGATCTTGGCTTCGATATAAGACTGGTGAAATACCGTGCTGATTTCAATCAGTCGTCGAGCGAGGTTTATAGCTAATGTCGGAACCTAGGGAGCGAACGAAAAATTTCCGTTTTGGGAACTTTTTCGTCGCACCAACCGATTCCTTTATAACTCCTTGGGTTTTGCTCCGGTTACCTCGAAACCTATACCATTTTTTCAGAATAATTCGTCCGCAATTAGTGATGTAGAGGAAAATGCGAAAATCAATTTCATTTCTCTATTTGGCACCAGGGGCTTTGTTTCTGTTGAACACCTCCTAGGAGGGTGGGCACTTGTTGAAACACACTGAATTTTTGGGAGGGAGAACCTACATGTATTATGAAGAGGTTGATGTAGCCAGAATTACAATTTTCCTCTCCATTGAGTCACTATTGGCTCGGAAGTAATCTTTCGATCAAAATTATTGAACTCCCTATGACTTCTTCAATCATCCCCCAAATTCGGACTTGAAACAACACAGGACATCGCATTGCACATCTCCTCGAGGCTGTATGCTCGAAATGTCCAAAAACACACATAGCCAAACTTCATTTAGAGTCGTTGCGTCGCGCACCCGTCATTAGTTCTCACCCAGGCCACATCAGTCGTCCGCGGACAGTCACTTGGCCGTGTATGTCCTTTGTCCCATACCACCATACTGCACAGAATCTTGCTTGTACTCTCTACCAATGGCAGATGAACTCAGTGTAGAACAAGTCAAGGTAGAACACATTATCAACAAGTCTACTTTGACTCAACAACTCATGCACTCTCATCGTAGAGTGCCGTGCTTCATGTGATAGCGTGTTTACCTATCGTTTTGGCTGCTTCGGCTTCTTCGCCAGGGGCTCGAGATCCAACAGAACATCGGCATCGTCACTTGAGTCCTGAGGCTTCTTCGTGCCCGATTTCTTCTTGGGTTTGGGCCCGGGCTTCCTCTTGGGTTTCTTGGCAGGCGGTACATCCAACACCTCGGATTTTACTGCTCCGAGTTTGACGTGCAGTAGGGGGCACTGCAGGACCACCATTATTGTCGTCTTCCGAGAGAGGTGCCATCGGGGTGTCAGACTCAGGGAAATCAAATGTGGAATGAGAGCTTCTGCTAGAAGCAAGTGTCGGACTTGTCTCTCGGAGTGATTCCTGAAGCTTTGAGACTGCCTGAGCCCGTTTTACAGCCTCCTGTCGACTTTTTGCAAGAGCCTTTGCGTCAGGCATTCGGCCGGTGAGACAAAGGACAAAGTGACAACTAAAGATGGGTGTGCGACGCGACGCACTCTAATTGAAGTTTGGCTATGCGTGTTTTTGGAAATTTCGAGCATACGGCCTCGAGGAGACATGCAATGCGATGTCCTGTGTCATTTCAAGTCCGAATTTGGGGGATGATTGAAGAAGTTATGGGGAGCTCAACAATTTTGATCGAAAGATTACTTTCGAGCCAATAGTGACTCAATGGAGAAAAATTGTAATTATGGATACATCACCCTCTTTATAATGCATGTAAGTCTTCCCTCCCAAAAATTCAGTGTGTTTCAACAAGTGCCCACCCTCCTAGGAGGTGTTCAACAGAAATAAAGCCCCTGGTGCCAAATAGAGAAATGAAATTGATTTTCGCATTTTCCTCTACATCACTAATTGCGGACGAATTATTCTGAAAAAATGGTATAGGTTTCAAGGTAACCGGAGCAAAACCCAAGGAGTTATGAAGGAATTGGTTGGCGCGACGAAAAAGTTCCCAAAACGGAAATTTTTCGTTCGCGCCCTAGGTTCCGACATTAGCTGTAAATGGGCATGCCGGTAAGGTGCTACAACGTTGATCAAAACATTTACAGAGTGGTACTCGGAAAAGAACCTACGCTGAACCATTCTGGACTTTTCTTGGCGCAGTGAAGCTAGGTTTCGGGACGTAAGATGATGACCACACACGTAAACGCGACGAACCATATTTCTGGACATCAACCGGGGAAGATTAGTGATCATACTGGCGTAAAATGGGGGGTGCATCTCGAACTCGACAGTGGGGGAAATGGGTAGGGCGGACAGTTCTGCGTCGAACAGCTCGTGAGTAGTAGTATCCAAGTAGCCGACAATGATGATTTTGAGGATTCGGCTGGAGGCTGTGATGCTCGCAAGGGCGTCATATGCCCACCTCCACCCGCCGCCCGGATCCATTCGCAAGACCTGAAGGGCGGGAAACGAAGAGAGGTCGAGTCCGGGATTTGTATTCTATGATGGAGAGTTGGCGGCGTCATCTGCAGGAAAGAGAGGCAGAGACATACGCTGGCTACCAATTCGAGAGTTTCGATCGTTTGACGGGCAGGCGCGAACTTGTCGGACTGCAGTATTTCGGTGTTGCTGCCCACCGACACTGTCTTCAGGGCCGAGAAATCCAAGGGGCAGAATGGGTGCACCAGCCAGTCATGCAGACCTTCGCCAATCGGCGTGTTTAAATCGAGTGATTCCAGTCGAATGGGTGCAGCCGACGGCTGGGGTGAACAGAATCGCTCTTTGGATCGCCCGAAATAGGAAACATTTACGTGCCCGAGGGCGGCGGAACAGCGGTCCCAGATTTGGAAAAAAGACGACGGTTCGTCGCAAACTATGCGCGCGCGACGGAGAGTGGGGCAGCCGAGGAGTCGTTGCACAACGGGTATCTCGGAGGGTTTCGGGTAAAATAGGATGAGCCAGACACCATCCAAACGCGTGAATGGGAAAGTGCAGATGGCGAGGAATGTCTCTGTCGACATTCTTCGCTCACCGACGGTAGTGACACCAAGCTGGCGTACGTGTCGGGTAAGATCCGGGGATTTGGCAGATAACTCGAGGAAGCGTGCCCATCGACGCTCGTTTGAATCTCCGTCAGATAATAAATACAGACGCCTGAAAATATGGGCCTGCGTGGCGTAAACCCAGGAACGGGAAACCAGAGCACACGCCGGCCAATCCCTGGGTGAGTCATGGAGGAAACTGATTATGTGGTCCGTGAGCTCTTGCGCGAGACGCCTGCGCCCTTCCATTTGGCTCAGGAGTGGGAGAAAAAGAAAAAAAGCCATGAGGCGGTGCTGAGTCAGCTATTCGGCACATTTGATCCGATGCCTTGGGCTCAGGTTCAAGTTGAACGATCCCAATTTGCGCGTAGAAAGAGTCTCCCATGCTAACGAAAAAGCGACGCTAGGAGTTCGCCCCAATTTTGTTCTTCTGCTGTGGATGCAATCATGAAATGGCCAAATTTAGCTGGAAGATTAGAAAAAAGCTATCAACGACTAAGCGAGTCTCAGCGCAAATGGAACATCTCGCACAATAGGACCCATTTTCCACCAAAATTTGTACCACAGACAAGATATGATTAACCGGATTAAACAGAGATGAATTGAGGTTCCAATACCCAATAATTGAGATACATCCTATTTGAGGCGAAAAATTCAAAATATGTTCACAACCAGACCTTCCAGCTGGTGATGCTTTCAAGTGGATGACGCGCTGGGTCAATATCTCGAGGAAGATATTTATGGGCGTCCTCTTAGCCGGATGATTATATATTTCCCGCTATCGGCGCCAACGGCATTGTTCAAACGGGAGAGAATATCACCCACGACGACGTCCAACAGTGGACGACGGAATTTGCGTCTGGTGCTGATTACCTCGAGAAAATGGGACATTCTCGACCCATTTTTTCGTCCGGGGGAGCTCAGTATAGATTTACATGATGTGCCTTCGCTTCGCTCCGGCGCAGGCGGATGGCATCGAGGGTAGAATATACTCTAAATTCATCTTTCGTCGAAAGAAGACGTTATAATTCAGATCGCCCTGTTTCAAGAGATCTGGATATACCCATAGTACTACAAACCATAACACACTCAGAACCGCAAAATCGGACAGAAATAACTGCAGGATCGCAAATGCAGGCCTCGATGTCAATGTGATGTTGCGCCAGAGATCTGATCGCATGAGTGCAACCAGCCTGTCGGCGAGCTCCGAAAAATTGAACAAAAATTAAGAAAGCGATGCGGAAGGCGTGTATGAATATCCCGTGTTTGATCAATACAACGTAGTACATCCGATGCTATCGCTTGAGCACTAAAGCTTTATAACATTTTGCAGCGGGGGTTAAATTGGAAGTGCCCGCCGAATTTCAATGAAGCCGGAGATACACAGATCAGAGCCGATCTAAGCAGACACATGGATCTGAATACTTTGATATGTCACCGGCGGGATCACGCCGGGATCAACTAGTAATGACTGATAAGGGACTATAACAAGTTCATATTTTACCCGTGAGACTTTATCACAACTCCACCAATCGCCACAACTGCGACGCACTCCCAGGACCGTCCTGGGCTTGAGATAGACCTGCAGATATTTGCATCAGGTGAAAGTAAGCAGGAGAAAGTGTATAGGAGTGCTCACGGTCCCTAGATACCCGACGCATCGACTTGCACTGTCCACACCTTGTCTTCGTTGGGAAGTTTGATCTTTCAAACCGTTATGAGTAAGTTGAAAAGCGGATAAGGAAGGCAATACAATGAATCCATCGTCCTCATCTTCCCCATCTTTCTGCACAGCGTGGATGGAGAAACTATCGCGGTGCTACCTTCGTATCCCGTCGTGATTCGTTCCTGAAGTCTTGAATTAAATCGTATGGCAAACTTTGACAATGAATGTACCTTCAAATCAACATAAGTCCCGCATTGACGCCGACGTTGGATATGGTATATAGATTTGAATCCCCGCTCTGCTTCACATCCACTAGAAAAATTCAGACGTCGGACTGCAGTAAACATTCAACACTTACGTGCATATTCCACAGGGAAGTCGCCAGTGCGCGAAAGAAAGATTAGTTCCTCTGTATCCTTGTCACTACGGAGTGCCTGTATCCAAAGGCCTGGTTGTAGAGTGCGTATTCGCCGGACGAGATCGGCGTGACAGCAGCGAGGGACTAGAGATGAAGACTCAAGCTCAGCTGCATTGTCGTCATAAAAGTGAACAACAGCTCGCACCGTCCCCATTTTGACGCTGCACGAGAGCATTGGCGTTTGGAAAGAGAATGCTGCCGGCGCCGCACGAACTAGGGCCAGAGCGCCGAGGCCAAATGTGAGGACTTTGGAGATCATTCTGGTAGGACACAAATACAGCTAGTTGAGTAGGCACTTGATATGAAGAACGCCAGGTAGAAAGCGCCTTTTATATGAATCCCTTCCTCGCATTACCACCATTCAGAGGCCAAGATCGCGATAAATCGGTGACGAGTACGGCACCGAGGGCAGAGCCGCACAGTCCCAAGTGGAAATGAAGGGGGGCAATTAGCTTGAGTTCAATCAATCACTTTGCATTCGGAAATGGGCCTTGTGTACTCTTAGCTCACGAACCGCTGACGTACTGAGGATTTGGAAGGTTAGTGTTGGTACATTTCGGCGACTCAAGTGGAGAACCGTTTGTGCTTTTTTTAGTATGTTGATCATGCTTAAAGCCAATGTTGCTGCCAGAGAACCAACACGTGAGTAAGGAGACGGTTCGGTCACTACTGGTCGCTGTAACCCGAGTGAAGGGTCCTGCGCCACATTTACATCCAATATTTTCGACTAGTTGCTCGCTTCGATGGCCGAACGAGCCCCTAATTTGGTGCAGTTCGAACCATAATATCAGGATGCGAAGAATGCGGGGAGCGAACGGCCAAGCTACTTACTACTACTAGGCTGGAAATTCTACCCCATTAAATTTCAATCACGAAATTGGAGGTTGATCGTCATGGAAACGTACCAGTCGTAATTTTTAATAACCTATAACTCCATACCTCCAGATTCGCATCTTGTTCGCGTCTGCGGAGTTACTAACAGGATGCGGAGATTTGCGTAGGCTTGCCATATTGCCCGGCGCCCGCCCCTGCCCCCGAAAATGAGCCTCGAGGGCCGGGGGCGGCCCAGTCGTTGGGAATCAGGGCTTCAACGAGCGGTCGGAGTTGGGGTCGGAGTGGTGGTGTTGATGCGCGATCAACTCTGACACGTCAGCAGTACAAGTCATGATTGATCCAGCTGCGCATTCCATTCTGACCTCTACAGCTATGTATTGAACAGGCCAAGGACAACCATACAGTTCTCTTGTTATTACACCTCTCTGAAGCTAGGCTGGCTGCCCCGCAGCGGTCGGACGCGGAACGGTCGTGGACTCGAACGTCTTACGGACCTCGCTACATAAATCCTCCCAGCGAAACATATCAATGTCGGTCCACTGCCGCAGTGACTATCCGACTATCCGACTATCCGACTGATTACGGAGACATGACCAAATGATGTCTTGAAGTTGCGCCGAGTTAGTACTGGGCCGCTGTTGCACAGCCTGCGCACAGGCCCGCCTTGGCCTGCGCCGCTTCAGCCGCCTGCGGACCCCGATGTCTCCGTTGGACGGTAACCCTTCCGATGGCCGCCAATCCTATTTAACCTCTCGATCTGTCAGCACGAATAACCGTACATCCTTTCCGCCTTTTGCCACCTACCAACCAATCAATGACCCTTCCCCCGCACTTTACCACCCTCGACCTGAGTGGGCGATTCATTCTGGTGCGTTTCGTCTCTCATTCGGCCTTTTCATTCGAAGACTGAGGGTGTCGTGTTGTAGAACCACATCCTCAGCGACTCCTACGAAGAAATGCTCGAGCAGCAGGGAGTGGACTTTGAGCTGCGCCATGCAGTCTCGACGGCGTTTTGTCGTTCAACCATTACGAAGACGAGAACGGCTCCGAGCGGATATGGGTTCAACAGGTCGTTCCTGCCTCGCTATAAATGACTTCCGACTAAGTTCCTTTCCGCAGGACCTTGACGGCCGCCCCAAATCGCAGACGACCACAGAATATTGGACTGGCGGAACGGGCACGGAAGGACGCTCTGTTCGGGGCTGTAGTCAGCCGAATAAGGTGTGTAGTCTGTAGGCATTTCTACACGCCTTGTGCTGACCATACCTCCAGACGCATAAAAACGCACACCCTGCAACCTGTGTTCCTCCGCAAGGCTGGACACCCGACACGCTAAAATACGGTGTGCTGCAATACCATGTCTGCACCGATGCCGCACGGAGCGAAAACGGGCGGAGTTGGTCCGCGGTTGAGGTGGGTTTCGCCTCGTCTTTTCTGCGCCTCGCACGACGCTAATAATGTAACCCCGACAGACCTGGGGTATAGAAGCCGCTGATGGCAAGCGGCGATTCGCCGACACATTAGGTTGACGGGACCGGGGGGGCTGGAGATGGAAGGCATCTGGTGTACGATTATAGTCAGTTTTTCCTCCTCTTCTCGTCACACGAGGACTAACCGGGTTTCAGTTGGTGCGGTTTAGTACAATGAATGGAACGAACGGAGCGCCACAGGATTGCATTAATATTGTATACCATAATTGTATGTACACGGAGACCATAATGAAGCCTCGTCGAAGGTTGTAAATAAAATGCGTTCAAGTTCAAAGTTAGTGCAAGTTATCAGATAGTGAGGTGTCCGTGCGAGTTTCGGTCTATGCGACAGACGGGCGCCTTCGTGGTGGCAGTCGCGGTAATCGACGGATCTTGTTTTTGATTAACCGACAGCGCCTCCAAAGAGGGGCAGGGCAATGTCGGGCCGCCGTGTCGTCGGAGTGTCAAACCCTTCTTGCTTTCATCCATATCCTTATTCGGGATCTAAGTAATGTTGGTTTCAACCTTGCTGCGCCCTGCTGTGTTCTGCTCTCTATGTGGCTTTCCATCATCCGGCCTCCCATGCTGTGTGCGTCGCGCGATCGCGACAACATCGATGCTAGTCATGGTGACTGAAGCTTTCCGTTCCATTGCGAGCAACCCCCGTCCCCTTTGCACACCAAAATGGAGCCCGAACAAACGGTGAGGTCCTTCCGCTTCATGACGACGCTGAAAAGGGTGTGGAACTCCGAGTCGCTGACACGGCGACGAGGCCGGAAACCTCACTGGGTGAGACCCGTAACTCAGAGAACTACAGCATCGTCGTCGACCGATCGTGGAGGGTCTAGGAGCTTTTCATAATCCTCCTCTGTTTCTTACGCTCGCCCAGGACGTGCCGTGTGTGCAGAAAGGTGTAGTACGTTTATCACTTTCGGCCAAATCAGCACGGCCCATGAACGTCCGTAGACGCCGAAACAGTGCTGGCCGGTGGCCGCCCTGAAGGATGCGGGTACGATGTCTGTTCATTGACTCGGACACTGAAGGGTTTTTGCAATCGCAGGATAAAAACGCGGTAGACATGTTCAGGAACTCTGTCAAAGAGCAGTTCAGGCGCGGACCACTTATAGGAGGACCGGCCCTGACGTGGGTCTCCATCGTCAAATGGATTTCTTCCCACCGCCATCGCAAAGTACAGTTGGCGTCGCGCAAATATTTTCACCACTTTTGACTATCAGCTCTGTGAAATGGGTATCCCACTGAGGCGCGTTTTCTATCCAGCCGACTCATTTCATCTGCATTCTAAACCGCACCGACTGAAGCCAATTTAGTTGTATCCTTATTAACAGCCCGAAACTCACTATAGTCATACACCAGATGCCGCTCCATCTCCAAGCCCCCAGGTCCCGTCAACACATGTGTCGAGCGAATCGTCGCTTCCCCTCGGCTGATTCTATGCCCCAGGTCTGTCGGGTTTCAAAATATTGTTAGCGCCGTGTCAACGGGAGGGCCGAACGAAACGCGCCTCGATCGCCGTCCAGCTTTCACTCTCGCAATATCGCTGCGCACCTGATACTCCAACACGCCGTATTTCAGCGTGTCGGGTGTCCAGCCCTTACGGAGGAACGGGGGCTGGAGGGTGTGCGTTCCTATGCGCCTGCAAGGTACGTACAATGAGGAGAGGAGGGTGAGCTACATACAAGACATACCTTGTGCGCTCGATGACGGGTCCGAAAAGTGCGTCGTTCTTCGCGTGGTCCAGCCAGTCTAATATTCTGTGGTCGTCTGCGATCTGGGGGCAGCCGTCGAGGTCCTGGATGGAATAACAATGGATCAAGAAGTCATTCAAAACACAAAGAAGCGAAGGGTACCTGCTGGACCCATATTCGCTCGGCCCGTTCTCATCCTTGTAGTGATTGAACGATAGAACACCGCACGAGACCTCGCGGCGCAGCTCGGGGTCCTCGATTCCCTGCTCCTTGAGAATATCCTCGTAGGAGTCGCTTAGGCATGGTTCTAGGACCTCTCACTCAGCCTCGAGACGAAAAGGGTGAATATTGATGAGAGAGGCGCACTATAACAATCTCCCGGTCAGATCGAGAGTCGTGAAGTGAGGGGGGAGGGCCATTGGTGCTGGCTGGTTAGAAAGGTGCGGTGCGGTCATTCGTGCCGGCGAATCGTGGGGTTTAAATAGGGTTGACAGCTCGGCAAGGTATACATGTACTTACGACGGCAGACATCGTGGGTCCCAGGTAGTACAAGGGCAGACGATAGCAGGCTGTGCGTTTTAAGCCACTTTACGCTGCGCTGTTGATGGACCGCTCCGTCGGCCCATTCAAAAACGCTGTGCCTGTCCGGATCTGCGCTAAGTCCGTACTGTATTTTCAGTCGGTGTCATGGATTTTGATCCTTGTTTGATCCTGATTTCTTTTGAACTACAACAGCTCCGAATGCTATCATTGCTATGAAATGAGTTGGCAAGCTTACCTGTCTGTAGTTCGACAAAGATCCTCCCTCGCTCGAAGGCTGCAACGATATACGATATATGTAGCCGAGCCTCACTCAACTCGTTGTCACTAAACGATTAGGATCAAGATCAAACAGTCATATTGAACAACTATGGCATGGAAAAAGAAACAGGTAAAAATTGCACTGGACCGTGATTGCTCCGCTGTTCCACACGTAAAGACCGTCCTCGATGCGGAAGTTCAATTTCTTTCAACCATGGTTCAATACAATACTATTTGGGACCACTAGCTGGCCACTTGGGAGTTTTAGGCCCCAGGCTTTATAATTCAACTGGCTGCGAATAGGGATCGAAGCATGATAAGTATATGATGAAGGTCCAGCCCCAAATTTGGAGGCGAAGTGAGGCGTTGATAAAAAGCTATGGCATGTCGGAGTTCGATCCGGAGCAGTGAGAAGATCATTTTCTTACGTTTGCCCTCCCAGTGCTTGCCGCTCTTGTCTTGGCCGTTTCTGCACCATTCCTGGTAGTGCTGCGACTTTGCAGGCTCGTTATGATCCCCCGATGCCTGGCATTCATCTGAACATTTGCTCGACCTCCATAAATCTGTTTCCTCTTCGCCCCATGCCCAACACGGCGCCACTACCTCTTTGTGCTTGCTCATGCTGATCAACCCTACATTGCACAACACCCAAATGCTACTGCTCCAGAGTTTTTCATAGGGCCTCTCCGCACTATATAGCTTCCTCTGAGATGCATTCAGAATTTCTAACTGCACGGTTCCCTTCGCACCGTAGGCCTTTACCCCAAACCATCCAAAGTGACCCGAAGACAGAATTTTTGGGAGGAGTTCCAGCAGCTCTGGGATGAAGCTTAGTGTCTAGATATGTCCTAATACGCACTATTGAGCCACTCAAAGCTTATTTCTGGCTGATACGCATTTCTGCTGGGATAATAGCCTCAGTCGGTTAAAAATCACCATTTTGGGTGTTCCCTTGCTGACGGACAAGTGAATCTACTCGCAAAAGGATACATCTGGAATGGTCCTGATTGACTTCAGACACAATCCATCGAGCACGATGCCAGTATCTGGCGCAACGATATTGCGTTGGGCGACAACCTCCATTTCAACGAGACAGTCTTCTCCACCCTCGCGAATGCAAACCCGGGGGTCGACTACTACAACGCCACTTCCGCGCACAAGTCATGCAAGCCCGTCTTGCCGGCTCGCTCGCAAGAAATGTGAGCATCACTAATACACTTCGACGTCCGTATTCGCGAGTCCGCGCTCTATCTGAGTGTCATGGGCGACCCGCTGACGGGCGTGGCGCCGAAGAAGTGCGTCATGATTTGAACATCTCCGTGGATTGATGCTTATGTTTATCTTGCATTCCAGTTTCGTCCAGATTTTCTTCCGCGAAGAGCGGCTACCCATTGAGGGATGGACTACACCCAATACCACCGTCACGGTCGCAGGCATGAATCCTATTGAGGAAATCATCATTCCTGCATCAAACTGGACGGCGACGCAAGCATGTGAACAGCTTGTCCTCGGTCCGACACTTACAATTTGATTTTCGATGCTGCATATTTTATTTAGGGTGTAATTTCGGTCCACAATTGAGGGAATTGCCAATGAGCCAAGACTGATATCGCGAAATATTTTCATGGTGATGGGCACCGGAATACGGGTGGTCAGAGCGAAATATTTCGACAGAGGCCAGTATATATATAATTGGGTGCTCGCCTTAGCTATGTCCGGGCCTGAGAAAGAAAAACATAACATTTCAACTATTAACCCTAATTGGGAAAGCCCCAACGTGACCCATCAATTGGTTGCTTCCCCGCATGATAGCCGAGCCAGCCTCCCATTCTCTGCCAGCGACACCCAGGCTTGTGGACCGTCCCCTCGCGCGCCCATTGCGCGGCCATTGGACCATGACATGTCTCAATTTCCTGGGAGCCTTCAGAATCTTCTTGTTCTTCAAAGGCAATTAGAAGTCTCACAGTATGTTTGCGCTGGTTCGGCGGCGGTATGAGGCTATGAGCTCCTTGTCAAGTGGAGCCTTTCCTTACTCACGAATGGCTTCAATAGATTTTCATTTGGGATATTCTCAACAATGTACGGAGCGAGTACTCGCTGCTCTTCAAGCACAAGTCCAGTTCGGCTGCGGTGGCGTACGTTATGTCCAGGTCGGAGGCAAGATGTGCTTTTTCGATGCTTGCGCTGATATGAGGCAGAATTGGCGCGTTAATATTTGTGCTTGGATTCACGATATTCGCGTGTACGTAGCGCGGTTGAGATGTTTCCGCAAATTGTTCACAATATCTTCAAACCAATAGTGTACCCTTTCAATGACTGCAATACAGTCCTTCTAGCGTTCAACAGCTTCATCCCTGTCGCTGTGTGCGGGACATCCTTCCTTTTTGTCTTCCGTGTATCCGCCATTTTCGGCGGCGACCGCATCGTCACGACCGTATTTGGATGTCTATGGCTTGCGGCCGTAGCGTCATCAATAACTCTTCCCGTCGGGGAGAGCGCACTAGCAATACCAGTGGGCGACCCCACGGTGTGCATAATTTCACGCGCCGAGCCATATGTTGGAGCGTCAGCGGTCATTCTAACCGTAGCAAGCGTGGCTACTTTCCTCGCAATCTCGTACCGACTCGCGTCGAATCTCTTGCACACGGAGCATCAAGAGGATGCCAAGGCGCGGGGTGGGACCAATTCCACCATTTTCTTGCGATCACTCCTCATGGACGGGCAGATGTATTACCTGTTCGTCGCCGTTTCCCTGTCCCACAATGGCTCACTTTCAAGCCCCACAGAATCGTGGTCCTCGTGAATATCTCCGCGACATTGATGCTTTATATCCCGAGCGTCCCTCTGCCATATCGCGGACTGCTCGTCGTCCCCAATATCGCCCTAACGAGCATCATGGCCTGTCGCGTCTATCGGAACAAAGTGCTCGGTGTGCGTCGTCTGCCGCAGCTGACGCTCCCTACGCTCAACCGCAGCCCGGATGGGAACACCATTCCTTTAAGCGTGGTGCAGTTCGAGCAGCGCACTGCCACCTATATGAGTGGTTCAATGCATCTCAACACCGTGGAGTCGAATGTCACCCGCAGCAAACAGTGCGCTACCCGCGAGGGGTAAGTCAGAGAATGCGAGTAACCCATTGGAGACGCAGTTTCCTATCGGCGTTTACTAAGTACTGTTATCATTGCAGAATGCGCTGTATCACCGATATTTATAGTTCCTGCGGATTGTGCTCCTAGGCCTGATGCCGATCCTGGAAGGCCTTGATCTCCAAGGATCAACTCTGGCGTCAACTCGATGGAAGAAAGCACTGTGCCAGATCTCGCATTGCTTCTGGGCGGTAGCGTAATTCTTCCCACCATTGTCTGCCCCGTTTTCGTTTTGCTCGTTCTACATTAGCATAAAAAGCCTCGGTGAGCTACAGCGCATTGCAGCTGTTCCAATGGTCAGTCGTTGAATTCCCGAGGAAATTATTTTTCCGAGGATGTCGGTGTGCCGATGAAGGCGTACGGCGGGTTCTACACTCCACACCGAATCGCCTAGACCGAGCAAGTTTCTGTGTTGGACTTACACCTTTTTTTTTGGTTTCCGGTGACTCAAGGTCGCCGGTAAGATCTAGTGGCTATGCTATCTCTTCTCTTGTCTTCCTCCTACCTCGACTTTCGCTGGCTTGTTGAGACGAGTTCGGAGCACACTAATCGGCTTTCGTTAATGCTTTCCTTCCAATCTGGCGCTGATCTACCGTACGAGATTCCGATTCCGGGTCTCACCAAAGCACGGCACCATGAGCTCTTGAACTCCAACGAGCCACCGGATGACATCGAGGTGAACTTGATTCGCTGTGCGATCTCCAAGAACAGCGGAAGCCTGTTGGTTTTGGACGCCGAGATTACTCAAGTACGAGATCGGTTGCAACGCCTGGACGCAGAATATCTCTCTCTTTCGAGCTATCAAGGGCGGAATCGCATTATTCTTTCTCGACCTGGGCAAATTCCCCCCGAGGTAAGTTTTAAAAAATTTACATTGATACACTCAGTCGTACCTATTTCAGAGCAGAGCACGCTTGTCCAGCCTGGATGATTTGATTCCCCGGGTTCGGGATCAGTTCCAACGGCTAGAGATAAAGCGTGCGAGCTTGCTGCGATGCCAAGTGCAGAATCGCGGAATCCTTTCTCCACTCCGGCGGTTAGCACCAGAGCTGCTGTCCGAAATCCATCGGTGGACTTTGCCGTCGTCAGCTAGAAAATCATCCTTGCGTCGGGGGTTCCACGCGAGGGAAAGCCCGTGGGTTTTGACCCACGTCAATCGCTATTGGCGGGAAGTCGCAGTCACGAATCCCTCGTTGTGGTCGCTTATAACAATCTTTTACCGCCGCGAATTGGATCCAACATCATCATATCCCATTCCTATGGTGGAAACCCAACTCTCACGTGCCCACAATTTGGACCTTCATTTCTTTGGATACGAAGACACCAAGTGCGAACCTCAGGTGGAAATGTTCCAGTGCTTAGCAAGGCACTCTTCGCGATGGGAGCAACTTAGCCTGCAGTTGACTTCTGCGCTTTCACCTCTCCTGGCCGGTCTTCGAGGAAGTGTCCCACTTCTTCGTAAAGTATTCATCCAATGGGACGGGGGGACGGGCCAGGCGACAGCGGACCCCATCAGCTTCCTTGAGACGGCCCCTTCACTGGTGGACGTTGGTATCCACAACGACTACCGTTTTGTACCGATATTTCTTCCGGCGCAACAGCTTACCCGTTACCAACTTGATGCACCGTGGGACGTCCATCGGGGTACTCTGACACTGGCTCGAAACCTTACCGAAGCCCGCATCGGCGTGCATCGCGATCATGATTCATATCCCTGGCCGCCAGGAGTTGTTGACCTTCCGTTGCTCCGTCATCTTGCCTCCAAAACGCCGAAAGTGCTTGATTATATCCGGGTACCGGCGTTAGAAGATCTTGCTCTTTCCATAAAATGGAGAGAAGAATCATGCATTGTCGACACTCTCTACTCCCTTATCCATCGCTCGTCGTGCACCATTCGATATCTTTGCCTTTCCATGTTCACAGCTCACATTGCCGTTGCAATCTTGCACGCCATCCCCTCCATCATCGAATTGAGGATTATCATTGCCTCATACAACTTTTTTCATGTCCGCACCTTGATGGAAACTCTCACTGTGTCTGAAATGGCGATGGAGAGCGAGGTTGTAGCTCCCCAACTCCGCTCCATATCTTTGGGCTGCCCTCTGCGTCCCGCCGGTACTCAGATTGATTACGATTCGTATCTGGCGATGATCAAATCGCGCTGGGAGGCAGATTACTGTGCGCTCACCACGTCCGCAGTGCTATTGCATTCCGGGCCTGGTCCTGACGCTATAACCCGCGATAGATTGAGCGTGCTCTGCGAGGATGGAATGGATTTTCGTCTGGTAATTGGCACGAGGGCTTCGGATGTGATGGATTATTGGTTGTGTCATTCACGCTACTAAATTCGATCTTCGGTACTTGCTTAAATTTCCTGTGCAACACGTCCACCTGCCGCATACCCATCCGAAGCCAAAAACTAGCCCTCAGCGATAGAGGAGAATCACCGAAGATTGATGATTGTGCGTTCAATCCCTCTCATGGAACATATCCTGACCCTCTACTTTTCAACCATGATTTGTGATTGTCAAAGGGGAAGCTGGGAGCACCCTTTCTCCTGTGTGCCTGCTCTATCTATGGTCGTATCGATAACATGGAAAATAATACTTCACTGCGTCATCGTCTGAATCCCAGCAGAATCCTTCATCGATAATCGGTGGCTCGCGGAAAATGGCATCCTCACCTGTCTTGCGGACCGGGTGTCTGGGACGGCGATTTCCTTGTATCGGGCTCCGGCAGACGGACGATAGTCGTAGAAGGGACTAGCGGGTGTTTTGGGACCAGGGTGTCCCGGATTGCATTGATACATGTATGGAAATCACCCTCGAAATCGTGGTTAAATTGGGAGCTATCCTCCACAGGTTCATTATTACAGAGCACGGAGGCTGTAAGTCGACTTTGAATCAGCACCCGGTAAGTGAGGTAGGCTTTTTTAGTTCATTCGGATGGGATGAAAACAACGAACAAATTTTGAACCGTGGGAATCCTACAACTGCATATACACTGCCAGTATCGGTTCAACGGTTGAAAACTTCTGAATTGCATATCAAGAAATAACGAGCTCTTTCTGGAAGTAGTTTAAAAATGCCGACGTAGAAAAAAAACTTGCAGGTTACGACGTGCCAAACAATATTCAGAAAGGCTCGATAGATGGTCCGCATCTGCGAAGCATGAGACGGGGCCACGACATTGGATGCACGATTTGCTCGTTCGAGTCGAGCCCGAGCCCTCATGAAGACAGAACGCTGGATTTTTTGTGTTTCTCCGGAAGCGACTCACACAGAACCAGGTTGCGTTTTCCGCGTCGCGTTCTGGATGCTGCGGATCCTAGATCCAGATGTCGTGGGGATAAATTTATAGATGTCCCGAATCCGCTTTCTGAGTGTCGTCCAGAATTTTACTGATAGCAGTATAGGACGAAGTTCAGAAAGTCTCGGTCGTAGATGGTCTGCACCTGCCATCTTTGGGTTGTAATACACACCATGACGCTTGTTCGAATCGAGCCCGAGCCATATCGAGGAAGCCGTCTGTTTTTGCTTAAAGTCAGCACAGTGAACTCGCCAGGTTACTTTTTACACGTCCTGACAGTTCACTACGATGAGATCCAGACGCCTCGAGAGAATCTTCGTTGTGCGAGTGTTGTTCAAAACTTTGCTGGGCTGGTACGATGAAGCTCTAAAATGGAGCTAAGAAAGGCTTGGAGGCGGATGGCCTGCACCTGCAAGATATGAGATTGAAAGAGGTTCATGCAGGAGTGCACGTTCGAATCGAGCCCAAGCCATTTTGCTGAGACTTGATCCTTTTTAAACAAGGCAGGGTGTGGTTTCTCTTTCTCGACCCCGTTGCATTCTTATTTTATTTCAAGGTATGCTGAACAGCTGGATCTGCATAGCATCAGAGGGACCCGTACTGACGCTACAACAGGCAACATGGACAAGTATATCTTGGCGGCAGGCGGAGCTGAGGAAGACGACGAACACGCTTGTGTCAGAATGCAGAAAGCGGTTGGATCCTCGTTCCCAGGGTTGGATCTTGCCGGCCAAAGGTTTCATTTTCGGAGTGCCCGCGACGCCATTGGTGAGAGCCAGGAGTTGGATCCAGACGGGAGCTCGCATGAGCCAATATTTGCAAGACGGGTATTAGCACGGTGATTATACATAATTTACAACTGAAAAAAAGCGCCAAATGCGAATTGAGTAGCGTAGCGTGTCTGGGCACGAAATCCCGAGCCGTCGAGGCGTCTCCGTTCACGTGTCGGTCTTCGCTTTCTTGCGCGCGGGCCTTTCTTCTTCCCTCGACCTCCTCCCAGTCCCGCACGATCCAGCGCTGCGCAGTGCCCACATGCGTCTTGCCCTTCCCCTTTTGCTCGCGGTCCTCCGCACGAGCACGCCGTCGCGTACCTCCTGCGCTGCAGGCCACTTCATGGCCGCGCGCCCTTGGACGGCAGCTTGGCGCACGTGAGGTGCGGGACGGCGCGGGGCGCAGGACAACACCGCCGAACGCGTGCGCGCCGCTGTCGCCGTAGTAGTCCTGCCACGAATAAACTATGTATATGCTAGTGGACGGTTGTGTGGGGTCCTCGGCGGCGGCATCTGCTTTGGTGAATTGCTCGCCCGTCGCTAGCTGCGTGGTTTCCAGTAAACAAGACGAAAGAAACAACGCGAAAACCCACCGTTTTGCCCTCCGCGACCTTCCACTTCTCCACGCGTGCCTCAAGATCCCCGGCTTGCGCAGTGCCCCGAGCTTCCCTTTCGCCCTGGACGTGTCCAGCCCCTCGAACTCTTCGCGTGTTTCTCCTCTTGAGCCGCGCTTTGCCTCGTGCGCGTCGTGTAGAGTCTGGAGAATGTGGTCGCGCCTGAAATCGTGCGTGCTACCCCGAGCGGACGCGTGCCCTCCTGTGGGCCATCAAGGCCGCCGCTGTATTCTTCGTCGGTGAGGACGACATATAGGTGTGTGGGGCGGGGGCAGCATATGCGCGGTCCCGTCGGCCGAATTCGAAGTGGACGCGGTTTATCAGCGACATCGTCTCGGCAGCGCGTTTGAGGCCGGTCATTATCGCGAGATGGGAGTTGAGAATGAAATTTGAAAAAGCCTGATGATTAGTAAGCGACGCGTAAATGGCCCGTGCACAACGCGTGACGCAATGTTCAATTTTCCATCCTCCTCGACAGAGTTCCCGGTATAAAGTCAACCTGGGGCTTTTGTGAGAGAAGAAAATATAAAATGTTAGGAAAATTGGAAGCGGGCCGGTATTTCCTCAACATGGCTTCATTAGGTCTCCACGACGCGGAGTGGCTTGGAATATATACTACAAATCATACACCTGTTCGTGCCATCCACACTCCATTAAATACCCCCGACTGGAAGAAAATCAGCCCTCGTGTTCCACGCACCAACAGAGAAGATAAACCAGAATACTCACTGTAATCGTACACAGACGGCGTTTCATTTCGTACCCATCAGGTCTCGTTAACAAAATGTGTCGCGCAAATCGCTCTCCCCTTCCATCGACGGCTTCTTCTATCCCCAGGTCTGTTCGATGATTCGTATTAGTACCGTTTATGAAAAGCACAAGAGACGGCAACCCACCTCCACTACGGACCAGCTCTGCTTGTTTGAATTCTGCGTGGCGTCGGGGGAGAATTTATACTGCAGCACACCGTGTTTCCGCGTGGCAGCCGTCCAGCCCTTACGCAGGAAAAGGGTTGACTATGGAAAGTGTCGTCTTTTATGCGCCTGCAAACGGATGGTCAGCATACGAGGATAGAGATGCCCATATCTATAGCTTCAATGCACTACACACCTTATCTGACCAACCACGGCCCCGAACAGTTTATCGTACTGTGCGCGTTCCCCCCAGTCCAATATTTGAGATCGTCTGCGATTCCCAAGCTGCCGAGATCCTGCAGTATGGAAACAAAATGAGATTAATCGGGAGGTAAATCACAGAACTGCTGGAAGTGTGCCTGTTCAACCCATATTCTTTTGGAGCCGTTATCATCCTCGTGGTGGTTGAACCTTAGAATGCCGGAAGAGACCGCGCGGCGTAACTCCGAACTGACTCCCTGCTGCTCGAGCATTTCCTCGTAGTTGTCGCTGAGTGTGAAGTTCTACGACCTCTCAGCCTCCAGATGAAGAGATTGAATGAAGAAACGTACTAGAACAAATTGCCCGCTCAAGTCGAGCGTCGTAAATCGCGAGGAAAGGGCCATTGCTATTAGTGAATATTGGTGTTTCCTAGTAAAAAGTTGAACTTGTCAAGATGTGTGGGGACACCAGATCGGTCAATGGTGCGCTTAAATACATTCTTGAACAAAAAATTTCAGTGGGTCCAGGTCGCCACACAAAATGATGGTTGTGCGGGCCG
Organism: Mycena galopus ATCC 62051; assembly: GCA_014925785.1. NCBI lineage: Eukaryota > Fungi > Basidiomycota > Agaricomycetes > Agaricales > Mycenaceae > Mycena > Mycena galopus. Next base: position 87,386 of record WIQG01000344.1, read on the forward strand.
AAAAACAAAAACAAGACCGAACAAGGAAGTGGATTATAACTCTTGTTCCGTCAGCTGCCACGACTACGGATGGAAGGCCAAAATGCGGTCTCTCGGAGATTACTTCCAGATCCGGGGGCCGAGGAGAGCAGGCTCGAACCCTAGGCCTTGCATCGCCGAAAATGGCAGATGGCCGAGAGCGGCAAAGGCGGAGATCGAGATAGTTGATAGCCGAACAGCCGAGGTATTCAAAACTTCACTTATCATTTCCGCACGATGGCCTCTGCATAAAGAAATTTTTGCTTTCAGAAAATGTGAAGTCGTTGGGTTGCGTTCTTGCCCTTGCTTGGCTCACACTTTTACGGCAGCGCCAATGTTCAAGAGTTTTTGTAGGGATGTTGGAAAAAGGCAGCCAGGCCACCCTTGGGTTTATTGGTCAGAGCATCAAACACGATTTAAAAAGGCTCGTAGGCGGATGGTCCGCACCTGTGATGTATAAGGTGATAACGGCCAGATTATCGCGCACGAGTTGCTCGTTCGAATTGAGGCTCAGGCCTCAGGAGTCAGCCATGACGGAGCGTGCCACTGCGTGCACAAACATTTTTGCCCTCGCAGCCTGGACTCGAGATGAGCGGCCCGTATTAAATTCGTCATGGCTTGTTCCTTGGGCAGTAATAATATGGGAGAGTGTGTAAGTATCCTGTAATATTCCTGTAAGACAACGCTGATGGTTGAAATATCCGGGAGACTCTTCCTGGTTGTAGTAGCTTTCATCCAAAGAATGTTCGCATGCTCTGAAGTCCTGTATTGTGCTCAAAAAGGCTTGGAGGCGAATGGTCCGCACCTGTGGTATATATTAGGGAAAATATCAGGCTTTGATGCAGGGGGGATCGTTCGAATCGAGCCCGAGCCATGGGAAGACGAAAATCCCTTCTCGCTCGAAGTCAGCACTGGGCGAAGCCTCTATGCTTTTCTCTTGTTTCAAATGACCGTGGTGCCTAACCCCCAATGCAGACGCCGCAGGAAGGGGACTGAGATATCCTTCGCTTTAGGTTGCATCCAAAATTTACTGGTACTATGAAGTTCCGGATTGTGCCCAGAATAGCTTGGAGGCGGATGGTCCGCACCTGAAATTTACTGCAGCAATAATGGATTGATGCAAAGGTTGCTTCGAATCGAGCCCGAGTCGAGCCGTGTTGAAGAGGCGTGGTGCAATCTTTTTTGGCTTTGGCTCTCGAAGTCGGCACAGAATGAACTTCGAACCAGACCCAGCGAGAAGGAAGATGAACGAGGTTATTCATTCGAGGACGGATGATCCGTGCCGGCGATTATGGACGTTCTGGGAACCAATTGATTGATGCAGGAATGCTCGTTCAAATCGAGCCCGAGCTATCACCAGAACAAAAGCTCTTTTTGGTTTATCCTGACGTCGGCACCGGACGAACTCGCCAGGCCACCAGGCCAGGTTACTTTTTTCCAGTGTTCTGAATGCAGCCGTGTCGAATCCCAGACTCCTCCTGCGGAGAAGGAACATGAGCGAGAGTATTCGTTGCAGGTTTCGTCCAGAATTTAAGGACAGTCCTGACTTAGGCGTCGTCCGGGAGCCTGCATAGTGCAAGTTTATTTGCTTCTTGAACATTTCGAACCGTACATTTACAGTCCCAACAATTCATGTCCTCGCGGCGTATAAACAACTGTAGAGTCGCAACATGCCCAGTGTCAACATGAGCGCGAGCAGTACAGACATCACGATGGTCCAGCCCGTGGATGGAATGAGTGTGTAGGCAGATAGAGATAGAGCCGCGTTGTCAGGCGCTAGGGCTGCATCAGAGACTGAATGAAAAGGCCGTGTTTTTCAAGTGTACCTATGATGCATTTGGTGTCGGTGCTTGCCGATCCGGAACTATCATCGCCGCAAGTCTTATCTTGTTCTGTGCGACAATTAATAGCAGTTCATGAATTACTTGTGTGCATACCCTCCACACGTGAAGTGAATTGTTCAGACACCTGGTACAGCGGATACCCAAGCTTTCGCGCGACGTCTTGAGTGTAGGCGTCAAAGCCCTTGCCCTGATACAATTGGCGGAGCCCGCTGTATAAACTTTCCACCAGATACATTCCCTGCACCTCCAGAATTAAGTCGGTTGTGGGGAATCCAAGGCGCTTCGCTTCATCGGTGCTCAGAGGTTGAGCCCCAGATGGTTCGAGGGACTAATATGCCGGACGGGCAGGGAGACGCATTCGGGTCGGAAGCCCGAATTGTAGCTCTGCCAATGGACAGAGAAAGAGGTATCCTTTGGGGATGATAGCAGCGCCAGATATCATAAGTCGGTACTTGATGCTGTGAATGTGAGTTTTCATATAGGATTCGTCGGCACATTGAAAATTGAAGTACCGTAATCCTCCTGCCCGGTCATGATCTTGAGGCGGTCGAATATGTGGTTTGCTTGGGTTAACCAAAATGCGAATCCTGATGCACCGCAATATATTTTGCGGAATATTTCTTCGATTTGTTCAACGGGTTCGGAATTGAGACTGGTGCGCAAGACTTCAGAAAGCATCTTGAGTCGTACCATGGCAGATAACATACCGGACCCAACCATCGCCGACCTCGACCAAATTGTGTTCCAACTGGGACAATTCCGGCAACCAACCGGAATCTTGGTAGGCAAGGCCTTGAATGGAGGCGACGTTGAACAAATCGAGGTATGAGATCATAATTGTTGAAGCATCTGTCTGCGAGAGACTAGAGATCTATGCACAAACGGCCCGTCGATGGACGGATCCCCATTGTGCAGGAAAAGGAATCCTAGTATTGGTGAGCAAGGCTCTCAATCGCATACGAGACCCACCAGCTCGACACCCGAAACAGAATAAAGGTATTGCCAAGCATCCTACACTTTCGTGAGGGCTTAAAAGGGAAGGCAACCATTTCAATTGCCGCAAATTCTTGTTCCTAGTGATAGATCAGTGACTGCGTAAATGGGGGCCCGGAATCGATTATGAAATAGCCCCACAAATAAACAGTTGACACGGGCGAGTGACAGTGAATTGAGAGTGCTTCTTGAACGGGTATGAATTCTAATTCATCGTTGAAACCAGTGACATGGCTTGAACAATAAATGGGCTGATCATTGTAAAATATGGTGGCATGTAGACCACATGTGCTGGCGGCACCAAAGAGCTGAAGGAAATTCGGATGGCTGAAATTAATCTTTGAGTATCATGGTACAAACAACAATGTCAATGTGGACTTACCGAAGTCATGAACATCAAGACACTTCTTGCCGCCATTCCTAGGATCAAACTTAGTCCCCATACAGAGAAATTGTAACTCTAAACCCATATTCTCGGTGTTTTCACCCCGATACAAAGCCACTGTCATCATCACCTTGTAGCCATGAACACGAGCCAAGTAGATACGTCTCACACTGGGGCGCTGAATTTGCCTGAAATGAGACCCGTTGGATCCGGGGGCGAGTTTGAGTTCACGGTGCAGATCCAGGTCTCCCATCAACATATGTCGAAAGGCTGTCCGGTGAGTTTTCGACTGGGGTCGCAAACGATAGCAAATGAGATACCTGACGTTGGAATATTCAGAGACTTGGCATGGTTAACATTCGTGATGCTGAACGTGCCACCACATCAGCAAACCCTGGTTTTCGCCGTAGCCGGGCCGTAGCGCGTGTAGTTGCCATAGTTTTTGGGCCAACTACATAGCGTTACGTAGTGCTACGTAATGCACGTGTGGTTTTGGGGCCTCCCGTGTAGTTGCTGTAGTTGCTGTAGTTTTTCGACAGCTACATAGTTCTGCATAGTTGGGGGCCACTGCGTAGCGGCGCCGTAGCCCGCATAGCTAGCCGGGTGCAGTAGCTTCTGACCCTCGCTGAAAAGCCTCTTTTTTCTTTGCCTTCATGCTCAAAGTACACTGAGAGCTCCAATGAATTGCAATTGATTAAATTACACGAATGCGGAGCAAAAGATTCAGAGTTATTGTTGGTACGAATTGGAAGTGACTAAGAGGGTAAATGAATGGTATATGCACAATATGATGATTCGATGAAGGAGATAATAATACAAGAGAATTACTACACGTGTAGCAAAAAATATGCCCGGTAGAAGAGGATAATATAATGCAAGCAATAAAGTAGCATCAACTGGTGCTGGGGCGAGCTAGCGCGCATGCTGGTCGTACAGCGCCAGGTCAAACCCGGCCGTCAGCGGGCTCACAACGTAGTGGGGCGCAGGGAGTGCGACAGGCGCGGTGGTGTTCCTGGACGCCTGCCCCGCGAGGAGCATCGCGGTGAGCCGCGGCGTTCCATCGCTGCTGTGCGCGCCCGGCAGGACGCCGATCCACCGACCCCTGCGCATCGTGCGCGTTGAGCCCGGGTGAGTGGCCCATGACGAGCGTGAGCAGCCCGAGGTCCGCATGTGGCTCCGCCACGACCTTCTTCCGCGCGCCTACCAGAACAGCTGCATGAAGCTTTCCGCATGCACCTCGGCAGACATGGCGTCAAATGCGTCTCAGGGAGCTCGAGGCTCTTGGCAATGAGCGATGGTGGTGATGAGGGTGGCGGGCGCAGCACAAAGACGAAGGAGAGGCGGAATGCGTCGGCGGACGAGGAGGTGGGGGAGAGGGTCGGCACGGGAAGGACAGAGAGCCAGTAGGGGAGAGGGTCGGCACGGGGACAGAGAACCGGTGGGGGCTTCGCTCTGGAGGAGACGAAGCTGCTGCGCAGTGAGGATTCGGTGCCTGTGCAAGGCGTCAATGCGGGTCACCAGATCCGAGAGACGTTGAGGGGCAGCACGTACTCTGGCGGCTATTGTGCACCTGTGGTGGGCGGAAAGGAGAAGCCAATAAAGGTCGCTAGATCTGCAATGAAGTGAGATGAAGGATCAAAGAGAAGGAAAGTGCAGATGCACATTAAGAACACACCATTGTGTATGTCGAAAGAGAAGGTCTCTTTGCGCACCTTCTTGCACTTCTTCTTCTCGCTGTCAGGGACAGGCGCGGCCGCAGCCTCTACAAGGCTTTCCATCAACACGTCCAATGCAAGCAGGATAAAGACGCACCTTGGCGGGTACCTCACAAGCGGTGGCGTCAGGGGCTTTTCCAGCGCAACGCAAAGCCCTTGCCCGCGCTTGTCTTGCGTTTTTGACGACGTCCACTCGTGGTTCGCATCGGTAGGTTGTCGAGTCACTGGTGCAGCCTATGATCTTGATTTAATGCCATTTTTGTTTGGTTTTCGTCGACGAAATGTTGGATCTTGAGGTGCTCTAGCACTAGCGAAGAGAGTCGAGCCAAAGGGTAAGGAGGAGGTGGTGAGGTGTCTTGGACTCAGAGATGTTGGGTGGCACGCACGTGATGTATTGGCTGCCATAAAGGGCACCAAATATTTGGCGATGGTTCGTCTCTTCTTTCATCCTTACCACCACCACCATTCCTCTTCCTCTGCATTATGCCAGCCTCTTACTTTCTCTTTGCCTTCACCACCCTTGTTCAACACCTTGCTTCAGATGACTTGTCTTCTGAGGTCCGATCGACGATGTCCATTCATGCGCTCACCGCCACCGTGCCACCAACAGTGCAAGCCTAGTGGACACCCGCCGCCATGAACACCCGCGGGAATAGACGTCCACACAGTCATATTTTGCACTTGTTGTTTCTTGGTGAGTCAATGTGTCTCTTGATTTTCTGCTTTGCATCCTGATTTTTCGCACTAGACAGCCGGAGTTGAGATAGAGCCGCCGGTTTCGCAGGACATGTGGTAAGTCTCCCCACTCTCTTATGCCCTGTAACTCCGTATTCATTACTTGCCCCACGACTTCGAGTACGTATTCCTTGGTTCTATCTTTGGACGACATGCATTGACTTTTTGTCTTGGCGCAGATCCATACTTATGTATTGGGTAATCCCTTTGTGTACGTTGTCAGATTTAGTTTCCACATTTCTTTAAACTGACCCAGATTCTGTGGACAGTAGCGCTCTTTTCTGGCTGCAAGCTCTTGCTCTGTGCGTCAAGTTTTGTCTGACTCCTATTTCATTTCTAAACTGACCCCTTTTGTGCACAGGATGCCAGTGGGTGATGTAGCTAGTCTGCAAAAACCTGAGAACGGTTATTACCTACCTCTACCTACATACCTACATGTACCTCACTTTTTGAATTGAATACCATTTAACTTTTGATTTAATTCGAGTAACAATAAGCCATTTGTACTGCCAATAGCCCGTCTTTTTGTGAACTACCTACCAACGACCTTGAACTGCAGTTGAACTACAGGTTCTATACCGAAACTACACGCCAACTACAGGCGCTACACCAAAACTACACTAAAACTATACGCCAACTACACAAACTACGTAACAGCTGCCAAACTACGGATCACTACAGAAGGGGTAACCTTCACTACAGGAGCTATGCGAGCTACAGCCACTATAGCCAACTACGTAGCGCTACGTAGGGGGCCCAGGTTTTGCTGATGCAGAGAGCACAAAATGCTGCGCATTGGGGAAGAAGCTATCACAGCACCTAAGTAAGTATGTCCGGTACCAAGAGTCACAGAGGAGGGGTGGTGCACAGACGTAGATGGTACCTCTGTGACAATAGGATGGACCTGGTTGTCGAGGGGGCGCCTGTCCTCCATGGAACATTGGAGAAGGAAAGCAGAGGGTCAAGTGCTGACAAGAACGTCAATGTCCAAACAGGACCAAAGGTGTACGGCACTATGGCATGACCTTTATGCTTCAAGTTGCGTTGTGATCAATCAAAAATGCATGGATCAATCCCCTGATCTGCGCACAAAGACTGGGATTAATCACACCGCAATTTCCCAAATTTCGGGTCAACAGAGATTTGTTCCGGAACTCTAAGTTCTGAGTTGAGCTTCAAGTCCACTGAAATTTCATCTTATTTACAAAGTTTCAGTTGCCCCGAGTTGAGAACTGAAATCTGTTGAATAAAATCCGCTTTCAGTCAGGCTGAAACTTATCTGAAACGTAAAATTTCAGTTTCCAAATTAGCTTGCCTGGAATTTGGAACTGAAACTTGAGGTTTTGGTATTAAAAAAGGTGCGCCTGATATTCACAATTTCAGTTGCATTGAAACTGGAACTGGAAATTTCAAGTTTCGGTTCTTATTTCGGCTCATCCGCAACTTGGGGTGTCGGGTTTAATCTCAGGTCAAACCGAAATGTGAACCAAAATTGCTAGTTTCGATTGGGCCGAATTTTGGTTGTCAGATCGTCATAAGACAAGCATCGGATTTTCGTACAATGAGCACAGGACTGTTGTACGAAGAGTGTAAAATTGTCGGATGATGAGCGTATCATTGTCGTAGGATGGCCTGCCCACAGCATTTAATTTGCATCTACGGCAATGGATTGGAGTTCCAAATGAGAGATCTAAACTCCAGGCATTGAATTGAGGGTCAGAATTCAAATTCACTGTTGTGCTCTGGAGATGTGGAGGAGCCTGTAGGCATTAGAGAGGTTGCGCAAAGCCGCATGTGGCTTTTTTTGTGTGCAAACTCACTGCATGTGGCTTTTTTTCTTCTTTGCTCTGGTGGTCAAAAGAGGCTATTTGAGAATGCCAGTGATGCTCCAGAGCAAAAAAAGGATATTGCCGCGTGCGGCTTTTGCGCAACCTCTCTATTGAACCGCTATTCCAAGGCTTGGGAATTATTCATTCTTGCATCTAATACAATACTACATATTGAAATCCTGTCTTGGAAACATTTAGTGCCGCACGTTGATGAAGCCAAGGATGGACATCACGAACAAGATGGACTATTCTTCAGACACAGTATTCGCGATCTGGAAAATTACGATTCTGACCAAGTCATTCTTGCACCTGCTGCCCACATCTGTTCCAAGTCCCAACCAAGACCGAGCATTGCAGCTTCCTGCGTTCACGCCCCGCCATCTCCCAAGTTCCCCGTGTCCTCAAACATCATAAAATCAAAAATACTGAAATGAAGGGCAGGAGTATGGGAGAAGAAAGAGCAAAATATGCCCGGTCGGTAACCCATTCCTATCCTTCACCTGCAAATTATTCCCGCCCAAAAAGAAGGGAAGCTTCAGTCTGTATCGGAGTTTTGGGTGTTTTCGCAGGGCTATGGGCATGGAGCGGTGAGGACAGAGGATCCACGGCTGCGTCCTCATCATCATTGTCGTTCAGGCCAGGGATCTCACCGAACGGCAGGCAGTGACAGCGAAGTTGCTGCTGTTGAGCCACTCCCACCTTTGCCTTTGAGTGATGGACAAGGGGCAGAGGTTGCGGTGTATCTGCGATGAGCTCGCTGACATTGAAGGCTACCTTGCTTCGTACCTGCCCAGCATCAGTATGACATCCTCATATTAACAGCGATGGGAGAGGACACACTTCTTACCCAATCTCATACTACCGCACATGGAAAGCAATTTCTCCTCCCAAATTGGATTGAGTGTCGGATGACCCTTGTGCGGAAGACCTTGTCCCCAACCAAGATCACCACGAATGAATCCATGTTGAAGGACGTGCGCATCACTGCGGTGCCTTGTGTAATTAGTACACAGTCACAGAGATCATGAAAGATGACATATACTGTGGGAGATCCTCTGCACTCGCAATCTTGAGCATCACAATCCCAACAATATCATTCTTGTGCCCCCCACCAGGTAGTGCAAGCTGACATCTGTCCCGAGCGGGTACGAGCGCTGTGGTTTCCGGCATCCCCTCCCTGCCTGCTTCCGCTGCTTGCCAGCATCACCCTGCTGCTGCTGCTGCGGTGCCTTCTTCTCTTCCCCCCTGCCCTTCCTCCCTTGCCTGTCCCCACTGTCGCTGCCTGTGCTGCCTGTGCTCGCCTCCCGTGGTGTTGTTGGCCGCAAGCATGACTTGAGGGACTTGCAGGGCAGCAGGAGCGTGATAAAGAATGGGCGCTTCTTGCCCATTTCTGGACTCGCTTACCGCCAGTGGTAGAAGCTACATCCGCACCTGCATCCCCACTCGTATTGGCGGAGGTCACTGTGCCAGTAGTAGGAGCAGCAGCACCGGAGGATGGCTGCACTGGTGTTTTCAGTGCACCCGGTCGAGGCAGTAGGTGTCTGCTAGCTGGGGCTGGTATTTATATCCAGTGGGTGCAGGTGTAGGCGCGTTGTGGGAGTCCGCGGTTGGAGATACTGCTCGTGGTTGCCTGCATCTGCGTCCAGGTTGGCGTCAAGGTCTATGGTGATGGCTGCAGAGAAGAGGGAAGTCAGTGGTGTTCAGGGCAGAAAAAAAACACCAGGAAGCAAGGGAATGGGAAGAAATGAGAAAGTATGTTTGCTCCTCACCCTCACACTCCTTGTCCGAATTGCCTCCCTCCTCACCAGAATCACCCTCGGAAAAAGAGGACAAAGCAGATGAGAGCTTGCCGTTGTCCTCCAATTCAGCGAATGAAGGGGAAATGTGTGAGCGAAAGGTGCATATGCCTTCGATAGAGAAAGGAAGGAGTGTGAGAGAGCAGAGGGGGTGAAAAGTGAGATGAGAAAAGATGAAGATAATGAGAGATAAAGAGCGCGTCGAGAGCACCATGTACCCCAGCAGACGAAGGGGAGGATGAAGCCAATGTGCAGTTGACCGCATAGCCAGGGCCGGGTAAATCTTTGATCCCAAAACTGAATGAGTGGATGAGGCGAGGATACGAAAATTTTGCTGAGCAGAAATAGATGTCAGGCTCACATGCACGTCCTTCTCCCAATGGCAAAACTACAAAAAAAGGGCATAGCAAGAGTAGAGATGGATCTCCCTGTGAATGTGGACATGGACAGTGCGAGCACATGCAGACTCGCGTGCACTAGCCTCGCACCTCTCCTGCATCAGACAAGTATCTGCGCCAGGTATGCGACTAGCGTACTCCTTCCTTCCTCCGCACTTCGAGGGCGTCTTGAGAGTCAGGGCATGCCGACATATCTACCCCACTTATTGTGGACACACCATCTCGCTGCAACAAAGCAAACAGTACACAGCTCCCCCAGGCAATCCTTCCTCAGCATATCTTTGTCCCACACCACGAGTTTCACGACACTGAGCTTGTCCACAATGTCTGTGCAGATGGGGGAGTCCCACGTCGCATCCTTGGGCGGGGTTCAGGATCTTTTGGCGATGGGCGACGGGAGTTCGGTGTGGTGTGAAGAGGAAGGAGGCGATGACAAAGCTGCGCGCGGAAATTATAAGCATCATAGCATCAAGAATGCAGAAATGAAGGGGGGAGAAGAAAGGGAAGGAGACGCACAGATCACTGAACCCGTCCCAATCCTTCGCCTGCAGCCCAAATCTACACACACAAGTACACAATGGGCTGCTCGCTTGCCCTGGGCGCAAAAGTGTTCCGCCTGCTGGTGGTCATTCCTGCGCGCCGGTGGAAAGTGGAAGTATACGGGAGCTTCAGCGCACGCTGGAGTTTGGGATGTTTTGGGAGCTATGGCACGCTGACAGTGAGGATGCCCCTGGCTGGAGTTTGTGATGGAGAGATTTGCGAAAGCAAGTAAGCGGCTGTGGATGATGTCCAAGTCTTGAATCTTTTGTGATTTTGGAGTCTTGAAGCAGCAAAGTAGAATGCAGAGAATGCATCGAGTTCTATATGCATCCAGGAGACACAGGAGAAATGGCTGGCTGGCGGGTCAGCGAGACGAAGATGGTGGTGTCCACAGGGAAGACATCAATGGTGGTGGTATAAGGGAGGGAAAAGCATTTGTAGGTGTTTGGTCAGCATTGGCCGCTTCTAGCACAAATGCACTCGGCAACAGTGAGCCCACTGCCCACTCCCACCCGTCCAATTGATCATCTTAGTCGACTGGCGAGGGTGTGCGCTTGACGAGACCAATGAGAGTGCACCCATGGAGTTGTGGAAAACCTCGTTCATTACGGACATTGCTCCTCTGTGCCATTCCATCTGAATTCGTTGTACCGTCTGCCACTCACGTCTTCAGTCCAGGCCTCCGCTAGTGCACTACTAAGTTGCTGTCACAGCATGCTGAACTGCCCAGTTCCTCCAGTTTTTGGTTTCTTGAATTTGTTCTACCCGATGTACAACCCTGCTACTGCAGAATATCGAAGGCGACTGTCCGACATCCACCCGCATCCACAAAAAGTGCAAATATTGTTCGTGCCGACACTACTCTGCGCATCTCTGCTTACCATGCCGTGCAGACGGACATGGACACCAGCACAAAAGCACCGGCTTCAGAGAATGTAAGTCGGATTTCCGTTTTTCCTCGCTGCAGATCTTCATGGCCTGCAGCTGCAGATTCGAGCCTGAGGAGCAGATACCAGTGCTTCTCGTGCTCAACCCGCATGTCTGCTTGCTCAAAGAGGGTCCTGGTGGCATCTACTTTACGGTGCATATCCACAACGGCTGCCTCATGGTGAAGTGGGGGGTGAGCACCTGCGTGCCTCGCAGACAGCTGGACTATCACGCTTGCGAGGTCGGGAGAAGAATACAGTTGTGGTTTGTGGCTTTTGAGAACTTCAAGTGTTGTCTCATTGCTGGTGAGCTGCTGCTTGTATGTTACTGTCAGGGGAACCACCCGTCCGTCCGTCCATCCGTCCGTCCGTCCGTCCGACTCCGGCCCATCGCACCGCCCCACTTCCTCGTCCGATCCTTCGTCCGGCCTCGTCCGTCCATCCGTCCTCGCCCGACCATCCGGCCTTCGGTCCTGTGCCCCAGCCTACGCCTCCGTCTGGAACGTCGCCCTCCGTCCCTCCGGACTCCGTCCCCCTCCGTCCCTCCGGACTCCGTCCCCCTCCGTCCCTCCGGACTCCGTCCCCCTCCGACCCCCCGCGTCCGGTCGCTCTCACTGGCACGTGCTATGCGATCAAGCTCGAGACCACTGCCGATCAATCCGGACACGTGCTACTGGCTAGTACCTATAAAAACCTCGCCTAGCGTGGGAATCCTTATCCTTTCTTCTCTTCGGATTCTCCCGCTAGGTGCGTATTCTAGAAACCTGTATTTAGTACTGTCAATTGAGTTACTTCGGATTCTCCCGCTAGTCTCCCGCGCTCCCGCGCCGAGCTGAGGTTGCCCTTACAGTTACCCTCTCGATTGGATTATGCATTTGTCCAGAGCGAGTGATTCATTTGCAGCTGCAAGAGAAAGGGTATAAACACATAAAATTTTAGCAGCCCTGCTCGTGTGGCCGCAGACATCGCGAGTACTACTTCATGCGTCCGGGGGGCTCGCTTGAGGAGTGTGAGGAAATCACGCAGAAGTGCTTGGTGGAGCTAGGTGAAAATGAGGTGACAATTGTGAGTATTTTTGGTTTACCTTTCTCCTTCGTTGCTATATTGAGCTGTCTCTACAGCAGAATTCTTCGTCCGTGGAGGCTATGCGCAAAATATTCCGCTGAGTATCACAGAGTCTGGCATTGAGCTCCAATCTTGTTCTGCGATGCTTTCTTGATGCGCGACTTGATTTCAAGTCTGGTGTATAAACTGTAGCATATCAGACACAACATATTTTGTAGATTGGACTACATACCGGTCCTGCTTATAGCTTTTTCTTTGGGGACCTGGCTTGCTATTCAGATTCGAATGTAGAATACTGTCATTGTAACTGTAGATAATCATTGAGCCAGCGTTTTTGTTGCAGTAGAAAAAATTCCAAATCAAAATGTGACGAGAAAGCAAACCATGATGGGTGCTGATACCCACATGATGGAGTAATAAAATCCCAGAGGGATTAAGTTCTACCTCATCCCAGTTTTGAGAATGAGGTCCAATCCCAGAGGGACATTCCCAAAAATAAAAAAAAATAAAAAAAAATAATAGCCATGGCTTTGCAATGTGCTCCTCATAAGCAGAGAAGGGCCACGGAGAAACCGAGACAAGAGCTAAGAGCAGAGGCAGCATCATAGAACTTTGGGCAGAAACTCCCCTAGTCAACGTAGGCTCCCCGCAAAAAAAACAAATAAATAGCGAGTGCCCTTGAGGCGCTTTCAGAGCCAAAATACGTGAGCTGCTGCTCTTCACAATTGCAAGGGTACACTGCTAGTAATGGAACCTCTCAAGAAAGAGGGACCTTAAAAACAGTGTTTCGGTGCAAGGACACCACTGAAGATTGCGGTCTCATGAAAATTCGGCAGGCAAGGCATTTCAATCTTCCTTGTGGATGGTGGACAATAATCACCTTTGTATATTTCTTTCTTGCCCGTGGTACATGGTGTATGTAAAACTGATCAATTACACAAGGCCAATCACGACCGCTCCGCTAGATTTTGTTATCAACAGATGAATTTTTGAGGACACACAGTAGACCTATGCCAAAAAGCTGAGAGTCGCTGCCAGATCTTTCTCAAATGACCAAAGAACAATTGCCTGACAAATTAATCCATCAGATTATGAATTTCAAGCATCGTACAAAATCATTGACCTTGACTTCACCGCAGGATCTCCGGATGGAGAGTCCACAAAGAGAACCATTGAGCCCTAGAACAATGGCAGTGACTGAGCAATCAGTTCCCAGAGTATGCTGCCCAGTTTGTGCAGAGGATTGGACATGGCGAAACCAAGTGGCACTGTGGTGGTCTTGATGAGAACGAGTTGCGGGTGAGACGAGCAAGTCACCAGTGTATATGCTAGCAAGTCTCCAGGCTAATCGAGCTGCAAGAGGCCTCTCACTGGCATAAGATGCTGGCAAGAGGATGGGAGGATGGGAGGACGGGAGAGGACTACAAAGCGGATCACATCCGACTGCATCGCCACTGATCCTCAAATACAAGGCACAAGTTGGATATCTGTCTTACAATCAAAATGCACCAGGTTTGAATCCGAAAACATTTTCAGCCAAATGTGCGTGTTGCATTCCAGGGAACAGTGTCCCCGGACTCACATTGAAAGCAAAATCCGAGCTGAGGGCCATGCGCGAAACATCAACATTTAGAAACTGATGTAATGTAAAAAACAGTTACCTACGTACTCAATAAACATGATGAGTACCGAATTTATGAAGTAGTTTCAAAGAGAAACTTCCTGGAGTTGAGTTCCTAATTCAGGGCAAATTTTATGTATGAGTAAAAGATGAATGCAAATATCACTTCCCAGCCTCCAAGGTTTGGCAAAAAAGAGGTAAGGACAGTATGAAAACAAGCAGCTGGAAGCTTGAAGCTTTGGTGAAACGTGTGCCGGCGGTCTATGGGTGAAATCCACTAAAATGCAGATCCGATGGGCTGAATGCAGTAAAGAAGTGCGCTCTAGTTCAGGATTCACAAATCCTGAAACTAACACAAATCCCTAAAACAACAACCAACCAAACTCCACTAGCGATTCCAGATGCAGTCCCAGAGAGTGCGACCGAGTATGGGTCTTTGTGTACCAATAGAAGATACACGGGAACAGTTGTTTAATATTTGCGGATTGCAGCAAGCAAATCCCGGATCGTCTGCAGACAATGGTTCAATTTATAGTTTTGCAACTCTGGGTCACCCACTCTAACCTCGTAAGACAGGAGCAGTGAACCAATTTGACACGCAACACGCAACAAATCCGGAACACACGTAGGACACGCAGGACACACACAAGTAACACGCAGGACACGCACGTACACACAGGATCACGTAGAACACACACATGTTGTGGAAGTGCGACCTGACTCGCAGGTCGACTTTGATTCCCGAGCCGGTTGAACAAGCCAACCAAACATATTTACCATTTTATCCATTATTATGCTCCTTTCCTCCAGAATCTCTTTCTTCTCCAATTTGCTGCTGAAACACCTTTTTACCATCCCATTCCTTCTGAATCCAGTTACAGTTACACCACGAACATCTTGCGCATTTTATAATCAAGACAACCACACTCAATACATCACGGACAACTATTCATCTACAGTCAAAATATTCTATTATTGTGTTTCTGGACTATATTCCGCTCACTTATACTCACCTCATTCATATTTACAGACTTTCTTATTATTCCACTACGTACGGCCACCGCAACGAGCTGAACCCAAGTCCTCGGCCATCTCGGACTACGCTGGGGATCGAGCTGACCGTGGCATGGGCAACCACATGTCAACGTCTTGTGGGGGGCATGCTCTCCCTATTTCGTCTTTGCGTAGTTCCCGGATGGTCCATTTGACAATGGTTTGACTCTAGCAACAGCATTAAATGCGGACTCTTTACGTACATTTTGGATCTGTTTGTCACAGACATTACGTTACCTTCTTTCCTTGTCTCTCGCCACCACCATGTATACACCACTGCCGAGTATTTGCACACAAATCCACGTTCATTACATCGAGATTGAGCTGAGCCTTATATTCTTTTTCTCTTCCTAATCTATCTACTCTCAGAGACACTATCATTCACCTGTCTTCCCCAGTTTACTGCACACCTTGAAGCCCTGCCAGCACGACCTTGACACAACCTTGGTCCACCCCAGGACCAACCTTATCTTCGACAACGTTGAACTGTCTGGAAATGAACCACACCCAAACATCGCAGATTTTGCGAATTTTAGGTTTAGACCAGGCAGATCATCCAAGACCTGAGGGCCATTACTCGAGTCCGGAGTAGTTGGTCAGGGATATATGCACAGGGTAGCGGGTTATGTATCGGGACTACTGAGACATGGCTGGCAAGCACCTGCCTTGAAACATGTAAAGGAACGTGTAGCCCGCAAACACTTTATATGGACTTGGACGTCGAAGTCTTCACTGACTTCGGCTTGGAGGGACTCAAACTGATGTGTTGTGATGAGATGTGGGATGTTTACATCCTGTAACGTCGACGTGTTCGATCATCTGACCAGCTAGGGCAGGGGGGAGTTGCTGACAGATGTGTTTCGGAGTAACCAAAGCGGTAGCCGAGGTTTTGATGGGATTATTGATGGCCAGGCGAACCGGTCCGGCTAGTCTCCAAGAAACCATAATGGGAACCCATATAAAATGGGTATGACTGGAGAGCCACAGAGGTCTACTATCCAAGTATGGATAAGAGACCAAGGGGAAACTTGTATCCTGCTGGGATACAAGTTGGGCATCACTCAAGATCGTCAGGGGGAATTGCCATCAACTCAGCACATGTATGGTCGGCCTAGCCGAGCACCTGAGTAATACGACTTCACCCTTATCAATCATCCAACCAATGAGACCTCGAGGGCGGAACTCTTTCTGACGGATAAACGGAGTCGGAATGGGCTGAACAAGCAAGACATGGGCGGGCACGGCCCTTGTACATAATAACGCACACGCACACGGACTTTCACATGGAAGATGTACTTTACATATATACCCAGAGTAGAATTAGGTTCGGGTCACCGAATCACCCGCTTGTTAGTAGGCAGTACGCTTGCGAAAGGGATTGTATTTGGGGAAACCTTTCACTAGACTCCGTTGTCGGAAGTTCTTAGTTGTATAAAGGGATCTAGTAGTGTTGTGACTTGAATGATAAGGTTGTGATTGGAACGGGAACGCTATATTGGAACGTTAAGTTGGAACGGGAACGGGAACGATAGGAACGGGAACGGGAACGCTATTGCTACGGGCTTGACAGCCAAGACTTGTTACGGACTTTCGAGTCACACTTGCTACGGGGACACTGAGTTCCGCCTCCGTCTTCGGACACCACCACCACCACTACTTTGTTGTGTTTCATAGCTGAGAAGCTTCATATCCTCTTAGACTCCGTCGAGTATATATTATTTTGGTGTAAACCTGGTGATATTTACTTTGGCAAGACGTTCGTATCTCTACTTGAGATAGTTCCTCTCCCTCAAACCTTCGTCAAGGCCCTGGTCAGGGACTGACACTCGTCGGATTCACCTAGTCTCAACTGCATCTCTTGTGTCCCCTTGGTTCTGGTGTTCGGAAATAGTATCCTTACTGTTTCGAGTGTACCATTGCTATATCTGAAAGGATATAAAGTTTGTTGTTTTAGTGTTGTTTCTGAGCACATCGATCAACGTACATGCAGGACACACAAGGGAATATCCCGAATAAAGCTGATAGATTGATAATAACTCGAAAATACAAGCACGCCCCTAAGGACAGCCTCAATGAATCAAGCCGGAGGTTCCACCCTTCTGTACTCGCTGGAGCAGACCTAGTCTCTCCACTTTACACTTCTAGGTAGGAGTCCATGCCTTCTCCCTACAAGCTGCCCACCTTATATACTGTACATCTATAAATAACCTTACAAACATGATATATTAGTCAACGATGTAACCATATCCATGACTCGAGAATATGAAATAACGATCGCCAAGCTTGCTGACTGATTACTCTAGATCCTGAAAATGTTAGTTCTGGATTAGTCCCCTGAGATATTGTGGTTGGATTGAATAGCCCTTCAGAATGCCTCTTTATAGACACCCTGAACTTGTATACAGCCCAAGAACTACCCTAGACCGTTTATCCATTGAGGCGGAACCTGGTTGAGCAGGCTCCCTATTTGACTGATTTATTTCTGATGTGATCAGAGCCCTGACTTGGCATCCTGGTATTCTGGATTTCTTGGGCGCACTACTTGTGTCCCTCGAAGGATTCTTGGAAATCTGGAACCTTGGGTCTTTTGCCTACAAATAGACACCCTGGTCCCCTTCATAGCTCAAGTAAGAGACCTCTTCTTACAGCAATTTGCGGTACATAAGGCGCAGACCAAATTTTTTCCCTTTTTGGGCTTTTTGTGATCCCCGCGACTAGGACAGTCGCGGCGGACTCAGTTCTCGTCCGTTTGCCTTGTCTATATGCTCATCCGCTGCGGATTTCAAATACGCAGAGGATGGCATCCTCAGAATTCTTCACATGGACTTGAACATCGTTATAGAGGTGTCCTAGCATGAATTTCATGTTTTTCCTGTCGCTTTTTCAATAGGACACTTGCTCTGAGCTCAATTCCTCACCTTTTCGCCTGCTTATAGGCTCATTTCCTCCGTGTTTTGAATATACAGGGAATGGTCTCCTCAGACCTTCAATGTGGGCCCACAGGGAGGTATCTGAACGAGCAATATTGATGATACATCATCATCTTTGATGAGCAGTCAATAGAACACTCACTGCACAGTCAGGTCTGGACCGTTTTTCTCGTTTTTATGCTCAATGGATTTGTACTCATAATGTGCAGGGAACCACCCTCTCAGAATTCTTGTTCTCGCATTTTATAATATCTCCCTTTTGTCACTCATTAAAGGTGAAAATATATGGCAAAGATGCAATAGTGCCGATCAGACCGATATAAGTATACATTTCATTCATATGGATAGTTAAGACTTCAGTATCGACACAAACATTGCCTTGTGGCCATCCTAAATGGGTCCCAGACCTGTTTCACCAAAACCATGGTTCAAAAACAAGACATATCTTAGGAATGACCAGTGGGAAGTGATGAGCAGTAAAAGTGGCTCATGCTGTGCTTATTTATCGGTAGAAGACGATGAGAACGTAACTAGAACCATTGAACAACATTTGACCGAGTGTTCTATTGACCATCCATCAAACATGACAATGTACAATGAATATTATGCGCTTAGATACACCTGTGGGGCCCCATATCGAAGGTCTGAGGGATAGATTCACTGTGTATTCAAAACGCGGAGAAAATGAGCCTATCAGCAGGTGGAAAGGTGAAGAACTGAGCCTAGAACAAGTGTCCTATTGAAAAAGCGACCCAAAAAACATGAAATTGTCATTAGGGCGCTTCTATAACGATCTTAAATCGTGTATAAATGGTTCTGAGGGTCCCATCCTCTGCATATTTGAAATGCGCAGCGAATGGGCCTATGGGAAAGGTAAACGGACCAGAATTGAGGCCGCTGCAACTGTCCTAGTCAGGGTTTATTGAATGCTCATCAAAGATGATGATGTATCATCAATATTGTGCGCTCAGATACCCCCTAGAGATCCACAGGAAATTTTCGAGGAGGCTATCCCCTGTGTATCCAAAGCGCGGAGAAAATGAGCCTATAAGCAGGCGAAAAGGTGAAGAATTGAGCTCAAGTGTCTTATTGAAAAAGCGACAGGAAAAACATGAAATTCAGGCTAGGACACCTCTATAACGTGGTTCAAGTCCATGTGAAGAATTCTGAGGATGCCATCCTCTGCGTATTTGAAATCCGCAGCGGATGAGCATAAAGACAAGGCAAACGGACGAGAACTGAGTCCGCCGCGACTGTCCTAGTCGCGGGGATCACAAAAAGCCCAAAAAGGGAAAAAATTTGGCCCGTGCCTTATGTACCGCAAATTGCTGTAAATTGGGTTCAAACTTGGTTGCCATATTAAGCTGATCAATATTTGATGGGTGTATGACACCACATCTGGAGCCAGCCCATTTCGGTTTGAAAGGTTCTGTGTCATCACGTGATTGAACACGTTGCCTTATTGGTACAAGCATGGACAAACAATGTTGAAACTTGTTCAAGATGCACTTGCTTTGAGTTCAACAAATGGGCACAGAATGGATATTTTATTCCCCAATGCTTGTTTGGACTATCCGCAACCTCCTGCCGATAGTATGACAGTAGGATCCAGAACCAGCAGCATATTAGTCAGAGGTACCCAGTATGTGTGTTTTCTAGATACTCATCCACAACCAGTTCTGGATTTGGTTTCTAGCGTGTAGTTCCAGGTCTACTGACTTGGGACTCGTCATAGACCCAGATGTGCGTGTATCTGCAATGGAAATCCAGAAAACGTTAATTTTCAAGTGTTGGCAAATTCACGGCTTATCATTGGGCTGCTACTTACCAGTAAATTTTCTGAAAGAGAAATTGACTCTCTTCCGGAAATGTACTGTGCGCATCGGCCGTGAGGGAGATGCATGCACAGCAGCACATGGAGACTCCAGTGCTGATTTAAAATGGTTACTGGATGAAAATGATATGGCAAAGGGTCCGAGAGAAGCTGAATTTGAAATGAAAGCAGAAAGAACATAAGTACTTATTATTAAGGACATCAAGAGTGAGCCAAGAGAACCACGCTTTGGTTGCATAATGTGACTAAAGATCATTGATACAGCATTGGCGGCAAAATCCGAGAATTAGCACCCAAAACGGCAATCTCACACGATTATTTCTGCAGTATTCAAGTAGCAACAAATTATTTATGCGTGTGCAAATTTACAATTCTTTTTGGCATGAGCACAAAGATAATAAAATGTCCAGTGCACAGATATGAAATCTGACCCTGAAATGGAGATGTCTCCCTTCTTTCGCTTCTCTCTTTCCTCCTCTTTCCTTTTTGGGATTTATTTGATTTCCTCTTTTGCCTACCCACAACATCGCTATCTGGCCGGGTTGCGGGACATTTGATCCAGTGCTTCCAACTTCTGCGGATAACGGATATCCCCATATCTCCGGTTCCTGGGCCCAGGTCTTCCTGTATTCTGGTTTCTCTCATGTTTCTACATGGTTTCGATGACAATCTCCTACTGCTAAATGCTAAGCACTATCTCCAGTTGACGCAGAGGGGGAGAGCATATAAGGTGTGAATTACTCAGTTGCCGTGATCCACCCCTACAATGCCCCTTCTGCCTACTGCCATCGAAATTCGCATTGAAAACATCATGACTTCCTTGACCCCAGCCATGCTGCTTCTCACAGAGCTCAATGATGCATTTGGGCCACCATTCGTGCAATCCATAGCAAACACAATTCAGAGCCTGATCAGTATGGTTCAGGTATGTCCTGCTTCCCTCCTAAGTGCAGCAGCTCATATATTGTAGAATGTCAAAAGAAACAAAATTGAATGTGCGCAGCTTATGGAGCCCATTCACCGCATTGTATATGGGATCGTAAACCTCCATATAAAATCCGAAACTGTTGGTTTTCTTTCTCCTTCAATGCTGGATAACATTGGGACATTCATGGGGTAAGCTCTGTTTGTTACCGAGACACCTTTTAACAAAATGTTAACAAAACTGTTGATATAGAACACTTCACAAGATATATGTATATATTGAAACACAGCAAGAGGGAAACAAAATCAAGAACTTGTTCCGGAGTAGTGAGATTAAGCAATTACTCCAAGACTGTCATGCAGGATTGAATCAAGCGATTGAGGTCTTCAATGTAAGAGTCATTTTTATTCATCCAGAGTGCGTTGAAGAAATGCATGTAGACTAAAACAGGGGCCGAGATCTTCAATGATGTCAGGGAGTTTAAAAACAAAGCTGACCTCATGCACAAGGAACTAATTAAGCTGATTGAAACACTTTCTGATACTGGTACAATTTCGGAGAGGGGCTCGGCAAGTACATTGTTGGCACTAGGATGTTGTTATAACTTGAACACAGATGCTGGGGGTATTTAATGAGTCAAAAAACAGGTAAGATATTTTCGAGACTTCATCAATTTCTCATAGGCTCTGTCTCCAAGCTCCAATTCATTCTCAATGTTGCCAGCAAAGCCCAAAATATTCCATGGACGTGAACAAGAGTTGGAAGATGTCCTCAATTTGCTCAGTGAGAAGTCACCCAGAATAGCCATCCTGGGAGGTGGTGGGATGGGCAAGACCAGCCTTGCAAGAGCTGCATTGCACCACCCAGACATTGCTTCCAAATTCAAGCACAGATTCTTTGTCAGTGCTGAAGCAGCAACCACAAGTATTGAACTTGCAGCACTTGTTGGATTGCACCTTGGATTAAATTCTGGCCAGGATCTTACAAAGGCTGTTGTCCGGTATCTTGCAAGGACACCAGCTTCTCTTTTGATTCTCGACAACCTGGAAACAGTATGGGAGGACATACAGACACGAGCAGGAGTTGAAAATCTCCTTTCCCTCCTCAGTGAGGTTGAACACCTTGCACTAATTGTATGTCCTGTAACTGTTCAGTTAAGCTTTCATTCATAATGACCAGATCACAATGCGGGGAGCTGAGAGGCCAGCACAAGTGCAATGGACTCATCCATGTCTAGGGCCTTTGCAACCACTGTCCAATGGTGCTGCTACACAAACCTTCATGGATATCACAGATAGTACATACTCCATTGATGAGGTAGACCAAATTTTGCAATTCACAGGCAACATGCCTCTCGCTGTTGACCTCATTGCCCATCTCACCGATTACGAGGGCTTGCAAAATGTCTTATCACGGTGGGAATTGGAGAGGACATCCATGCTCTCTGCAGGCTTTTACCGACAATCATGTTTGGATACATCCATCAGTCTCTCTCTTTCAAGTCCACGTATCACACCTGGGAGCAAGGAATTATTGAGTCTCCTGTCAATTCTCCCCAATGGGCTGTCAGATGCGGAACTTATGGACACCCAACTTGGAATTGCCAACATCTGCAGTTGCAAAGCTGTATTGCAGGCCACTTCATTGGCGTATCATGACAGGAATAAACGGTTATTGCTGTTAATGCCCATCAGAGAATACATTCAGAGGTTCCTGCCTCCTTCCGAGTCCCGTATACAATTAATTCGGAGCCATTTCTATGCCCTTTTGAACCTCTACAAGAAATATGATGGTCCCCAGTTGCAACCAGTGGTTAATCAAATAACCTTGAATTTGGCGAATGTGCATGAAGTCCTGAAACAGGGCTTATATCCAAAGGCACCAACTCTGGGAGACACAATCCACTGTGTATTGTCCCTCAACTCGTTCCGCAGAGTCACTGTTGATGGTCATACACCACTGATGAATGATCTTCAAGGCCTTTTACCTGAATTGTGTGATCACAAACTGAAAATCTGTTTCTTGCTGGAAGTGCTATACAGTCAACAACACTGGACCCTTGTGACACAAGAGGCATTGTCCGAAGCCAGGGATCATCTGATGCATATCAATGATCCAGTTCTTCAGGGTGAGTCCGGGCCATCGGTGGAATCACCTCTTTCCATTCTGACATATCGGCTAGCCACATTCTATAGAACAGTGGGAGTCTATTTCCTTCGTCACAAGCGTGATTTCCAAGGGGCTACCGAGTTTCTCCAACACGCACTCAAATTATCAGAGCAGTGTGGAGACATAAATGGGCAGTGCTCCGTTTTGGTTGAAATCAGTCCCCTACAGCATGCCATGGGACTTTATGCTGCTGCCCAAGACCATGCCAGGATGGCACAAAAGCTAGCAAGGCTCTCGGGAAATGTATATGAGGGGGCCAAAGCAAATTGGGTCGGAGCTAGATGCTCCTTAGCCCTGGGGAAATACCAGGAGAGTGCAGAACAACTAGAGAGGGCTAGAAAGCTTCTTCGTATTTGTGGCATGTTGGGAGGAGTTATTGATCGGGGCGTCACAATTGAGCAGGCGGAAATCCATTTGTTAAAGTCTGAATATACCCAGTGCAGAAGCATCCACAGTAACCTAGTTGAAAATACTTCTTCTCAAGAAAATCCAATCTTCCATGCGACTGCCCTACTCAATATTGCAATAATTGACATCATCATTGGGGTGGCCTCGCACGACGTGTACCATAATTTGCGCCGTGGGCAAGAAATCTTCAGGAATGAGAATTACGCAAAACGGACACTTTCCATGTGTGATGCGGTCCAGGGAAGCATAGAGCTCCGAGACGGGAAATTCAACACAGCCAGGGACAAGTTTGAGAAATACCTCTGCTTGCCTTCGGGAATGGACAACGAACTTCAATGTTTCTGTTTGGACCACTTGGCAAATATAAAGTGCTGGCCAGCTGATGGATGGCAGCACAAATGGCCTGCAATATACTTGGCCTTTGCTTACAAGTCTAAGGACAAATTGACACTTCACAAAGCACTTCTCTTTCTCGGTGATATATGTGTTATCCACCACGATGAACACACAGCAACAAACCTTTATCAAGTGGCTCTAGCTGGTTTCACCCAGATGGATGTGCATCATAGCCGAGCACAATGCATGCTACGACTGGGAGATTTGGCACACAAGCAAGGATGTATTTCCGACGCAGCTGCTTTCTGGACGGCAGCTCGACCGCTATTTTCGCGATCATCGCAGCCTAAAGATGTCGCCGAAATCGACTTCAAGCTTGCGAGGATTGAACAGGTGTATCAGGAAAATCTCATGGCCCTGGGCACTTTGAATGCCCCAGTTCACTTGGTCCGAGATGACAAATAGCGAGCCTGTGGATGAGCATGCTCAAGGACCCACAGTCTCTAGCACGGTATGAGGCAATTGCAGCCTCTTGGTGAGCCGTCCATCGATTCACCTTTCTCTGTTCGACTTTTATACCCAGTTACACTGTTTGTACTGTCAGATTTCCAAGGCTTGCACTGTATTTATTCATGGTTTGTGGATCCATTTGCTTAAATAAATCTTCGGACTGTGACTTCTGCTCGTGAGCACCGACACAGTGGGTAGGTCGTCCCCGTTACAAAGCACTTGCGGAGACTAAAGTTGAGAATGCACGTCAAAATTGAAATCGGATTTTGTGCAGTTTGTAGATGGTCGAGACACTGTGTGTTTGAAATCGCGAGCTAGTCAACAATCAAGTGTTTTGTACGAGCTGGGGCCTGCCATCATACATATAGCTCGGTGTTATACGATTGCGAGGAGCACGGAACTTGAAGTCCGAGTGGAGCGAGGTAGGATGGGGAGACAAAGAAGAGATGGATGAGATGGTGTGAGGAGAGGTGGAATGAGCTGAGCATACAAAGTTGTTGCTTCATCCACTGCAGCCGAAACAATGTCGGATGAACTCACTGAGCAAAGAAGGAGTGAGTAAGAGTCAGGATGGACACAATGGTATCGGACGTGAGCATGCACGGTTGTTTTTCAGTGAATTGTAGGGTCAATTTTTGTGCAAAATCGGAGTACTTGATTAAAGATCAGAACTGATTGGCTCAAAATTGTTTAGGAAAATTGGGACTTGGATTGTGAGGAAGTATGAGCCACAATCCAAGTTGATTGTATCATGCCGCACTCGACTCGCGCTTTTCAACGTCCTTCAAAGTGTGAAATGATTTGAACTCTGATGGCTTAGCCACAGAATTCTTGAATATTTCAGCATTGGCAGTTCAAATTCCGAATACAAAGCACCAAATATGTTAATTCCAAGGCATACGCAACACATTCCAATTCACAACGACCTCCAGCACTCTGGGGCATTCCAACCGAAGCGCTGGTAATAGCCGAAATGCCACGTGTTCGCAAATTGATGGCATCAACAATCCAATTTGTTGTCCTCCTCACTGCGTTCCCTGGCCTCGTAGACACACTTGGTCTACATGTGTCTACTATTGGTGTCCCTTGGTCTACCCTAGTAGGCACACTGTGCCTACCACAAAAAATATAAACTGTGCCTACATGTGTTGACCCCTTTGCCTACGCTGGGTCTACCTCCCTACCCTCACATACACACCGCCGAATGGGATGTTACAGTGCGTCCGGAAACGTACCTGACACCAAGAGTGTCAGAGAGCGAATTGTAGCAACTGGAATGTACCTGACATTCGAAGAATAAGTTGCGCTGGATTTGAGCCTGACACAGAGTATGTCGGAGGCAGGATCAGCTGTCCCGACATTACCCGTGTCAGTAGCCCCGAAATGGCTCCTGACTTTCTTATTGTCAGGAGCCGTTTCAGGGCTCCTGACATGGCCCATGTCGGTGGCCCTGACACTGTCACACCCCCGTGTCGATGCACCTGACACTGTCACAACCCCGTGTCGGTGCACCTGACACTGTCATGCCCCTGTGTCAGTGCACCTGATACTGTTCCTGATACGTCCAGTGGCAGGAGCAGGATCAGTCACAAAGATTTCGCGCCTGACACGGATCATGTCAGAGGCAGGATCAGCTGTCCCGACATTACCCGTGTCAGGCTCAAGGTCAGCGCAAATTATCTTCTGAGTGTCTGGTACAATTTCAGTCGCTACGATTTGCTCCCTGACACTCTCAGTGTCAGGTAAGTTTTCAGGTGCACTGATACATCCCATTCAGCGGCATGATACATTTGCCCGTTGCCAAGCCGGGTGCTTCCGGGCACAACTGTACACGGCACGCCATTGCCTCCGATGTGTTGCCATGGCCTTTTGATCAAGTTATCTGTTTTTTCCCACCCATCCCCCAACCGCCCACCCAGCCCTCATCATGTAGCGCTGAGCTATTGTCTTGGACACTCGGCCTATTGAGCAGTTGATCAGTCTTGCTTCTGGTAAAAAAATTGGGCAGGAGTGAATGCGAGTTCAGTGAAAGATGATGTGTGCATGGCACATGTGACACATGTAACACATGTGTGACAGTCAGTGTCAAGCATCAAACATTCTCTGAACAACTCCGATATTGCCAATTATGTAAAAAATAGTTCAAATCGCAGGATTAAATACAAATTGACCACGGCCCAGCAGTAAATAAATGTTGCCTCAGGTAGACAAAGTGCGTCTACCATAGGGTTTGCCTATGTATGCCTACTGGGGTAGGCAAACCCTGTGCCTACGGACCCAGGGAATGCAGTGCCTGACCTCTGCCTCTTTTTTCAGACAATTGAGCCTGTACAAGCACAGGCGATGGCTTCCCAGAGTCCTTTTTCAACTCCCACGACTGTCATACACCCTGAATCCACCCCTGTCACTTTCATTGCTGCCTTTTCCTTGTTCCGACATTAATATCAGTTCCGGCTAGCTCAATGCCGTGTGTGGAGGGAAAATGACACCGACAGCGTCGTTTGCCGCTGCTGCTATGTCCATCTGCCACTCTGCAGCAAGTGTAGCTTCACCAACATTGGTGAGCAAGGTGGGTGCGACAATGCGTGGTCGTCGTCCCCGAGCACGACTGAGGGACACAGCCCGTGGACAGTGGTGGGAGCGGTGGTCCGTGGAGCAAGGCAAAGGAGAATGACGCTGGGAAGTGGGGAAGCCGCCGTAGCAGCAGGGCGGGCGGCAGGTGCAAGAATGACATTATGGGAATTGTGATGTTAGAAATTGTGAGCCAGGGGCTGTGTCTGAGTCTGTGTCTGAGGAATCGTCCATCTCGTTCGTGATATTCATCCTTGGCTTCATCTACACATGTACTAAATTTTTGTAAGATAGAGATGGGAGTTAAATATGTAGTTTTGTATTATGATGCGAGAATGAATAACAGGTGTCTTGGAATAGCAGGAAATTTTGAATGCCCACAATCTCCAGGACACAATAATCAATTTGGATTCGAGCCTCAATCCGATGGCTGGAGTTCGGTATAGATGCAAACATGTTGCAGGTAGGCCATCTATGACAATTGTACACATTTTATACACTCCTCATACGACAACCCTACACTCATTGTACAAAAATCAGATGCTCATCCTACAACAATTCGACGCTGGTCCTACGATAGTCTGATAACCTTTCTACGACAGTCCAACGACCAAATTTTGGCCCAACCGAAACTGCTAGTTTCGGTTCACATTTCGGTTTGGCCTGAGATCAAAACCGCAACTTCAAGTTATGGGTAAGCTGAAAAGAGAACCGAAACTTTAAATTTCAGGTTCTCATTTCAGTGCAACTGGAATTTTGATTATTAGGTGCACCTTTTTTAGTACCGAAACCTCAAGTTTCAGTTTCAAATTCCAGTTGAGCCCATTTGGAAACTGAATTTTTACGTTTCAGATAAGTTTTGGCCTGACTGAAAGCAGATTTTATTCAATAGATTTCAGTTTTCAACTCAGGGCAACTGAAACTTGGCAAATAAGATGGAATTTCAGTGAACTTTGAGCTCAACTCGGAACTTAGAGTTTCGGAACAAATCTCCGTTGACCCGAAATTTGGGAAATTGTGGTGTGATTGCCATACTCAGTGAGCGATCATTTTCAATCAGACATAGACTTCTTTGACACTTGAGCAAAAAAAATCTGTGGGTTCAAGTCGCCACACAAAATGATGGTTGTGCGACCTGAAAAACAATAACAAGACTGAACAAGGAAGCGTTCCGTGAGTTGCCATGACTACGAATGGCAGACCAAAATGCAGGACCAACATGCAGTCTCTCGGGACTTGTTTCCGGATCCGAGGCCCAAGAAGAGCGGCCTCCAACCTTAGGGCTTGCATTGCGGAAAATGAAGGCAGATGATGCCGAACAGAGCAGTAAAGTTTATGGCTGAGCGGCCGAGGCGTTAAAAACTTCAATTCACTCCCCGTGTTCCCACAATGGCCTCTGAATCAAGAGGTTTTTGCTTGCGGAAACATGAACTTGGTGTTTGTTCTTGCCCACACTTGGTTGAACCCTTTACAGCTGCGCCAATGTTCAAGAGTTCATCCAAGGGCAGTCAGTTTTTGAAAAGCTAGCTGATCAAGAAACCATGGTGAAATTTGAGTTCTGTCAGGAAATCGCCAGCACATCACGGAGTTCCAAACCTTGTTCAGAACTGAAAAAGGCTTAGAGGTGGATGTTTAAATTGACCATATGTGTCTCTCTTTTGAACTCACCAGTTTACCTTTTCCACGGCCTGACCACGATGCCCAATCCTAGATCCAGACCATGGGAAGGTGGTTGAAATATCATTCGCTATGCAAGTGTTGTCGAAAGCTTTGCCGAGCTGGTACGATGAAGCTCTGGAAAGGCTTGGAGGCGAATGGCCTGCATGCGAAGTGCTTTCAAAGGAAAAATGATGTTCACGCAGGAGTACTCATTCGAATTGGGTCCAAGCCTTGTAAATTCTGCCTCGGGATTTTTTTTTGGCTGGAATGAATACTCCATGAGTGCAACATGGTTCAGCGCTTTTCCGAGTCCGTAGTAGGTACTGCAGACCTAAGCTTGCAGAGGTGCGGATTTGTGGCTCAAGATTTGCGTGTGATTCCATCTGCTTGAAAAGGCTAGATCTACTAATAGCAATTACAGCATCCTTGACTTTTTCGTCCCTGGACTCTGGAGGTTGTATGTTGCCATAGGATGACCACGGAGAATGTCTTACAGTTGTCGAAGTGAAACGGGTTATGAGTCAGAATCAGAATCATAATAATACTTCAATTAGGAGACAAGAGACCTGCCGGGTCTCTTGTCTAAATGAGGGCTGGTAATCGAATTCTGATTTTTTCAGAATTTTTGCAATTTTATGTTGAAAATTTCCACGGTGGAGGGTCCAACTATTTTTTTTTTCAAAGTTCTACATAATGAGTTATGACGCACCAAACTATGACGTTCCAAACGTCACATTATTCATTTTGGAAAAAATTTCGGGTTTTGAAAAAAAAAATTGGGGCAAACTTCAGAATACCTCCATACTGTATACCTACATACTAGGTGAGTGTATGAAGGCCATCCTCAGAGGAATAAGGCTATTTCCGAGTGGAACAGGTGTGTAACACAACTTTGGACCAAAGTGTCGGTATCATTGATCGCCGATCAATGACTCATTCTGCTTAGACAATTTTCTTCTTACTCTCTTGCCTAATCTCCTTGGTCCTCATAAATATTCAGGCAAAGAAGGATGCATTTAGTGAGTTCAAATATATTGTTTTCAGATATAGTCGGCGCAGGATCAACACAGTATACATGGCAAGAGGTGTCTGATCTGCTTATAGGGTACCATATCAACAGCACGTGCCCCTTGGGCGCCTTCCATATCGGGCAGCGTCTCAATTTGGATCTGTGCTCCTATTCGACTCACATTACGATGGTACACACAATAGATGACCCAAAAACTCCTGAAAATATTTACATACACTGTGTACATGTCTGTACAGACAACCGAAAGTTGCTGGCCGCTCTAGCCAAAAAATGAGCTTTCCAATCTTGATGCACGTATCATGCACCATTATCCGATCACGGTGACAGATTGGTCACTGCAGCAGGTAGGTGCAAGTGTTTGCGACATCAACAACCCGATGTAGGAGGTGCCCAAGCGGCACGTGCTGTTGATATGGTGCCTGATAAGCAGATCGGACACATGGTAATGATCGCCAGAAATGACTCAATGAGTCATTGATCGCCAGTCAATGATGCCGATGGTCCGAAGTTGTGTTACACAGCTGTTCCACTCGGAAATAGCCCTATTCCTCTGAGGATGGCCTTCATACACTCACCTAGTATGTAGGTATACAGTATGTAGGTATTCTGAAGTTTGCCCCAATTTTTTTTTTCAAAACCCGAAATTTTTTCCACAATTAATAATGTGACATTTGGAACGTCCTACCAAACGTCACATTATTCCTTTTGAGAAAAAACTTCTAGCCAGGAAAAAAAAAAATTTGGTGAAATCTTGGAATATCTTGATATCGCATCCCTAGATACCGAGGGGGTGTGGTAGGCTTATTCTCAAAGGACTGGAGCGAGAAATGAGTGGAACGGACACAGGACACGATTTCGGACCAGTAGTCCGAGCTCGCACAGCCACTATTTCGGGTTCGTCAAAGTCTGATGACTCTCTTCCATGCCAAGTTGGCCAACCAACTCTGCTAGATGGCACCCCAACGGCGAGCGGCGGGGCTCTTCTGATGCACCTTGGGCTCTCTATCTCAGTGGAGGCTCTTGATACTCGTATCTGGGATCTATCTGAGCCCTCTGCAAATATACCTCAAGCCCAATTTCCTGCTTTTCTGGCCAATACGATCCCGGGTCTAGTCTGGTGGCATTGGATCGGGTTTTTGGCACTTGGGCCATCATTTCTGATTGTTGGCCATTGCAAGACACTTTGCAGACTGGGAGCCTGTGCAGCTCTTGGTTCAGGCCCGCTTCATTGGCACACAAGTAGCTAAAGAAGGGAACTAGTTAAGTCAAAAGTACCTGCAGATATAATATATATACTCCTTTTCCTCATGCTTCGTTTCATTGACGTCCGCAACCCTTTCATGCTAAGTAGAGAAATGAAGGTGATAACAATGAAGACCATGCTCCTGCACAGTGCAGGGCACTGGACATTGTTCAAGTGTAGGCTGTCCTTTTTGTGGAGACGCAACGACTCGGAGTTGCGATAGTGCTAAGACGTGTCATGAAGGAACGTCAGCAGGTTGGTCATGATGCGCAGGATGTGGTCCCCATCTTGCAGGCAGCGCGGGTTGAGCAGCTTCACGATATGGTCTGTTGCCGCAAGACTCAGTCATTGCACAGTTTTTACAATGAGCGCTGGCGAATGGAATACATGTGGCACTGCCTGCTCCACGCTGAGGCCAACGCTGTTGTGGGTTCTGGGCGGTGGGATGTCAGATACTGTTTTCGCAGGGGAGAATCTCGTGAACGTGCTCAGATTGCTTCCATTTCATGTGTGTAAAGAAAAGGACAGCCACTTCCCAGATCACATTCTCGGGAGTTGTTGAGCACCTCTATCCTGCAAACACAAATGTTCCCCCAGCTCAGTCACTCGGAATGCAAGAAATTAAATCGGCGAGTTGTATATCCATACACGCGCCCCGCTCATACACATCTCAGAATGTGTAGCATAACAGTATTATTGGTTATATATACAGTATATATCCATCCATGCTGCAGCTCAGAACTAGAAGATGCAGATATTGTTAGCATCCGCATAAGAATACAATGAAAAGTAGGAGAGACAACACTCGCAAAAGAGGGAAGAATCACCTGTTCCCTGTCTGCAGTGTAGTGTCTGGTCCTTCAATTGTGTTCTTCTTGTCCTAGTGCTGTGTTGACTCCTTGAGGTGTCGGCTGTGATGCTGCCCTTGAGCCCATCCAGCTCGAGTGCGTACTGCGTCAAGAGGAGGCGAGTAGTTTTTTCTGGCCCATGTCACGGACAACATAGTGCTTGATGACAATGGCGTGCAGGCACGGCCGCTCCTTTGTGCCCTCTTCCAGTTGCTTGAGCACCACAACCTTCTTCTCTGCCTGCCAGCCCTGCAGCTGAAGTGCGACCTTGCCCAGTTTGTATCCTGCGAGGATGGGCATGCAAGTGACAGTAAGCAGCAGCAAAAAGATACAGAATAGAATGTGGATTGGGACTGGCTCGCTCTTGTAGGGTAAGTAGTATATTTATGATATAAAGTAAGTGAGTGGGGAAATGGCTTAACACTTAAGCCCAGTATGCTCCTAGACAAGGAGGGCCTCGACAGCCCAAGCAGAAGTCCACGTGCTTAGTGGACGAGTACCCAGCCTTTGTGAGGCAGTCGTCGAGAGCGTCCAGTGTGTACACGCCCATGAACGGGGTTCCCGCTGAGGTGACAAAGAGCGGGGTGAATAGAGACGTCGCTGGGTGCACATCATAAGCTCTGTACTGTGTAACAGCGCAGGTCGGAGCGCCAGGAGCAGTGCCAATGAGAACTCGAGCCACTCGTCAGCCAAGGTCGGTATTGCTCGCCTGGATGTCGCAGAGCAGGGATTCATTGGAGACGGCAGAGATGCTGTCAGGGGAACCCCCTGTCCGCCTGCCCGTCCGCCCGTCCGTCCGCCCCCGGCCCATCGCACTGCCCCACTGCCTCGTCCGATCCTTCGTCCGGAGCCCCTCCCTCGTCCGTCCGGAATCCTCACCCGAGCCCTAGCCTTCGCCCAGAACATCGCCCCTCGTCCCTCCAGACTCCGTTCCCCCTCGTTCCCCTTCGTCCGGCCGCTCGCACTGGAATGTGCTATGCGATCAAGCTCGGGACCAATGCTGATCACTTCGGACACATGCTACTGGCTAGTACCTACCTTCTATAAAAACCTCGCCTAGCGTGGGAATCCTCATCCTTTCTTCTCTTCGGATTCTCCCGCTAGGTGCGTATTCTAGAACCCTGTATTTAGTACTGTGAATTGAGTTACTTCGGATTCTCCCGCTAGTTCCTGTGCTCCGCGCTGAGCTGAGGTTGCCCTTACAGCAGAAGAAAGGATCTAAGGGATCAACCGGTCAAGATTGCAAAGTTCGGTGTAGACTTGGACTCGGACCGCTACGCTAGCGCTCCGGCCTCCCCCACTTCCAATCTCGACCCCTCCTCCTTGATGGATGCCCCGATGCCCGGAAACGGGGCTGCACAACCCGAGCTCCCGGATGTTTACATCCCGGACCCGGCTGACAGCAGTCGAAGACTCCCTTGCAAACATTGAAGGCTTACTCCGCTGCGTTTTACACAACAGCCAAAATCCACCCACAGCTGCCCCCATCCCTGCTGCTCCGGCTCCGGCGGCGGGTCCAGACTTCACCACCCTCACCCCTGCAGCAAAATTGGTTCTTCGACCGAACCCTCCGGCCGATTTCGACGGCGACCGGACACAAGGACGGATGTTCCTCCACTCCGTCCTCACATACCTCCGACTGGTTCCGGAAGCCTTCATGGTCCGAAAAACTTGTGCAGTACGCCATGTCATTTATGGCGCGAGACGCGGCCGGACGATGGGCCAAACGACAGTCCGCAATCGTTCCGTTCCCGTTCCCGTCCTGGGCGGAATTCGAGTCCGAGTTCCAGCTTCAGTTTGTCGAGGAGAATGAGCAAGACCAAGCTCTCCTCCGACTAGAGACCCACAGCTACTACCAAGGCTCCCGTGATGTCTACTGGTACACCAACGATTTCGAAGAGCTCGCCACCATGGCCGGATACACGGACCCGCTCGTCCGCGTCACCAAGTACCGCGCCGGACTCGATCCGCGGATTAACACGGCGATCACAACGTCCGGGACCACCCCTGCGCTGCTGGACTATGCCGGATGGCATCTCTGAGCCTTCCGCCAGTACAACACCCTTGCCCGCGTCCGAGCGGGGGCACCCCCGACTCGTGCCCCGGCTCCGGCCACACGCCCTCGCACTGGGACGTTCCTCCCAGTCCCCTCCTTCACACCCGCTCCTAAAGCCCCGCCCACGCCCGCCCTTCCGCCCAGCATCCCGATGGACATCGACCGGACCCGCGCGCACTTCACGCCCCGTGCTTGTTTCCGTTGCAGTGCAGCTGGACACCTCGCCCGAGACTGCCCAACTCCCTCGGATGTCCGGCACGCGGACGTCCTAGACGAGGTTGTCCATCAACTCGGTGACGACCTCCTTGGAGAGCTCTTCACCCGCCTCTCCACCACCGCTGGACTCCCGGCCAAGCCGGAAGTCGGAGACGCGGAGCCGGAGGGTTTTCCGGTCGCGGTCGAGTGAGTGGTGCACCCTCGGTCGTGTCTCCCAATCGTTACTCCTGCTTGTACAAAGATATACCCAATAATCAGCAGTTGAAACGAAAAACGCACCCCCTGTTCCGGCTTCCGCCCCCGAGCCGGAGCCCCCTATTCCCGCCCCGGAGGCAAAAACTCCTTCTATTCCCTGCGTCCGCCGCCTGAGGTGGGAGCGCAAACTACCCCAGTGGTACGTCATTGATTCTGTTGAAGGCCGGAACTCCCTGCACATTCCATTGGAGATGCAGTCGGTGGAGACCGCGGCTACAATGTCCGTGAAGGGTCTGGTCGACTGCGGAGCGACCGGAGACTTCATTGACTCGGAGTATGTGATCTCCCGCAACATCCCTGTCCGGAAGCTCTCCCAGCCCATTCCAGTCCTCAACGTCGACGGTACGCCCAATGCGTTCGGAGGCATTTCCGGCATACTCGATATGGTCGTCAACTACAAGGGGCACTCCGAACGCGTCCAACTCGCGGTAATGCGGCTCGGAAAGCAGCACGTCATCCTCGGTTACTCCTGGCTTCAGAAACACAACCCGGAGATCAACTGGGAGACCAAGGAAGTCCGGATGACCCGCTGCCCGACCAGCTGCAGCACTTGCCAGGATGAGCTCCGCGTTGTCCGTCGCAACGCGAAGATCTCTGCCGCGATCCTCCGGCAGCTCCGCGAAGGCCCCGTCCCGTCTATCTGTGCCATTGACTCGGAGGAGTGGTGCGGAGATGACAGGTACGATCTGGACGACGATGGAGACGACTTTCCGGACCTCACTCCAGACCCGGACGATGACGATGATGTCGACAATGACGAGCTCGAGGACGGCGACCAGATCCTCTACACCGTGTTCGCTCCGGCCGAAGAAATCCGCGCGGGCAGCACCATCTCTCAACGGCTCGCGGAGGCCTTCGCCCGGAACTCGGCCCCGCCAGGGACTTCGGTTCCGCCCTGGGTCGAGGATTTCTCCGACGTTTTCGACAAGAAATTGTTTGACGCACTGCCGGAATGCCGGACGTGGGACCACGCCATCGAACTCATCCCAGACACGAAACTGGCCAACTGCAAGGTCTACCCGATCTCCTCCCTCGAGCAAAAGGAACTCGACGCGTTCATCGAGGATGGGTTGAGCACCGAACGGATCCGCCCGTCCAAGTCCCCGATGGCGTCTCCGGTCTTCTTCATCAAAAAGAAGGACGGAAGCCTCCAGTTCGTCCAGGACTATTGGGTGCTCAACGCGATGACCGTAAAGAACCAGTACTCGCTCCCGTTGATTAACGACCTCATTAACCACCTGAAGGGAGCTCGGTTCTTCAAGAAACTCGACGTCCGCTGGGGCTTCAACAACATCCGGATCCGGGGAGGCGATGAGTGGAAGGCCACGTTCCATACCAACCGAGGGCTCTTCGAGCCACTGGTGATGTACTTCGGCCTTACCAACTCTCCGGCCACGTTCCAGACGATGATGAACGACATCTTCCAAGACCTCATCCTGTCCAGAGACGTCATGGTATACCTCGACGACATCCTCATCGCTCACTCTGACCTTGCGTGCCACCGGGAGATCATCCGAGAGGTTCTCCGACGGCTCCGGGCGCACAAGCTTTACCTCCGGCCGGAGAAGTGCGAGTTCGAGAAGTCGTTGATCGAGTACCTTGGCGTCATCATCTCGCACAACCACGTCGAGATGGACCCGGTCAAGGTCACTGGAGTCACCGCCTGGCCTGCTCCGGAGAATAAGAAGGACGTGCAGCAGTTCCTTGGCTTCACGAACTTCTACCGGAGGTTCATCCAGGCATTCTCGGACATCGCGCAGCCCCTCTTCGACCTCACA
This sequence comes from Mycena galopus ATCC 62051, assembly GCA_014925785.1. Taxonomy (NCBI): domain Eukaryota; kingdom Fungi; phylum Basidiomycota; class Agaricomycetes; order Agaricales; family Mycenaceae; genus Mycena; species Mycena galopus. Next base: position 123,072 of record WIQG01000344.1, read on the forward strand.
AAGAAGAGCGTCGCATGGACCTGGACCGCTGCCTTTCAAGTCCTCAAGGATGCAGTGACCGCGGAGCCCGTCTTGGTCCTGCCCGACGAGTCACGTCCGTACCGGGTCGAAGCAGACAGCTCCGACTACACTACCGGGGCCGTCCTGTCTCAGCCGGACGCGAACAGAAAGTTGCATCTGGTCGCATTCTACTCCAAGAGTCTGAGTGACGTCCAGCGCAATTACAAGATCCACGACAAGGAAATGCTTGCGATCATCTGAGCCCTCGAGGAGTGGCGACACTTCCTCGAAGGTATGCAGCATCCGGTCGAGATCTGGACGGATCACAAGAACCTCAAGTACTTCCGGAAGGCGCAGAACTTGAAGCGGAGGCAGGCGCGGTGGTCCCTGTACCTGTCCCGGTTTGACTTCGCTCTCCACCACCAGCCCGGCCGCCTCATGGGTCGTCCGGACGCGCTGTCCCTTCGCCCGGACCACGGAGTAGGCTCAGACAACATGGACGTTACCCTTCTCCGTCCGGACTTGTTCCACGTCTGCGCACTGGAAGGCATCGTGGTTACTGGGCCCGAGGTTCCCCTCCTTCGCGACGTCCGGGAGGCCTTCACGGGTGAACCATACCTTGAGGACCCCGTCGCGCTTGTTGCGCGGGAACTCCTCAAGAACCGGAACGCTCGCTCCCCCCGGTCATCTGAGTGGCGCATCGCGGAAGGGCTCCTTCACTACCACGGTAAAATTGTCGTACCGCGGAATAAGGACCTCCGACGCCGGATCATCGCCCTACACCACGACACTCGGGTCGCCGGACACGCCGGACGCTTCAAAACCCTCGAGCTCATCGCCCGGAATTACTGGTGGCCCCTGCTGTCCCGTCACGTCGGCCAATACGTCCGGACCTGCGACCCGTGCAACCGGACGAAAGTGCTTCGGAAGCTACCCCACGGAGAGCTCCACCCGACCGAGATTCCGGAAGAACGCTGGGACACCGTCTCGGTGGACTTCATCATCGAGCTCCCACACACGCACAGGTTCGACACGGTCATGGTTGTGGTCGACGTCCTGGGTAAGCGGGCCCACTTCAACGAGTGCCACACTGGCCTTGGCGCGGTCGGAGCCGCCCGGCTCTATTACCAGAACGTCTGGAGGCACCACGGAACCCCCCGGAAATATATCTCTGACCGCGGACCGCAGTTTGTCGCGGAATTCACCACGGAACTGTGGCGCCTCATCGGGATAGAGCCAGCGACCTCCACCGCCTACCACCCGCAAACCGATGGTCAGACCGAGCGCGTCAACCAGGAGCTCGAGCAGTTCGTCCAGATCTTCACGAACTACAAACAGGACGACTGGGACGAGCTCCTTCCAGCCGCGGAGTTCGCATACAACAACCACATCCACTCCTCGACGCAGCAAGTCCCGTTCATGACGGACACTGGAAGGCTCCCCCGGATGGGGTTCGAGCGTGGAATCCGCGAACGAGTTCTGGGACTGGATCGCGTCCGGAGTTTCAGAAGCCAAAGCCGCGCTCGTCAAAGCCAAGGACGAGTTCAAGCTGTACTACGATTGTTGACACACGCCCGCCCCGGAGATCAAAGTAGGTGACTGAGTCTGGCTGGACGCCTCCAACATCCGGACGACCCGTCCGTCCGTCAAATTCGCGGACAAATGTCTTGGTCCCTTCAAAGTCGTGAAGGTCGTCGGAAAGGGTGCGTACCAACTCGACCTTCCCCCGCAGTACTCCCAGCTCCACCCGGTCTTCCTGGTGGTGAAACTCCAGCTCGCGGAACCGGATCTGTTCCCCGGACGCCCCCGGAACGACGAACCCCCACCCATCCTCCAGACGGACCACGACGTTCAATGGGAGGTCGAGGAGATCCTAGAAGCGAAGGTCTGTTATGGCAGCCTCTGGTACATGGTGCGGTGGAAAGGCTACGGCCCAGAACACAATAAATGGGTAAAGCACTCCGACGTCTTCGCCAAAGACGCCATCGACGCCTATTATCGCCGCTACCCCAACGCCCCGCGCCGGATCGCCTCGGCCGTGTTCGACTCGCTCTCGTTCCGGAAGCGCGGCGCCCACGTCCGGTTCATGTGTCGGGACGCCGCATTCCAAGGGGGGGTGATGTCAGGGGAACCCCCCGTCCGGCCGCCCATCCGCCCATCCGTCCGCCCCCGGCCCATCGCACTGCCCCACTGCCTCGTCCGATCCTTCGTCCGGAGCCCCTCCCCCATCCGGAATCCTCGCCCAAGCCCCAGCCTTTCACCCGGAACATCGCCCCTTGTCCCTCCGGGCTCCATTCCCCCTTGTTCCCCTTCGTCCGGCCGCTCGCACTGGAATGTGCTATGTGATCAAGCTCGGGACCAATGCCGATCACTTCGGACACGTGCTACTGGCTAGTACCTACCTTCTATAAAAACCTCGCCTAGCGTGGGAATCCTCATCCTTTCTTCTCTTCGGATTCTCCCTCTAGGTGCGTATTCTAGAACCCTGTATTTAGTACTGTGAATTAAGTTACTTCGGATTCTCCCGCTAGTTCCCGCGCTCCGCACCGAGCTGAGGTTGCCCTTACAGATGCAGGCCTCCGTAAGGTTGACAGAAGGGTCAAAGGCGGCACCTTCGGGTAGCGTGAACTCACCGCAACACATAAATGTGGCCCAGGCAAGGGTGAACGCAGCGGCGAGCATCCTGCCATCGTGGTCGTCGGGGAGCTGCGCAAGGTCCGTGATAATCTCACGGGTGATAGCGCAGCGTGGGCGGCGGGACTTTGATCCATAACAACGCTGCTGCAGCAACAAGCCGCTTGACAATGGGTTATTGAGGGCATCGAGCAGCCATCTGTGCTCGGTATGGATGGTGCAGAGGCTGGTGAGATACCTAGAGAGGGTTTGGGGCTGAACATCAGAGACTCAGACTGCAATCCAGAGCTGAACGGCAGCCCTGGCAGGGAGGACACTACTGTCTGTCTGAGTAAAGAATGTGATCCATTAGCTTAGCACCACCAAGAGGGCACAGGTCCAGTTTACTGGTAGAAAATATGCAAAACACGCCATTCGCAACCTTGCCGCAACCCACTGGATGTGTTCTGATATTGGAGGCCTGAGTTTTCGTGGTGTGTCTAACTTCCCAAGTCCGCATGTCAGACTTCAAGCCTCCACATATGTCTTCAAAACTTGAAACAGAGCTATATTCCTGATACTATAGAATGAAATCCCTGCGACCTTTCCCGAGTGCCTGCCATGGTCGGGTTTGGTTACGGCGCAGAGTTGGTTGGTGTGGAAGAGAGTCGTCAGACATCACAGGACATCGCAGATCAGAAATAGTGGCTGTGCGAGCTCAGGCTACTGGTCTGAAATTGTATCCTGTGTCCGTTCCACTCATTTCCCGCTCCAGTCCTTCGAGAATAAGCATACCACACCCCCTTGGTATCTAGGGATGCAATATCAAGGTATTCTGAGATTTCAGCAAATATTTTTTTTCCTGACTAGAAGTTTTTTCTCAAAAGAATAATGTGACATTTGGTGTGTCATAATGAATGTGTTCATTTCAGGAAAAATGGCAAAAAAATCAGAACAAATATTTCAAAGTTGCCCTATCTCTATAATGATCTAAACGTTGCATAAATCAAATCCAAACTTTTTTTTTTGCTTTCCTAGAACCTCAGACCTTTATACTGGCAAGGTAGAGATCGGGTGCTTAGCCGATAGGGATATATATATGTGAATGATGTGGGGGAGATGGCAGCTGAATCTAGTGAGAATACTGTATGCTATGTGTGAGTGTGCGGATGGAGGGGCCACTTTGCAGCCAATTCGCTGGGCCGTCTTCACTTGGAGAGACGGGCAGGAATTGGGAAAGATACTGTGCCATTTCCTTCAATTAGTAGGGTCACGGGTCACAAGCCTCAAATCGTACGAAAATTTTGGTAAGTCACTGCGTCACAAAGGAGATTTTGGCCTTAGCCGAGCTAGCCGATGGATGCCGACAAATGCCGCCCCATCAAATTACCAAAAGGGGACCGGTTACTAAAGGTACAATTCGTAGGAAATGTCACACCCGAAATGGTCCTACTAATTGAACGAAATGGCACAGTACTGCGGAATACAGCCGACTCCAGTACATGCTGGGAAACTCCAGCCTCAAGATGAGATACCCAAAGCAACCAGGCGTGGGTGGGTGGTCTCGAAAGAAAGCGTGATTGAGGATGCAGAGAGCGAGGAAGAGCGAAAGGCAATCTCTGTTGTGGTGGACGCGACAGAGATCAGTGATGCACGTGTCTACTGGTCACGAGCTATGGGCGCCCAAAAAGGCGCCAATCTATCTATCAGCTCTCTTATCTTCCTTGCCTCTCACTCAGGCAGCTCGTGCCTCGCCTGCCTGAGCTGCCATATACCCAAGGTCAGTTTGTGACCGGCCGAATGTGCATAGCCACATATGTCAAGTTCTCTGCAGCTCGAGTTCTCTGTCTTGACCCTCAGGGATCTATGCTTGATGACAATTAACTGAGGGCAGTTTGTGTTCCCGACCTTTGAATATATAGTCAACAAAGTGATATGGTACTTAAACTTACCTGGCCCTATTTGATATTCTGTGAGTGACCATCAAAGTCGCGTTTCTTGCCGACGGCATCAATCGTTCGGTTACCACGCGAGTTTGCTGAGAACTTGACGTGGGTGGCTGTGCACATTCGGCCCGTTGACCCGAAAGTTGCGCTCTGCGCTTGTTCCATCCAAATTTGACCCGATCCCTACGAGAATGTGCATCACAAACTGACCTATTAAGTGGGTATACAGTATAAAGGTACTCTGTGGTTCTAGGGAAAAAGTTGTGGAAAGCAAAAAAAAAAAAGTTTGGATTTGATTTACTATCCTCCCCGCCGCGCCAGACAAACCTACGGACAAACAAATGTTTCTCATTCAATATTGGGCCGCTTTCTGAGATTTTTGGCTTCACATAAGCGGTATGAGGTTTCCTAGAGATATAGAGTCCAAAACCGCTACAACGTCGCATTATTCGGATATATATTGCCTCCGGAAGTTGACAACTTGGGCCATTTTCGCGAATTTAGCCTATTTTTAAGGCCTAGGGCCTCACCCTAGGGTCATATTACCCTCTGAACGCATCTAGAAGATACCCTGCCATCGTAAGAGTGCCCATATAAAATTTCAGAGGCATAGCTGTCTTCTAGCCGTCACAATGAACCGAAAGACGAAGACATGCCAGCCAAATTGATATCTCAACTGGCAAAGATGATGGCAGGAAAGTCCATGCCGCCCATCGACCATCCGGGGCATGTCTATGGATATCATACTCCTCATTGAGGAGCTCCACTATATGAAATTTGGAGGCGTCTCGACCGCAAGGGGGTCAGTTACGAGGCCGGCGATCCAAATTTGACATGTTACCTACTACTCGGACACGTCCGGGAAACCTCCGAAAAAATGACGCCACTTGAGCAATTCTTACCCGTTTCTCATGAAGTAAAATTTGAACCTGGGGTGAAAGACAGATTCCTAATGATCTACCTACTCAGCCTCCTCTAACAACTTCTAAATAAAATGCTATTTGATGATTTTCCTTGGGTGTCCGAGATCTAGGTGGGGGATAGTATGCAACGTTTAGACCGTCATATACCTCCACCACCTGCACTCATATGAAACTGAACCTTTCAAATATTATTCTCCCACCCACTTTCACCCGGAATTCGACAGGATTCCAAATTTTTTCAAAATTCAACCCCCCTTGAACACAACTTGACTAATAAATGATTCAAGAAGACCTCCTCCAATCACATCTACTACTTCTGGGACATCTCCTCAACCCTAATGTCCTCCCAGCTAACGCCGCATTCCACATCCGACCGCAAAAAAGCTTCCCACGTGAATCTGAGTGGCCGCGAATTGGTGACCCTGGATTGCGGTACGGTCGTCGTAGCCTCGGTAGCAGCAGTGGGTACTGCGTGCCCCAGTCCAACGGATACAGCAGGCCAGTGTCACGACTTGAAGCTGAGGAATGAAAGGCGAGGGACAGGACGCACGACGAGCTTACCGGCCGTCCCGTGTGAGAGATATACTGCCATCTACAAAATATGCGAATCAATATTTTGTTCGGCATAAAACAGGCCAAACGGGAGCACGCACTGGAAACGAGTCCTGCACTGACAAGGCTACGACCTGGAAGACGAGACCGAGGCAGTAAATCGCGCAGGACTCCAGACTACCCGACCGATTATTTAACACATGTTCAAGAAGAAGGTAGGTAGGTAGGTAGAAGGAAAGTAAAAGTAACAGTAACAGCACTGACATAATGGCAATGGCAGCGTTGTACTTACCGCGGTGTAAACCCGGACCTGAAGACGGCTCGTTGAGTAACCCACCAGATGCGGTCGGCTGAGCCCACTCTGGCCGCCGATCGGGAGAATAACAAAGATCACATGCAAAAAGCCAACAGTACGCATTCGAAGCAGAGTCACACGTTCAAATATGTATCATGTTCACTCATTATTTTGGGTCACTCCAGATTCAGGGCGTATACGGATATACAATGAGTTGGTCGAAATCCGCTGCAGGTCCTGAAAGTGTCTGCATCAGTTTCCTTCAGTGAAATGAAAAATCTGCGCGGCATACCAGCACTTGTCCCAGTCACCGTGATATTATTGACCGCGCCCTTTTCCAGATACGCCTCGAACGGGATCGACATCGTCACGTTCACCGCAGTGGTGCGCTGCTTCAGGATTACCGGTGCGCCCCCATTGACGGACACGCTGACGAGCCGCTGGGGGCCGTTTATGACTGCGCAGAGATAAGGGTAAGCATCATGAGAAAGGGGGAAAACAAGAAACATACCCTGGTCATCGGGATTCACATAGTACAGCGCAATCCATTGCGGCTTGTTTCGTCCGACAACGCCAGATACAGTAACGCTCGACGACTGTGTGACTGGAGAAAGGTCAGTAAACCGTGTCAACTCTGAGTGATTCGGGGCACGCACTATTTGTCACCAAAAGCCCCTCCGAGCACCCCGCGCACGCAACCACACTCGCCCCGCCGCTAAGTGTCCCCACTTGCGCCTCGTACCCCACCCCCTGCGGAAACCCCACCTCCCCCGTACCTACATCCACCGTCCACACATCGCGCCACACCATCTCGGCCTCACCCGTCTCTTCATCCAGCACCAGCGGCAGCCACATGTACCGGCTATCCGACAGCTCGTTCTCATCCCACCGGTCGCCCATGAAGATGAACGTCGTATTCTTGGTCCCCGCGATCTTGAGCTCGAACGTGTTCTGCGACTCGTACGTGAACTTGCCTGACGGCGTGAGCTGCTTGCGCGCGGACCAGGGCCCTGAGATCGCAGACGCTGTGAAGTACTGCGCGTCGTTGGGGAGGTAGCCCGTCTTTTCACCTGAGATTAAGTAAAGTGGTGAATATATCAGTATATCGGTCGTGCGTCTCGAACGAAGAGACGCACTGAAAAAATGATAATAAAGCTCATTGCTATGCAGCATCCCCGGCGCCTCCAGATTTGTCCCGGAGAACTGAAAAACGATATGCGACTGGTTCGTGAAATCTGGCGTCAGTATCGTGATGTCGTTGTTCCCTCCGGAGCCATAGAGGGAGTACGCGGAGCCTACGGCGCGCGAGGCATGAGCATCGGTACATACATCGGAATTTGTGTAACGCACCATCATCATCGAGGAACAACCCCATGTCCTGGCTCGCCTGCCCCAGTGGATTGTATATCGCCTGCAGCGCATACGGCCCCTGCACCTTGTCCGCGAGCGCCATCGCCTGCAGGTGCAGCCCGTAGGTCGTGTTGTCAGCGTGGATGTACATCTGCATGCCATCCAGAATCAAAACTATTTCTCTGGATTGGAATATCGATAGGAAGCACGCACCACCCACTGGTCAATCAAAGGGCTGTACACCACCTTCGGCCGCTCACCCACCTGGTCGCTCGCGAGCTGTGTCCCCGGCACAGGGTTGAACGCGTGTCCCTCGTTTTTCCAGTTGTATAGGTCGTTCGACGAATAGCACTATAGTGACCAGGCACGCCGTCAATGCAATTCTTTGATAAAAGAGAGGATGAGGCTGATATGCGCACTGAAATGCCCTGAAAGTGCGTGCCCCCGGGACTATGGTCCTCCCCAAACCAGTAAAACTTGCTCCCGTCGCGTACGATTTGTCCCCCGTGCGCCTGGATCAAAACCCCGTCCTCATCGAGTAGGTCCGCGCCGGGGATGATGTATTTATATTGCTTGGCTGCGACGAGGGCGAGGAGGGGGAGGAACACGCGACAACTTCAAGTCCGAACTTGACGAAGAGCATTTCGATTTTGACGGCACCGAAGCTCGAACTTCGGGCGGCGCTTTATACGTTGGAGATACAAGAAGGTAGCCAGGGCCACAGGACTGCTGGCGAGTGCCCATGTCACCGCCGGCTACCGCTGGGAGAAGGGAAGGAAGCGGCGCTGCGCGGATGACCAGGTCAGGAGTTCCTCAAGAGTTCCTCGGCGAATCCTCGCGCGGCGCTCGCGGACCGCGCGCATTCTTGCTGTTGTACGATCGACATTGGGTGAACTGTTCAACTCCGCGCGGGGTGGACAAGGAACTTTTGCAGTACATGTCCGAAGCTGATCCCGTGATCATTCCCCGTTCTTCCTGTCGCCACGATGGCCATTTTGTGAATTTGCCCTTCGCACATCCTGTGGCCCCAAGCCAAAGCACAAAAGCCGCACATAAAACAACAAGAAGAAAATCCCTAATGCACATGTCCCTCCAAGCAATATGCTCGACCACTACTACACCCCGCGCGGCCTCGAGACAGGCGACTCTGCAGTCATCCAATGCTCACCGATATCATGAGCGTGACCGCAAAGCCTCGGACCAATGCCCCAGGGTCGCGCTGGAGCAGCTCATCACTCCGTCTCTATCCTAAATAATGGAAACTGATCGGCTGGGCCCTCTTGCGCAGCACGAGCTCAAAAAATCGCGCCTGGAAGGATACCTTGATGCTGGAGATCTGGGTGAGTTACTTGCTAGTTGTTCTAAGTCTCATGTTTTCATTCGACTAATCCTGTCGGCTTCAGTGCTCACCGATGAAGATATCGCGGCGATCGAGACTGCAGGTGCGGAGAGACCGCCAGCGAAGCCTCAGCGCTGACAGGATACTCTGTGGCCTAAACTCCGATTACGTACGGCGTGTAAGGTTCAAACACTGTTGAATAGTTTATCATTTCCCATAGTGCGTATAACATTATTCAAAAATCGAGACCCAACAGTCGCTTTCTCGGAGTCGTCGAAGACCACTGCGAGCTTGGACCTCGCGAAGAGGATCTGATCCCGAAAGAACGCCCTTATCCGTATCATTTTGGAGTTACAGGTTCATTTATCTAACCCAAGCTAGACCTGCACTTGACATTCGCTTCCACTGGCCGCTTTAAAGAACTTCTGTCTTCTAATTCGCTTGCTTGAACCTCTTTAGCATGATGCGTTCTTCTCTCATTGGGCGCAGGTGAATGAGCAGCTGGTAGAATTTAATTTCCCGCTGAAAAGGAGGCAATAAACTACAGTTCGGTGAGTACAAGTGGCCCTGTTCGAGAGGCGGGTCCTTACATCGCATCTGACAGTCGATAGCCGACTAGATTTACTGTTCATTTTCCGATCCCCGCAGAGCTGGTTCCCTGCTGGAGAAGAAATGTCTCAATACCATATTTTTTACCAGTGCCTTACTTAACGGTGAGCTACATGCAACCTTCACTAAGACCATGAGGGATGGTAAGTTTGGTTGAAGTTTTCCGTGCGTCAACTACCTCCCAAGTCCCAACCTTCACTGAGAATCCCACTCCGATTCTCCGAGGGCATTACTACGTCACTTTTGCATTGGGTCTGCCGCCAGTGGATACGATCCGAATTCAAGTCTGCTCGCTTCCGCCCTCATTCGGCTCCTCGTCTCCACAGTTTCCGTCTATATCGCGTTCTTACTCTCTGGATTTTCCGTAATGCGGCGAAGGATGCAGATAAAAGATCCCCTCTACCTCGCTTTCCCTCATGCTCCTTACCTCGACGTGCACACCCACCTACAAAATGTTCTTCAAAGTTCTCACATTCGGCCTCGGTGCCCTGGCGTTGGCCCATGCAGCCCCGTCCATGTCCTGCCAATTCAGCATTGATGTCGGCACGGTGAGTTATCGCGTCGCTCATTTTTCACAAACCACAATTGAACTGATCTTGATTCTCGACCCTTAGGCCGTTGCCACTCCCAACTCGTTCGGCGGACTCCCTTCCGGCGAATACATGATCTATAACCAGGGTTTTGGGGAACACGCACTGCGCAGTCAAAGCAGGAATGAGTCAATTTACGTCTCGCGCACCCCTGACCCAGGTCCTTCCGAGCAGGTAAGTGTGAGCTCATTACACGGCTCTCGCTCATTTTCCACAGTGGCTGGTAGAGCGCTATGGGGAGGGCTCAGAATACACGATCACCAACGTTGGCCTCGGCGCCGCTGCTTGTGTCAACTTCAAGGTATATTTATCATCCCAGTGCCGTCTCCAGGAATTCAAAGAATTCATTTGAAGCTGAAAGACCAAGTCGTCGCTGGATGTCCCGGAGGGACCAACCGCTTCTCCATCGAAGCCGCGGGCCGTGGATTTATCGTAGGTTCCTTTCGTTTTCTACTTTCCAACTTACTTAGCCTATCTCGAAGATTCAACTCCCAAATAAGGACCAGTTTTGGACTATCATTGACCGTCCGTGGGGCAACACACCTGTAAGCGCAGACTTTCCGCAGTTGTAATTTTACCGAGCGGAGACACAGGTGCGGGTCAAACCACAAGACGGGGGGAGTGCGTCGCAGATATGGACATTCGTGCCAGTGTAAGCGCTCCAAAATTTGGGCAGCAAAGAAGGTGTTTTCGCGAGCTCCAAGGCACTGTTTTCCGATCGTTAGGACTCCAGTATTATGTGCTCCGATATCAATGTCTGTTCATAACAAGATTCACGTATGGCATCGGAATGCTGCTCTTGCTCAGGAACCACCTTCCAAACTGCGTGGTTATGATACCACGTTTGACTGCTAGTCTGTCTGTTGGAAATGCGTGTGCATAGTGAACCGGATCGAACAAAATATGGTCGGATGAGGTGTTGGGATACGGGATTCGTGGGATGCCATAAAAATAGTGCTCGTCTGCAACGAAGACAATCGGCGAGGCTGAGCGCTGAGGATCGATATCCCCATGTCACGGAGATGCTTACGTTGGTCAACATCTCACTGGCTCAGCGGACTGCAGGGCAGTGCCAGCGGCGCCTGGGTCGTGGAGGCACAAGATTACACCTCTTGTCCTGCGCGCGCGCCGCAGCAGCGTATTTGCGAGTTCCGATGAAATAAAAATTTGGCTCAGTACAATCTGTTTCGGATTTCCATCGTCTCACAGGGTTCCCTGGAAATAATGGCAACATCGATTTTTTTTCCCCGCGCTTCCCAATTTGGAAGTTCCAAATGAGGCAATCGCGCTCCCGCTGGAGCAGCTCGTCGCGTTCGACTGCGATGACTCGGACGGCGACAGCGGATTAGACGATGGATATGTCTCCACTCTGCTGCGCATCCAACGCGCGGCTGCTCCTCCTGTCGTTGCGCCGAGGAAGATTGCGGGCGCGAGGAGGGTGGCACGGGCGGCGTCGGCGCCCATGCGCGTGACCAGCGAAATACGTGGACGTGCCGACAACGAAGAGGACCGCGAAGAAGGCCGAGGGAGAGCTCTTCCAAAGTATCACTGCAATTCCAGGGCTCGAGAGCGCAAGCTTCGAGGTGAGTCGCGTTTCCTGTTTTGGCCTCCTGTTTGTCCGATGCAGACGAAAAAACTGACCCTCGTATTGCGCCATCACGACGCACTCTGACAGAGCTCCTATTTCAATTCTGGTTTGCATCTGGGGCCCTCCTTGCCGCGGCTTGGTCGTCTGCGCGCACGCTTTTATCTTACTAATACCAAATTTCTCATTCAAGTAAAAACCTTGATACTCATTTTGTCGTCCAGGAACTCCGCCTCGAAACCTATAGCCAATCCCGCGTCGCAACCGGCACCGCGCGCCCCCAGCCCGCATTCGCCCCCGCCGTTGTCATCCCCCCCCGCCTTCGCCCCGCAGTTCTTTGAGCCCAGCGAGGATATGGACGCGACCACCGACGCAGACGTCGAGATGGGCGACGTCGACGACGTGGGGGGTTCAAGATGGGAAGACATTGGACCCACGCAAGAGACAGGACCCGCGCAAGCCCCAACAGAAGCCGATACAAACCCTCAAGTCCGCGCAGCGTCGGCCGCCCCCGTCGCAGCAGCAGTGGGGATGAGTGTGGGCGCATTTGGGCACCCCCGAGTCTCTTTCTTCTCTGTCAGGCGGCTACCTCGCTGTCTAAATCAAATCTGCGTCTCGGTGGCTTGCAGCTGTGAGGTCGAGACTACCAATCTACTCCCGGTCATTTCACATGCAGTCATACTTGGACGCGCGCGCGATCATCTGGGCACCGACGATCATCTTCCTGCTGGCGCTCCTTCAACCCCAACACGGATGGGACTGCTATTTCCCCGAGGATGATGCGATTCGAGAAGCGTCCTAGCAGAACGTATGCATCTGGACAACATAGCAACCAGAATGCTCGCGCCATACACGAGATACAAGGCAATCGACGAGCCACGTTTGTGGGAGACACGGTTTGCCACGTTATTAGCTATGGGAATTATCATTGCGGAATCTTGCTGTATCACCGATTTATTCATCACCGTCCTCGAAAATCTTGTCAATTCCAGTCCTTCTCGGACATGTCCAAGGATGAACTTTCTGGCATTGCGCCCAAGAAAGAAATCCAACTGACAAGAGGCTCCTGCGGGCGGCACTCACCTTCATATTTTGCAACAAGGTGTTCGTTCGATATCGCGTCAGCACCTTCAGTGATCGGATTTCAATGGGCTCCAGTTCTGCTTTGTTTGCCTTCCATGATCGGGGTTGCACGTCCATCCTGCACTGGTTAGGTACCGCAAGCGAAAGATTCTCGAAGACGTCCCGCGAGGCTGTGTCCTGTCAAGTTTGACTGCTGGCGCTCCCTTGGCGGTTTCAATCAATGATGTGCATCAGGAAAACTGCAAGTGCACATTTGGCTAGTGCTGGCAAGTGCTATCCCAGGCCTGCGGTTTTCCTGATGCTGCCGCATCTTTTGTGTACAGCTTACCTCCCGCTTTTCTTTATAAATCTCAATCCATCTCGCTGATCCTCACGACATGATTCTTTCCGATATTCTCTTCAGCCCCCATGCTCGGGTGTGGAATTTACGCTTGCTTTTGCTTGAGACAATCGGCGTAGCGGCATTCCTAGGTGCCACGTTGTCGCCTGACCTTCAAGCTCTAAGTTGTGGCGAGACCGTATGCTATTTGCCTTGGTACCTGCTGTTTCCCACTTTCGGCTTCATTTTGCTTCATCATCTTGGCTTGTACGTGTCAAACCGGTCATCTTGCCCCGTCGCTTAATATCTCCCAGCATTATCGACTGGCCTATCCCCGGCCTCGCCCTCATAGACTTGATTATGATTTTCATCGAAGCCTGTGGTATGTAGTATTTCTTAGATTTCTGATGTTCCTGAGGCTTTAGCTGAGGATTACAAAGGGATAGCTGCTGGTTTTTTTTTCACCACTTTTGGAATCTGGCAGATTGAGGGCGTATTCCCAACTATTTTCAAGTTCGCTTGCATTCCGCTGGGACTCTCGTTGACACTGTCAATGATATTCCGTGTCGCCACGATTATCCGATCCAACGGAAGATTTTTCCGTCAACGGTTCGTGTTCTTGGGAGGGTGCACAGGAACAAACCCTGCCTACACGTCCACGGCAATCCTTCTCAATCGATCCGTTGCGCGTCCATTGGTCAGGTGCGTTAACTTGTGGCTACCGGGAGCTCGGAAACTTAATACTGCTGTTTCAGAGGGGAGTCCGTCATCGTTATCATTGCAAGGGCTTTAATTCTCAGCTGCATTGGGGTGGGAGTCCCTGTTTTTGGAATATACGCCATGATTATTAGCCCACTTCACGCCTCGATCTCTACCAGAACTGTGACCACATTCGCGGCTGGAGACCTTGGCTTCCCTCCCGGAAATGTCACCTTTGACATGGTACGTGATGCATCGTGTGTCCAGCATTATCATTAAAATGTTTCATATAGGGATATTTCAACTTTGCTTTCGACGAAACTTCAGACAGCGATTTTTCCGTTAACCGTGTCAGCGTAGGTCAGGATAACTGCTCGGTGACCTTTGTAGACTCTTACATCGACCGTCTCGTTGAATGTGAGTGGATGAGACCGTCCTATGTGCCCTGATGCTGATTTAACGAGGTCCCTTCACATGGGCCTCAGTAGCTGGCCCCAGTGCCCTAAAGCCAATTTCAATCTAGTCTATTGTTTACCGCGGGGGTCTGATCGGAGTGCTTCCTTATTATGTAATTCGGGGCTTCCCGAGGCACGTGCATCCTTTCTCCCGCCGCAGACGACGCGTTTTCTTGCCCACTGGGTTACGAAATGGCCTTCTAATTTCCACGATACGCGCTTTACATCAAAAGGATCACATAGGACGACACTTTGACGTTTCCTTGACGCATATGTTGAAAGTTGAAACCAAGTACGCATACCGGACTCGGTCTGGCCTCAACAAATTTCTGGATTGCCAATTGTCTAATTTAGGAGTGCCAATAATTAACTTGAACCAAACAATTGCTGCTTACATTTCAGAGTGGCTGCATTGGAGGCGGGGTATGCTCAAGAGAGCGGACGCGTCTCAAGACGCGAGCTGCACGTGCCCCGGGAAGCTCCGGATTACCTAATAAGGAAGCACTCCGATCGGACCCCCGCGGTAAACAACAGACTTTATATAGCGAGGTACGAGCGTTTATATAAAGTGTCTGTCTACGAGAGACTAATTTCAATCAGCTTGACAATTCCCTTGGGATCCGTCGTCACGGTTAGGCCGCTCCAAGATAGACCCCCGCTATTGCCCATCGAGGAACCCCTCCATACTGTCAGCCTTCAAGTTCCTACTGATCCTATCCCCATGGTATCCGGATCCCATCTATTTGGACGATTGACGTGGACGCGGAGGGAAACACAGTCTCGATGGGTTTTAGGGATTCCTACTGTATGAACTCCCGTGTTCTCGTCATGGTCGCTAACGTCTATCATTAGGCATCCAAGCCCGTGTTTGTCGCTGAAATCACTGGATTGCAAACGTATCCGTTAGATTCAACAACCGCCTCGACCAATGATGCAACACTTGTGCTGTATCAACCCTACAGCGTCGCCACTATGCTGCAACAGGACTCGTCAGATGTGACTCCTTTGTCCGGCCTGGCCACATTTGGTGGTTTCTGGACTTTTGTCAACGGCGCATTTGCCCTCTTTTTGGTGCAAATGTGGTGTATTTTGCCTTCGGCAAGTCGACACTATCATGTATTTACTGTTGTTTTAATAAGATTTCAGGTCGAAGACCACTGTCTGCACTTGGATTGATACATATCTTCCAGCGACGTGCACTGGTTCGGCAATGGCACGCCGACTTTCCGGCATTGCGTACCGAAGGAGGCCAACCTGGATCCCAATCCGCAGGGATTGTCGCCTTCATCCGCGAACGGCTCATAGATATTGATCAAGACACACGAGTTACGACGAGTTACGACCTCGACATCAGCAAAAGCTGATTTTGATCGTAGGAGCTCGTAGTTGATGTAGTTCCGGGCACCTTACGTAGCCATTTGTAGCGGTCCGTAGAAACCTGTAGAATCACGGCGTTACGTAGTACGCTTGTAGAATTGCCGAGCTGGGTAGTAATCTGTAGTTGTCCAGATTTACGTAGCGGTACGGATTAGGACGTTCAAAAATCATGTTTATTGGGCCAACAATACATACTCAATTGAGCCGCGTCCACTCAGCGTTTGGACTATATGTACAGTGTTATATTATACAGTGGCAATTGCCTAGACGTTCGTACAAATACATAATACCGACGAGAATTCCGTTAGAGTAGGCGACGAAGCATCGCAAAGGTTTTCTTGTATTTGGGAGGCGGTGGGAAAAGGTGACTGAGGGGAGTGAGTTTAGGGCAATGAATATCGAAAATAGCAAACGCACCGTCGCCTGTCGGGCTCTCCCAGGCCCAAAAACAATGATCTGACCTTGTTGTGCAGGCCACCAAATCCACCCAAATCGCGTAGTGAAAAGTATTCCTTGTGAGTGGTGGCGCACGTAGTGCATGAGTGAGGGATGCGTGGGGCGTTATTCGTAATGAAAGTGAGGTGAGACAGGCGTTCTGCAACGACAGTTAATGCATAACGTTCGAAAGTCCGGTTAGTACTCACCTGCAAGATAACGGCGCGAGCAATTGTAATAGTACAAGAATATGTGGACGTAGCGGCTGTTTCGGTCGCATTTGCGGTACTGGCGCTTACGACGCGCCCAGTCTTTCGTGTGACCGAATTTAATCTTCAACGCGGATAAAAACTGGTGGCGAGTTATACGACGTGTCCGGAGGGCTCTGATGCGACTTCTGGCGACGCAAGCGCCGACGTATAGGATTCCCCTGCCCTCTAGCTTGTATATCGGCGGGGTGAGGTTGGCGTTCGCGAGAAGTCGAGGAATTTGAGCATCGGCGGGGAGGCGACCTCTGCGAAAGTTAAGTCTGGGCTGCTTGCTGACGAGATGGCGTACATCGAACGCAGAGACGGCGAAACGACAGGAGCTGACATGAAGGAGGTGGAGGACGAGTGTGCAGAGAGCGGGAACGGACGGGTGAGCGGCGGGAGACGACCGTCGGCCTCGACGAAGAGGATGTCGAATGGCGTCGACGACGGACGGCGGGAGACGACCGTCAGCCTCGACGAAGAGGACGTCGAATGGCGTCGACGACGGACGGCGGTGGGAATACGGGCACGTGCTCACGTGCTCGCGCATATAGGACATGTCGCGAAGCAGAGAGGTGTAGAAAGGAGGGTGGACCACCAGAAAGACGACTCTCAGCGTCGTTGCAGTAACCCCCGCCGCCCGCCCATTTTTTATTTCAGAGGGGGACGGCCCGCGTGTCCGGAGCGGCCCGTCGGTCCGGTCCGGCCCGACGATCCGACGATCCTAAGTCCCAGCGAAATCGTAGCTACAGAGTCAGCGTGCGTGCCTTCCTTATACTAAACCAGTCCGCGTCCGCCTCGACTCCTCGGGTATGTTTTCCAGGATCGCCAACTCCCGTCCACGTTCCCGTAAAGTGTCGTTCCGCTCGCGCGTCTTACAAGACGACTCTTGTCCGCTGTAAGCCCAGCAGCAAGTCCATTTCCATGTTGCGCACAACGTAAATCGAAGCAGCGCCCTCCTTGGATTCCATGTACAGGGGCATTTCACGTATCCCGACAGGTAAGATGGTATAACTTCATCCGGATGCCTTCCTGCGGTTTCGCGAGACCAGGTACCGAGGCCCAGAATTCGGACATAGGAGTAATATCGGCGCCAGAATCCAGGCGGCCTCTAATAACTCCATGCTCGAGTAATCCCACCCTGACCTTGATGTGCAGTGCTCGAGCACGTCCGGAAGTTGCCTCACTTTGCATTGTAGATGGTGGCCCCGTTTTTGGAGATAGAGGGGGCAGTTCCGCTGCATAGGCAGTTTTCCGACGCAGTCTTGGAGGCAAGACCGGGGGATCCTCGCTTTTCACTGCTCCCCCCTTGTCATGCATCTCGGAGAGCTTCGTGAACGCCTCGCAACGGGTAGTGCCACAGATGAACAGCCTTATCGACGGTAGACGCGTCCACCACGAACGCCCTCCTTAGATTCCGCCGGAGAGGAAGGGTCGTCAGCAGCAGCCGTAGACTTAACGTCAGGCGCTTCCTCAACGACAGGGGCTCCTCCCCGTTCTTAGGGTTTGCATTCGAGCAAGCGCGAGAAGATTCCACTTCGACAATGAAAGCTACATACGCCAGTCTTTCCTTCTCTTCTTCGGTGAGGCCAAGTGCTAGTGCGGTCCCGAGCAACATGTTTAGGGCTGGTGCAGATGTAGCATTCGCCGTTAGGAGGACGCGCGCTGACTCGAGAGTCGTCGCGGCGGAACTCGTAACCGTTTACGATCTTACAACGTTTGTCGGCGGCCATAGCGGAGTTGACCGGTTCCTTCTGTCTCTTCCTCCTCCGACTCGCTCCCAAGGTGCTCCAGGACCGTATCGGCCGCCTTCGCAGATCGGGGGTGGAAGCGTACTCTAGGAGCCGCGCCCGCAGAGGGTGCGCTGCCCAGGGTAGTTTCCACTTTGTTTTCTAGTCGATAGGAAGAGAGGAGGCTGGCACAATTGTGTTTAACGTAGGTCATGAGTGCCTCGTCGATGGATGGACAGGTTCGCTCGGTACCACGCTACGGGCTGATTGCGAGGGATACGCCCGACAGCCTGCGGTCCATCGTCCACGTCTGAGAAGATGAAAGAATGGTATTGAATCCTTCTCTGGAAGAACTCTTCCTGTTCGTCGTCTGTGCATCCCTTCTGCCTGAAACCGGTCTGCCAGCCACTTCGCCGTAAGGAACTGGCGTCGCAGCGCGTCTAGTAGAGGATTCCAATCACGGGAGTAACTGGTCCTCGATTCCGGGGAGAGAAGTGTCCACCAGCTTCTCGAAACTTCGTAGTCTCCACTCGGAGCGCGGAATCCCCGAGCCCAGGGCGCTTCCACGCTAGCGTGGCATGCAGCCCTCGGGCGGGTTCTGGAGACTCGCCTCTCTCCATTCCTGTCCCACTCGGCGGAATTCCCGAGCCCAGGGCGCTTCCAAACTAGCGTGGCATGCAGCCCTCGGGCGGGTTCGTGGACGCTGTAGGCTTGTTATACGAGGATAATGTGAAGAAAGGTGAGAGAAAAGAAGAAAGACGTCGACATTTCGATCCAGGCCAGGTGGCGGTGGGGATTACGACAACGGCAGGTATTCTTGAGGCTCTTGGCTTACTGAACAGCATTCGAAAGGGATAGGGAGGTGAAGGATAGGGCCAGTAGGTGTAGTAACATCCCAGCAAGACGTCGACAAGGAAGTGTTACTTGCTGGGGACTCCTCCATTCCTGTCCCACTCGGAATTCCCGAGCCCAGGGCGCTTCCACGCTAGCGTAGCATGCAGCCCTCGGGCGGGTTCGTGGAGACTCGCCTCTCTCCATTCCTGTCCCACTCGGCGGAATTCCCGAGCCCAGGGCGCTTCCACACTAGCGTGGCATGCAGCCCTCGGGCGGATTCGTGGAGAGATGCCTCTCACCGCTGTAGGCTTGTTATACGAGGATAATGTGAAGAAAGGTGAGAGAAAAGAAGAAAGACGTCGACATTTCGATCCAGGTGGCGGTGGGGATGACGACGGCAGGTGTTCTTGAGGATCTTGGCTTACTGAACAGCATTGGAAAGGGATAAGGAGGTGAAGGATAGGGCCAGTAGGTGCGGTAACATCCCAGCAAGACGTCGACAAGGAAGTGTTACTTGCTGGGGACTCCTCCATTCCTGTCCCACTCGGAATTCCCGAGCCCAGGGCGCTTCCACGCTAGCGTGTCATGCAGCCCTCGGCGGGTTCGTGGAGAGACGCCTCTCATCGCGGTAGGCTTGTTATGCGAGGATAATGTGGAGAAAGATGAGAGAAAAGAAGACGTCGACATTTCGATCCAGGTGGCGGTGGGGATGACAACGGCAGGTGTTCTTGAGGATCTTGGCTTACTGAACAGCATTGGAAAGGGATAAGGAGGTGAAGGATAGGGCCAGTAGGTGCGGTAACATCCCAGCAAGACGTCGACAAGGAAGTGTTACTTGCTGGGGACTCCTCCATTCCTGTCCCACTCGGAATTCCCGAGCCCAGGGCGCTTCCACGCTAGCGTGTCATGCAGCCCTCGGGCGGGTTCGTGGAGAGACGCCTCTCATCGCGGTAGGCTTGTTATGCGAGGATAATGTGGAGAAAGATGAGAGAAAAGAAGACGTCGACATTTCGATCCAGGTGGCGGTGGGGATGACAACGGCAGGTGTTCTTGAGGATCTTGGCTTACTGAACAGCATTGGAAAGGGATAAGGAGGTGAAGGATAGGGCCAGTAGGTGCGGTAACATCCCAGCAAGATGTCGACAAGGAAGTGTTACTTGTTGGGGACTCGACCATGTCGCCATTCCTGTCCCAGTCGGAATTCCCGAGCCCAGGGCGCTTCCACGCTAGCGTGGCATGCAGCCCTCGGGTGGGTTCGTGGAGATTCGCCTCTCACCGCTGTATCTCCATTGCTGTCCCACTCGGAGCGCGGAATTCCCGAGCCCAGGGCGCTTCCACGCTAGCGTGGCATGCAGCCCTCGGGCGGGTTCGTGGAGAGACGCCTCTCACCGGAGCCCAGGGCGCTTCCACTCTAGCGTGGCGTGCAGCCCTCGGGCGGGTTCGTGGAGAAACGCCTCTCACCGCTGTATCTTCTTTCCTGTCCCACCCGAAGCGCGGAATTGTCGAGCCCAGGGCGCTTCCACGCTAGCGTGGCATGCAGCCCTCGGGCGGGTTCGTGGAGAGACGCCTCTCACCGGAGCCCAGGGCGCTTCCACTCTAGCGTGGCGTGCAGCCCTCGGGCGGGTTCGTGGAGAAACGCCTCTCACCGCTGTATCTTCTTTCCTGTCCCACCCGAAGCGCGGAATTCCCGAGCCCAGGGCGCTTCCACGCTAGCGTGGCATGCAGCCCTCGGGCGGGTTCGTGGAGAGACGCCTCTCACCGGAGCCCAGGGCGCTTCCACTCTAGCGTGGCGTGCAGCCCTCGGGCGGGTTCGTGGAGAAACGCCTCTCACCGCTGTATCTTCTTTCCTGTCCCACCCGAAGCGCGGAATTCCCGAGCCCAGGGCGCTTCCACGCTAGCGTGGCATGCAGCCCTCGGGCGGGTTTGTGGAGAGACGCCACTCACATCAAGGTGAGAGTTGCGTGTGAGTTGTGTGTGAGCCTCGAGCTCGAGGCGTGACTCCGATCAAATTGATTGACCGGAATTTCCCGAGCAGTCGGTTCTTTATTCAAAATAATTGCCACTCTCCGAGTCATTTGCTCTAATTCCTTTGGCTTCAAGTTTAGCCATGAGCGATTGCGACTGGGCAGATTTCTCAGATATTCCGCGGGGCTCCGACTCGGACTACTTGCGCCCTCCCTCGGATGCGGATGCTGATTATGAACCAATGCCATCCCAAAAGGATGAAATTATACGAAACAGACGTCGACGCCAGGACAAACTCGAGGCAATGATGGAGTAAGTTCAGTCAGGGGCTACCATGAAGTTGTTAACATCCGACTTTCAGAGAACACAAATATGAAGTTTCCGGCGAGGTTGAAGGGCAAGAGTCGAGCCTACAGGGTAAGTCTTTCCGCTTTCAAATTCAGCCTACTTAGCTTCCAATTGGTGTAGACGGTCAGACTGGTCCCCAGCACGATTCTTCTCTGGCCAACCACGCAGAAGACAGCGTTTCCAGTGAGGTTGAAGGGCAAGAGTCGAGCCTACAGGGTAGGTCTTTACGCTTTCAAATTCAGCCTACTTAGCTTCCAATTGGTGTAGACGGCCAGACTGGTCCCCAGCACAATTCTTCTCTGGTCTATAAGCGTCAACAGGCTCTTCTGAAACAGAAAATCATGGAAAAGCGGATTAAGAGAGCAGGAAAGTTGATTAAGAGTCTCCCAAAACCACAGAAGGACGGCAGCCAATTGAGGAAGAAAAACAAAAAGACGACTTAGGCTATTGAACGAATCTTGGTAATGTTTCTTGGAAATGCTTCCTGTAATTACATTATATCATTTTGTAGCATAGTTGCAAAACCACATGTTTGTAGTATAGTTATCTACCTGCGTGTTCCAGTCAATTTGCACCTGATTCCGTTGGACCTAGCTTCACCCAAACACTATCCTTGCAATAGGGGAGCAAAACCACGGAGCGGATGAGAGTACGAAGCAACCTGTATCGTCACATCACACCGGTCCGGACAACCCGAATATACGCTCGATGTGGACAAGCTTGAAATTCAGCAGCGTACAACTAGCCACAGCGCGTATTTAGGGGATCTATGTGAGAAATATCGAGAGGAGAGCATTGAAAGGTCGGAAAGTAATATATGACTGAGTCTTTGACCACCCGTAAAGTCTTTTCATCCGAAGGGTGGCCCGCACCGAAGGAGCACAGACGATCCCTCGTGCTAGCGTGGGTCACTCCTGCGTGTCTCGAGTTCGCGCGCACCTGTCACGAAGCCCGCGCCGGGAGGCGGGTACATGCGGGGAGAGCCCTAAGGGTGCAGACGCGCGAGGCGAATGCTCGAACTACCCGGCGTGTGAGCGCGGCGAATACGAAAAGGACGCTGCGTGCGAGCGCGGACGAGGGAGACAAGGACAAAGACAACGCTCGCAGTGAACAGTGGGCAAACGCTGACGCCGACTGCGGCGGCGTGCTCAGGTATTGCGGGTACGCGGCGTTTCGGGGGAGGACGGAGTGCGCCTGTTGCTGCTGCTGCTGCTGCCGCGGGGAGTGCGTCTGCGCGAGGGGTGAATGCGGGTGCGGGACCGCGCTCCGGGAGTCAGGAGTGGGCGAGTATGGCTGCGGGGAGTGTTGTCCGCCGAAGAGGGGGAAGGAGCCTGAGACCGCCCTTGCGGGTCTGAAAAACAGGGACGGGAATTAGTGAGTATTTCTACGATAAAAAAGAAAAGAAAAGCTGAAATTAAAAGGACAGGACGGCACCGTAGTCGTCACCATATAACTGCTGCTGACTCCTTCGCCTCACGCCGCCGCGTTACCTCACCCCGGCCGCATTCTCCTCGGCACAAGACACAACATCCAACGCCCCAAGCCCCGCCGACCACCAGATGTACGCACCGAGCCTAGCCCCGAGACTCGTACAGCCGCGACGGAGCCGATTCCCCATCGAATCGAATGCAAGCGTGAATGCATGCGCTCCACCCTTAAATTCCCGTAAAAGAAGAGATGACATCTCCGATGTTCGGGTCCCGGCGCATTCTGCGAACCATCCCCATTCCAGCGCCCTACTCGAATTCCGAGCATGCACGCGGCAGCGCAGCTGTCGCCAGCAGCCCTCGCTCTCCACCTGCTGCGCGCCCTTGTGCGAGCAAGGCCCGACATCGAAAAGTTCGAGCCGGGGAAGCCCAAACGCAAGCCGTGGCCGATGCGCGACGACGTCTCCCATCATACAACGCCGTGAGTGGGCGTCCCACCGAGCTGCACGTCCGCTCCACACTCCTACCCGCCGTCCAAAAGGAACGCTCCCCTCCCAACCAAAAAAAGATATTCGCCGCAAAGAAAAAAGCACCTACCCCCCTCTCCATTAGCGTTGGTGAACAGCCCCTCCTTCAGAGAGACGACAATGAACTGCGAGCCCTTGAACCTCGTCCGGAAGAGCTGTCCGATATGTTGCGTACGAGAGAGATCCAGCGCAGCATCGATTTCATCGAGAATATACATGGATGCAGGCTTGAATTGGAGGAGCGACATAATGAGGGACAGCGCAATCAGAGATCTACGGGAAAATAGTCAGCAGCCTGAGGGTAACTCAGTCAAGTAAAAGCCAACCGCTGGCCACCACTCAGTTCCGTCAAACCCTGCTTCCATACGCTCCCAAGCCGCACTTTGACTTAAGGCCGTCCATTAGATCTTGGTCTTCCGGGGGCTGCAGTTTGGCAAAGTTGCCAGGCAAAAGCTCGGCGAAGATGCCGCCAAAGTCGCTATAGCAGGTATGAGGGCCAAAGAGCCAGATTGTGTTTTCTTGAGACGCACCGATCTTCTTCCAGGTCGACTCCAACGCCTCCCTCTTGTATCGGTCTAGCTCCGCAACGGTCTCCTCTATTTTTCCTTGTCCTTCACGAAGGTTGCGAGCATTTTCTTTAGGCTGGCTTCTCGCTTCTCGACGCTGGTATACGCGGTAAGTAGGCAGCCTCAAACAACCAAAGGGACTATTCACTTGTCAATCATGGCCAAAACTTTCGGGTTGATAGACTTCTTCATGCCCTTGGTCTGAGTGGACAGTTCCTCGACCCGCGTCTTCAATTCAGGCATGTTGTTAGCCTAGCGGTCGCAAGCTGGCGCATGTAGCCACCGCCGCCAGTAGCTTCAAGGTTATTGTCTTTGTTGTTGGAGAGACCTGTCAGCAGACTTCGCAGCCACTCTTCAGCCGTCGCAAGCTTGTCGGTTTCTGCTGCTGCACGCGTTTCTTCGTCCCGGATCCCTTCGCTCTGGCCGACGCCGCGCTTTGACGCTAAAATGAAATTGTGAGAAAGGAACCCAGGTCACGCCTACCCGTCTGTGACCCCACGCGACAAAAGTTGGAACGTCGTTCCAACTTTCTTACGTACAGCACGTCTCGTCCCTCTGCTGGCCCATGGCGGGTGTTTTTGGCCTCTTTCTCTCTGCCGACGAGCTCGATCAAGTCTGCCAAGCTCTACATTCTCAGGGTATAGCACTACCTTTACAGGTCGCTGCTGCGCGACGTCGTTCTATACGCCCCGAGCCCGCCAATTCCTCACCCTCAAGTTCTCAGTTCAACGGTACCTCAGGCAACATTTCAGCTACTCAACGCACCGCTCGTCCTCGCCCCGTGCCGAGCACTCCTCTGCGGTTGACCGAGGCAAAGACGCGGTCGAAGAGTGTCCCGTTGCCCGAAACTTCGTCTGCGAGGGCATTTGAAGGTCTGTACGATTCGTCGACTTTGAACTTGAGGTTGGGCCAAACCAACACACCAGCAGGCCCCTCAATTACTGCGAACCCGACCAGGCCAGCCTTGACCTCTACGCCCGCGTGGCTGCCGCCTGTCTCGTCGGCCCCTGTCCCGTCGGCCCTACCGCTTGTCCCGTCGCCGCCGCCGTCCAGAGATGATACAGAAATCCATTCAGAAATCCATTCCACCTTTCAGCTCTCACAGTTGGATCCCTCGGGATGCCTGGAACCAACCCCAGGTCAGTTACGTTCACCAACAAAGGACGCCTGGGATTAAATATTTTCTTTTAGCACTGTTGCTCTCTCCTCTGCAAATTCCGGAACTTATCACTCCCCTTGCTTCCACACCTTCGCCTCTCACACCGCCCCCTCTGTCGCCTCTCACACCGCCCCTCTGTCCCGTCCCTCCACACCGATTTCCCCCCGGAAGAGAAAGGCGATGTCACAGGACCCTTATTGCAGCGACGAAGACGACGAAGACGCAGAGTACGACCGAGACGAAGCAGATGAGGAGGGAGAAGAGGGCGTGGAGGGTGAAGCCTGGGAAGATCGCGATGAGGAATATGCCGGAAAGAAGGCGACTGGGGGCAAGCAGGCGTGCATGGGGAGAAGTGGAGGCAGGGAGGTGTGCGAGGGGAAAGGTGGAGGCAAGGGGCCCGCAGGTGCAAAGAAACCAGCCGCCTCATCGTGCCCGAGAAGAGGGAGTCGGCGTCGCAAGAACAACGCTGCCGATATAGGGCAAATGGAGTGCCAAGAAGATTGTTCCCATTGTCAAGGACAGGAGGGGCAGCGTTCCTCTGATGGGTGGACCCACGATCCCAAGGGCGGTCCTCCTATGACGCAGAACGCTGCCATACTCCTGACCAAGCTCCTTGGTGTCTATACCCGAGAGGGCAGAAACGCTCTGGACCAGCTGTTGCAGGATCTGGACAGAGTCTCGCCGGAAGACAACGGCTGCACCGATATAGACGTCTCGGATACGGCTGCTCTTGTAAAGAAAATCAAGAAACAAGACCACCGTCTCAAAGTCGCGGAGCTCGAGCACATGCTTAGCCTTGTGCAACTCGCTTTGAACGTCGATAGGTACGCAGTTTCTGGGACGAACAAAATAAACTGATCAAGTCCTTCTCAGCGAACAGGCTACGGCCCATCTTCAAAACCTCAATCTCCAGTCTGTGTCGAAAGTGAAGCTCGCTGAAAAATATATGCCAGGGTCGCAAGGGTCGTCAAGAACTTTCAGCAATTGGGTCCATTGGGGTCATAGGTTGGCTACTCTCTGTGCAGCCGGTAAGTCTTACCTTTGCTTGTCTCTGTTCTGGAGCATTCATTTTTATTTTCCTTAGGAACGCCGTTCGTGCTGGTACTCATCGCAGCTCTTGATCTCCGAACCTTTATTACTCGTACTTGTAATGCCGGCGACATTGAGGCGGCGGCTATCGCATTGAGAGAAGTACAGCGTAAGCCCTATATATCCTTTCTGTTCCTTCAACAGCCTTTTCTTACGTTCCTGTTTAGACGGAAAATGGCTCCCCCTCGTCCGCCGAATAATGGTTCCAATCTATTACTTGAATAATCTTCCTCCATCCCATAGGGTACATAGCCTTCGACTCCAATACGTTGCTCCAGTCCCAGTCGGAGTAGCGCCGAAAGTCAAGATCTTTGGATTTTCCGACGTTGCAGCATCCGATTATGTTTTCACATCCATCCAAACCCAGTACGTTCTTATACAGCTATCACGCAGCATTTTCAAACTCCTTCAGCCTGCCCGTCCTCCCCGAAAGATCTTCGCAGTGGGATTTTCAGACAAAACCCATATGGAACGCTGTACAAGACCCTAGAACCCAGACTCCCCTCAAATCCTGCACTGTAACGTCCCCGATTGTGCTATCAAAGTCCTCCTGCCCTGTCACGCAAGACAATCGGGATGTTTGGACCGAGAACCAACGGGAAATTGCCGAGAAATCGCCTGTAGCCACAAGCGTTGAAGACTTGCAGTTCAAGGTGAGGTGTAACATTGTAGACCACTCTGTTTATTTAATTATCTATTTTCCTAGCTATCGCATCGGAAAGACGGCTACGTCGAAGTGAATACCAAAATTTTGGAAGGGTAGGTTGCCTTCTTTATTCGTTTACGTTTAGTATCTTCTTGACTGGTACCTTGTAGACAAGCTTTGTTCATCAGAGATCTGAAGGACAAGCTCATCGCTTTCTTGTACAGAGCCCCAGAAGAAATAAGGAAATCGCTTAAAGCAGCAATAGATCATATCAACGCCGTTTTACAGGGCGAATTTAAAGACGACGACTCTCGCCAAAAAGCGTTTCAATACTTGTCTTTACACTACAGTTGGTATGCGAGATATGCTGAGAAGGTGAAGGTTTTCCTTTCCGTTAAGCTGTTCTGATTATAGTAAATTCAAGGGCCATTCTGCACCCAAGGGATCGCACCCTCACAAGCTTCGCAAGACGGATGCGGGGAGAGTCAACGTTACGCAACGCGTTCCACGTCCTTCGAAAGATATGATGGACCATCCAGAGGAATACGCCGCGTTGGCAGATGCTTTCACTGACTTTTTCGAACATATACGCTTTACTGTGCGTGTTACGCCTTCCCTTATTTTGCTGAGGCTAATACGTATCGCAGCTCGAGGAGCACCTTCCCAAGGATACTCAAGAGATTTGCATGTTCATCGACGAGCTTCCCCTACATGCCTCCTCGCCTTGCTACCCTTTTGGCGGTTTCGTTATCAATATCAGTGCGTGCAGCTGGGGTCATCGAGATGGCAAGGACAAACTCGATTGTGCTGTTGCTCCCTTGGGGGAATTTAAAGGAGGGAAGCTGTGTCTGTTTGAGGCAGGGCTGAGTTTCGATCTCCAGATGGGAGACATACTCTTCTTTCCTTCACCCGACATCACGCACTTCAATACTCACTTCCAGGGCAAGCGAGCGACCTTGGTTTTGCACTCAGACGGCCATGGGGGTGACAGCTGGTTAAAGGACGGTCACGGTTGGGACACTTGGATTGTTAATCATCGTCGAGGAAAGAAGTCCGTCTTGGTAGCGTGAAGTACAAATATATCATTATATCTTTCAATTTAGAGAATTTGAAGTACAATTTTGTCCTCGAGTACAAACGTACAAAGGCGCAAAGTATTTTAAGACAGCCATTAGGGCTGAGTGGAGAACATGGCTAATTCAATGTCAAGGAGATGTCTGCTGGCTGGTCGCGCCCTCCATTTTCTAAAATCAAATATGAAAGGACGGAAAAAGAAAAGATTTATGTTCATTGACCTTGAAAGCAAAGGCTTATAACTTCCGGACTCTCAATTCCTGCTTCTCGCCCTTCAAGATGAAGAATGGCCGCTTGCATCTGGGCGTCCGATAGGTTTTCTTTGGCGACTTCCTTCAGCCTGAAGAAATATTTGAGTCGGCGGCGAGCCTCGCCCTGTCGGATGGTTGCGAGTGCAACCTCAGCCTCTGCCACCCTAACCTCAGCTTCTCTGCCTTTCAGGTGCGCCTCCCCCATTTCCAAGAGCAATTGCGCAATTCTAGCCTCCGCCTGGCGGGCAAGGATGATATCATGGGCGACACCAATTTGATGTCGAAGCTCCTCGTTCTCGGTGAGGAGGGAAATGGGCCCCTTGACCCAATATCTCAGCAGCGATTCAAAACGGACCCAAGAACGTTTACGCACCATGCCGAGGTTTCTCAGTGTGGGTTCCTTCCCCTGTCGAATAGAAGTAATGAATTGTGAGTCCTCGTTGGTTTCGTCGGACATCATTGGATTTAAACAGAAAGACGAGAGAAGGTGTGGTAGAGAGTGTGTACAGAGTTACAATGCGGTCACGTGGATAGTTTGGAACTTGAATCTCGCTGCGTACCGCGTCTCTTCGTGTTCTTATCATGCCCAAAGAAGAGTCCATGCACTATTGCCCGGTATGCTGCAAGGGCTTTGAAACAACTTTTCGCTGTCAACAACATTTGGCGCAGCCGAGAGGAGCTTGCCATAACCATCTCAAGACGCATCCTTCGATCTTGAAGGCTGGTCGTATCGCGAGAGATAACCCCACGGAAATCCCACTGTTCCCCTCTGCGATGGAGGATCCCTCGCTGCCCGAAGATGATCCCCCCCTCGATCATTTTAGCGTCGAGGATAATTATCCTCCTCCCAATCCCGAGGCGCCTTACAGAGAAAATTATACCGGTGCTGCGAGAAAACACGACGACAAGGGACCGACTTTCATGGATAATTTTTGGTCCGATCCCAAGGCCGACGAAAGGAAGTCTAATATTTTTTTCCCCTTTGCTTCCTCCGAGGAGTGGGAGTTTGCTTCGTGGCTCCTGAAAGCTAATCTGCCACTGGCCATAACAGATGAGTTTTTGAAGCTTCGTTTGGTAAAAACCATGCTTCTCTGACCTCGCGAAAAACTTACGAATCATCTTTAGGCTGCGAAAATGCATCTGTCGTTCAAGAATGCTAAAGATTTCAGGGACCGCATCGAATCGTTACCTCCGTGTCCACAGTGGAAGGTAAAATTGTGGGACACTCGCCCCCACCCGACCAAAAAACCTCTCACTTTGTTCTACCGCGATCCGCTAGAGTGTTTACAAGCACTCCTCAGCAATCCTCTTGTCCAGGATCACATACAGTTCACGCCATTCAAGTTGTGGGAGACTTCAGCCAAGCTAATGCGACTATACACGGAGTGGTTATCGGGAGACGCTGCTTGGGACTTGCAGGCAAGTCTTACGTCGTCCGCTGAGATCATTGATTTGATATCCTCTCAGTCGAAATATCCGGAAGGAACTACCCTTCTCCCCACCACACTTGCTACTGACAAGACAACGCTGACGTCCATGACTGGGGATCGGCAGGCGTACCCTTGCTTAATCGGCCTCGCCAATATCCTCATGGAGTTCAGGATGAAGGCGTGTCATCATGCTTTCCTCCTGCTCGCCCTTTTGCCCATTGCCAAGTTCCTGGAGAAGGATTCAGAGATTCGGGGTGTTTTAGTAGCGCGATTATTTCACGCTATTATGGATTTCGTCCTGAAGCCGTTGAAGAAGACCGCGGAGATCGCGCAATTGATGACTGATCCTCTGGGTTGGCGTCGATTCTGTGTTACCCCACTCGCTGCTTACATCGTCGATACTCCCGAATCCACTCTGATCGCTGGAGTTGCCGGCAAACAGTCTGCCGTTACAACGGCATCCTACCACGACCTCGGAGATCCCTTCCGACACGAGAGCCGTATCGCGAATCACACCCTTTCCAAGCTGATAAAACTAGAGGAACCCCCAAACTCTCCTCACGATCTCCATCGTTACGTCAAGAAGGCCAAGGCTGAGGGACTGAGCGGTGTCCACAGACCTTTTTGGCGCGATTGGCGATTTGCAGATCCCAGCGACTTCTTGACGCCGGAAATTCTACACCACTGGCTCAAGATGTTTTTCGACCACGTTTGTAAATGGTGTATAGAAGCTGCTGGAGCGGAAGAAGTGGATTTCCGTTTTTCGATACTTCGCCCGCATACCGGAATGCGCCATTTCAAGGAGGGAATCTCTAAAGCCAAACAGATGACAGGAAGGGAGCACAGAGATATCCAACGATACCTCATCCCCGTCATTGCGGGCGCTGCCGGCATATCGAAAAAGTTTTTGACCGCAATCACCGCCCTGAACGATTTTTTCTATCACGGGCAAGCCCCCAAAATCAAGGAGGACACGTTGAACAAATTGGACGACTTGTTGCAGAAATTCCATGACAATAAGAAGGCCATCCTCGACGCGGGTGCACGGAAGGGCAAGAACGGCCCCATTGACAATTGGTATTACGCCTTCTTTGAGTTCTTTCTCCTCGTCTGATTAGCGTCTAGGTACATCCCGAAGCTGGAGATCCTCCACAGCGTCGTCCCACAAATCCGAAAGAACGGGGCTCCTCTTCAATGGAGTGCGGACGTGACCGAGCGCGCCCACATCGACCTAGTCAAAGATCCAGCGGAGAACTCAAACAACCAAAAGCACGAGGAGCAGATCTGTAGACATTTGGATCGCCAAGAGAAAGCCCGCGGATTCGATCTCGCCACTGCAATTGCCAGTGCAGGCGTAGATTTTCGCCATCGGGATCCTGCAGAGGCGGAAGGAGACGAAGAAAATATCCTCCCTGATGAGCCGTCCCTGCTCCTCAATTCTTCTTCCGGGCTCCTCGCACGGATCGAGCCCGCGAGCCGTCTCTCAGGTTCCAGTCGGGAACAAGTCAATTATTTCCTTCAGAGCTCTTTGCTGGCTAAAGGAAGATTCCCCAACGCTCCCATCCCCTTCAGAACCTTCACATCTTTCGAGAACAATACCGCCTTCCATTTGAACCGGGACCCTGTGGGACCGCAGATCACGGTAGACGCCGCTGCTACCAGATTTCGGCTCCCAGATCTGCGGTGCACGCTAGCAGGGTACCTGTCGCGACCCCATGATGGTCGACTTGTAATCGGGGGAAGGCGACCAACTCTGCAAGATTACCAGCTGCCATTTGAGAAGATTCAATTTTGGGACAAGGTTCGAATTCAAAATAAATCTTTCCACGACTCGAGTAAGATACTCGTTGCCGAGACTGTGAACGCCGCTCCTCCGGATAGTAAATGGAAATGTGGCCGGGCAGACGCAGTGTTGGTCAATACTGATTTGGAGCAAAAATGGCCTCACAGCGGGCTCAAAGGTGTGTCTTAGAGTTCCCTTCAAGCTTCAAGATCCTACTCAATCGA
>WIQG01000345.1:0-153811 GCA_014925785.1 Mycena galopus ATCC 62051
AGAAATTGAATGCTCGTCACGTGCTCGAATGTTCAACTTCATTGCTTGGGTGCGAACAAGCAACTCAGGTTGGGACCGGCTCCGCAAATCGCTCCAACCATTGCACGACCCGCGGAGTAACAAAGCCATACGGTGAGTCTCATCGAGCACGTAACGATGTAGGTTGAAACCCATCAGCCAACATGCTGGTAGCAGGGCTCAGCAACGAGCTACATCACACCGTGACGCTGATCGCACAACAAAGTGTAAGCCTGAAAAAGGCAAGGGGCTGGTCCGGCTGGACCACGCACGACTCGGGCAAGGGATCCGAAAAAAAAAACAGATATACATACTGATCGATAATTTTTTTCCGACTTGGAGCTGACCCACCCCATACTTTTGAGTTTCCTGTCACGATAGGGGAATTTGACCGTGGACTTCGAATGTGTGCTGGACTAGGATAGACAGGGAAGAAGAGAAAGATCCGGGTAACGAGGGGATCCGAGTCCGACTAAACATAAACATACATAGAAATACACATCGCGCCATAAATACGCGACAAAACCCTACGATACACCTGACAAAGATTGAGGATGAATGTAATGATTTCATGGGTGAGTTGTGTTGGCCAGCACCCTCAGGGCATGCTCAGAACGGGGGCGAATGTCGCATTGGAATTTGTCGGGCATCCTACCGAGCCACTATCAGCCCAATTCAATCAAGCACGCCGGGGAAAGGAAGCGCACCTGAATACGGCATTATTAAAATCAACTTTCGGTTCGACGGGGTTGCCGAAGCCATCTTTGGCTTTGGAAATGTTCAAGGTCGCGAGGACAGTGGTTATCAATAACCACACCGAGCTTTCTACCAGGTGGACCCTGGACAGCGTCGCCGCCCAAAGCCCTGGTGGTATATTAATAATAGTAGACGGCGGGAGTGTGAACTGAAGGAGACTCACGAATACGTAGGTGCGGGGGTCAAGTTTCCTGGCGAGTACAGGGTCCACCTTCTCCATGTACCGCTCCGGTACGAACGAGGATGCGTTGGGGAAAAGTTTCTCGTCGCGGGTTATTGCCCTACGTCGCATATGTTAGCAAAGACGGATGATGACGGAATGTGGATGGGAAGAGGAAGATAACGAAGGATACATACCAAATGTTGCCAAAGATCTATGACAGGATGATAAAAAAAAGTTGATATTTCTGGGCGTTGAGTAGAAGACTAACCAGGGACCCCTTAGGGATGAACATGCCGCGGTACACGTCGTCTTCCATTAGTCGGTGAGGAAGATCTCAAGTTGGAATCAGCGATAATTAGCGCCCACATTCAGGTAAACGTACTGATTGGAAGCGGTACACCCCATCGATATGTCTCGCTGAGCAGTGCATCAACTAAAGAATGAAGGCGGAATGGTCACCCCTTAAAATATGTGTCCGCTAAAAAGTACGTACCGAAAGGCAGGGAAGAGCGGTCACTAAAAGTGGGTAGCCTATCACGTCCAACAACGGAATCGATTTCTTTCTGGGCCTTTGCGAGCACCTCAGGA
Source organism: Mycena galopus ATCC 62051 (assembly GCA_014925785.1). Taxonomy (NCBI): domain Eukaryota; kingdom Fungi; phylum Basidiomycota; class Agaricomycetes; order Agaricales; family Mycenaceae; genus Mycena; species Mycena galopus. Next base: position 1,526 of record WIQG01000345.1, read on the forward strand.
TAGAGAACCATCGCCAGTAAGAAGTGGCAGAAAACAGTGATGGTCTAATGATGGCTCAACTTCAACATGGTTTCAATTCAAGACCACTAACCGTGTCCAAACTGCCAGAGTACATCGAGCTTGCCGTGTTCTTGAGGTCAAACTCGAACTGCGGTGTGCGCTTCTCCTCGTCTTCGAGCAACATCGAGCAGAACGACGGCGCATGATTTCCGGTTTTCTGCGGGTCCAAAAATGTATAGGCGATCAGAGAGTGCAATGATGACCCGCTGAAATAAAAACCCACCAAACTCGCTTTAACAAAGTTATAAGGCTCGTCTATGAACCTGATGCCAAAGTAAGAAAGGCTATTATTGAACAAAGGAGTCGGGGATTTTACTCAGTCATCTTAGCTTTCCATTCAGCTGCCTTAATCAAGAACCCGGAGCCGGGCGCCCATGTCGGGAGATGCTTTAGTACCGGGAAGATATCGCTGTCACAAGCAGCGACTTTGAGCGAGTCGCATACAAAAAAGGGGAAAATGACCCACACAGGCCACTAGTAAAAATCGCTCAAATCAGAGGCAAAGAAAAAGAACAGAAGGAAACACACGATTCCGCCACCGGAAGCAACTTTGTTAGCGAGAATATCTACGCATTCCTCGCCGAGGTTCAAAAACTTGTCATTGGTTTCCAGAGCTTCATATCCATATATAACAGAAAGCGTGAGACCGCCTGCGTAGCGCCGGGTGTGCCGTATATAGTTGGAGGGATCGGCGACGAGACGTCGAATGAATGAATGCGTTTCCTTTTCCATCAATGGATGGTACGAGGGAATCACTTGAACGCCGAGTGCCTGGTTGATGAGCTTGCGCTGGCGTCTGGACTGGTCGCCTAATCGAGTGAAGGCAACCTATACAAATGGTGTTTGAACCGCGGTAGTAATGGATAAACGAGACAACTCGCCGTCGGCTCGCAGCCGCAAAGCTCCCCAATCATTACCAGCGGTGGCTTGTCCCCGTAAATGGAGCCTTTCTTGTCCAACAAGTCCATCGTGGCCTCGGCGCTACTCGCCAGCATGAGGGGGAAGGGACATGTTCCAAGTTTCGCGCGACTGACCTGCTCAACTACACTGATTTTCAGTACGCAACTCGAGACACAAGGATCGAGACTCACAAAGACTAGTCGCTGCCCCAGTACATGGAGGTGCACAACGTCGCCTTAGTGTAGATAAGCACTCGCGACATTCAGATATCACAGTCCCCCCTTACCGAACTGCTTGGCCCACTTGGTGGCGGTGAGCCAGAGTTCCTTTGCAGTCAGATCGCGCACATTCCCTAGGAATGGAACTGGAGTCGGTCCAGGCGGTAAGGGACCAGCTTGTGCCTTGAATTTCCGATGACAGATGAACCACAAGGCCAGAACAGCGGCGACGACCCAGAGAGAATTCATCGCAAGGGTAAGGGGGAAGAACGTTCTGGGTGCGAAATAATCGGCAGCGCTCATGTGGCCTTCTGTGCTGATACTTACGAGAGAGTGAGAATAGGTTTAAGTGGTGGATCACATGAGTTAACTAACTGTACCCGACGGCGACAAGCCTCAAGGAGTGGTACTCACGCGATTACGTGACGTTCAGACGAAGCAAGGCGGACGATCGTAGACCGGTGACCGGTCTAGGACAATCGTGGAAACAAGACTCAGCCAAATGGCAACATTCGGTCGTGGATATCTTTGCTTGACGTCTTCAAGTTGTGGTGAACTCTCACATCAAGTGGCCTCACACCACCATCTTTTCCGAGTCCGAGTCAGGACAACCTTGCTTTGCTTCACCCCACGGCAGGCTGTCGCTTCTAGAAAGCATTCTCTGGCTCCCGCGGCGCTGTTTTTTCTCTTTTGGCTCATTTTTTGCTGCCCGCATCTCTGACTGTCCTCTCGCTGCCTGAGGCCTCTGCCCGCCCGCACTTGACAACGTTGCATTTGAGCAACTATTCGATGCAGGGAGAACCCCTCCATTGCAGCGTACTAATGGTTGAAATTGCTTTATCACTGGACGAAATTGAACACCTTACGGTCGATATCGATAAACTTGATCGACGAGCCGTCGGACATATTTCGCAGCTTCCTGGCCTCAGAATTACGCTTTAAAGTAAGTACCGGTACTGCTAGATTTACCCCCACCGCGATTTCGCTTCTCGATAGACTCTCAAGCCCCTGTCTTCCCCGCTCTCCACCACCTCCATCTATCTCCAAGACACAACTATAGAATTCGACGTCGAGTTCCTCGATATGTTGTGCAACTGCCATCTGGTCGACTCTGAGCGTCGGGGTCAGTCACACACATTAGGCAAATGTAATCGATAAAACCACACTGGGGACAGCCGAGTCGTGGATTATGCCATGGTCGATGGGAGCATCCTTGCCGCACTCGAGTTCTGCTTTACAAATCTGATTAAGTACCCGTAGACGATGCTGTATGGGATCGTCCCGCCATTCGATGAGACGCGACCGTCTCCGTCTCAATTCTCTGACCTTTCTGCGCGCTGGCGTTTCAACTTTCCCCCATAACCAACGGCTCCACCGTCGCGGTATTCATGAGCGCGCTGTTCGCGAGTACCAACGCCGATTGGGGGGAGATGCTTTAGATGGCACAACTCGACGGAGACAGGTAGAAGCCCTTAAGGAAGCTCCTGAAGTTATTCGGCGGGGATGCTCGCAATTTATGTTTCTTGGCTTTCAACTTGCTGTACTGAATTAGACCAAGTACTCTGCTCAGAGGCTTTTCTGAATATATTGTTTTGCTGTACTTCGACCTTGCACTTTCACCCTCCACAGCAGTGGACATGAATCAACGACACCACTCATACGTCAAAGAAGGTCAAAGCGAGAAATACGCATCGGTCGAGTCGGTCCGACAGCTTTACGTCCACAGGAAAACGATCTTGACTCTTATGTAACCATGAGGACTCCTACGCTTCTGAATCGTTGCATTTCGTATTTACTAGGGCAATCCTTTACTGCAGAGTCGACTCGTGATTGTATTTGCTCCACCTATACCGCGGCCGGACCTACATTGTAGGCGGTGCTTGTCTTCTTCCCATCATCGAGCGCGTCCCAAAAAATTTCCGGCTCTTACAGAAGTTCTCACCCGGAGCACAATGGCTCCTGTGTGCTTCTCTTGAACAGCTTTTTTCCTTCTCTTATCTAGCGCGTATCTTTGCTTCCGTTGATGCATATGCCGCCTTTTTCCTAGCGCAAGACCACCATGACCAGTCTCCCGACAAGCTTTCAAGTCGGATCTGCCGCCAGCGGACAGAGTGTGTACGATGCCATTGCATCTTGTGCGTCTTAAGCTCTTGATTGCGTCTTTTTTACGCTAAAATTCACCCACAGACCGCCGAGCGCAATTTCTTGTCGCCGGCTCCACCGTAGCCTCTCTGTCCGACACCTCGGACCCATTCTCCGACGAAGAGGCTGGACTCGGGTTCGTTGACCAAGACATTGAAGAGGAAGACATTGAAGAAATCGACGCCTCGCCACAAGAGTCGGACGGCTTTATCGGCGAGTTTGATTGGGATGATATCATCCCCTCAGAGACGCCCACCACACCCCGCGCTACTCTCCCATTTTCACGAAAAATCCCTGGCCCCCCGGGGCTACCACCGCCTGAACGAACCGAAGAACAAAACGACGCCCGAACGGAACGCACGCCGCTTCTGCGCAAGACCATCTCCTTCACGAACACCCCCCATCCGAGGCGCACGTCCACAGCCGCCCCAAATGACACTCTCGCAGTGCCCCTCGCAAGCCCCTCCGGACGGCCACGACGCCGCTCGTCCGTGGCGTCGATCCGAAGCATGAAACACAATTATGGCGGCCAGAGCACCTTCGGGCAGACAGTATGTCGTCTGATACTCCTTTACAATCCCCACTCATCCTCTCATGGCAGCTCTTCAACTCTATCGCCATTTTGCTAGGCATCGGGATGCTGTCGGAGCCGCTGGCATTCGCCTACGCCGGCTGGGGCATGGGTCTCGTTCTCATCGTTTTCTACGGCTACATTAGCTGTTACACGTGTGTCTTCCTCCCTCGACGCGTTTTTCTTGTCGTTTACGCGCTTCACAGCGCCAAGATACTGGCAGGAATAATCCTGTCGGATCCGCGTCTGCGATCCTACGCCGACATTGGCCGCAAAGCCTTCGGCCCGCGCTCCACCCTCGTCATCAGCATCCTCTTCTGTCTCGAGCTCTTCGCCGTCAGCGTCATCCTCGTAACCCTCTACGCCGACTCGCTCAACTCCCTCCTCCCGCAATACTCCTCCAACACATACAAGCTATGGGGTATCTTCATGTGCGTCCACCGTCTCCCTCGCCGCTGCCCCCGCTGACATTATACAGTCTAATCCCCACTGTATTTCTACCGCTATCTTTATTGAGCTACACCTCCATCCTCGGCATCCTCTCCACGATTCTCGTCGTCGTCGTCATCCTCGTCGACGGCGTCTCCAAAACCGACGCCCCGGGGAGTTTATGGAGTCCCGCAGAGACTTCCTTCGGCATCGACAACTGGAATCGGCTGGGAGTCGCGTTCGGTCTCTTCATGGCGGGGTTCTCCGGCCACGCTGTCATCCCTTCACTCGCGCGGGACATGGTCGATCCCAGCGAATTCAATAAAATGATCGACTGGGCCTTCGTACGTCTCTCACGACCATGAATCTCACTATATTATTGAATTCCGTCCTCGCAGGTTGTTGCAACGGGCATCTACGCCCTCATCGGCTGCGCTGGGTATCTCATGTTCGGCAATTCTGTTAGCCAAGAGGTGTGTCTGGTCTTCGTCCCCTCGCTGGACCACCCCTCACCGCGGCGCTTCTTTGCCCGTTGCCCAGATCAGCATGGACCTTCTCAGCACGCCGGGCTACAACGCGGCTCTGAACGAGGCCGCGCTCTGGATGCTCGTCCTCAGCCCTCTGTGCGTCTCCTCCATCCCGCTTCCTTTCCCTTCTTCCCTCTTCATCCTATCTTACTCACTCCCGGCCCAGCTCAAAATTCGCACTCACGACGCAGCCGCTGAACACCGCGATCCAGATCCTCATCGGCATCGACAGCCCGATCGGCGCGCCGGAGGAGCTGGAGGCGAAGCTCGCGGAGCCGCACCGCGGGGCGCGCATCTCGTTCAAGCGCACGCTGGGCGTCTTGCAGCGCATCGCGGTGACGCTGCTCTCCGTCGCGGTGTCCATCCTTGTCCCCGAGTTCAGCGCAGCCAGTACGTCGCGCCTCCTCTCCTTCCTTTGCTTCTACCTCTTCTTTTCCTTCTCCCCTCCCTCGCCCTATTTTACTCTGGAAGCGAATACTCACAGACTCCCCACAGTGGCCTTCCTCGGCTCCTTCTCCGCGTTCGTGCTGTGCGTGATAGGCCCCATCGCAGCCAAGGTGGCGCTCGAGCGGCGGTGCGGCGTGTTCGACGGGGTGGTGCTGGTGTTGGCGCTGGCGATGGGCGTGTGGGGGACGGGTGCGGCGTTTTTGGATGCATGATGCATGAGCCGTTTCGAGCTGGGAATGCTTCGTTGATATACTTATATGTACATCATTATTGTCTCGTTTCGTCCCAGGTGCATCAAGGTTTTGGTTTCCCATGAATCCCGTCCAGCCACTGTCGCGAATTTGGCACTAGGCAGGACTTGAGCGAGCACGGGGTTGGGTACGACTTTCGCGGGGCAAAGCCGATAGAATCGGTCTCGTGACCCATGACTCAGACTCTTTATGACTGGCATCTGTGCGCAACCGCCTTTTCACAGCCCACCACCGAGCTCTGGCAGGCAAGCCCTGTAGAACTCGGTATGGCGTGTGCGTGCGCGACTGCCGAGGGCAAGGCCTTCGTCACTGAAAGGCTTGGAGACATGGTGACCGAGGCTCGGCGGGTAGCTGCTGGGATTTGGTTGTGCCTGTGGATTGTGGATTCGGCTGTCGTCGTCGAGGCTCAATGGTGTTTTGGCAGCTCTGGTTTCTCTCTGTCTGCTTTCTGATGTCCAATGACAGAAAAGGCTGCTCGTGCGTGAACCTCAATCGCACCACCACTGAACTCTGATGATGCAGTTTGCGACCAACAAGCCATTTTTGAGGGCAAATGCCTTTCGTGAAAGGCCATTGCAGCAATTTCATTTCAAGGTCCAGCCCTGGCCGCAGTGTTTCTGAATCTTGCCCTCACCTCTTGCTGCCTCTCATTGTGTCATCAAATGTCAGTCAAATTATTTCCCTTGTTCCATTCAGTGCTAATGAACCCATAGGACCCACTGCACCATCATTGCTGAGATCTAGACCAAAGCTCGATTTTTTTTTTGCTGATGAGTAAGTCTTCAATGCATGAAAGATTGACAGAGGATATAGATTTATGAAGAATTTTTAGTATATTCACCTCCTCAACAACACATTCCATCATTGAATCCCCTCAGAATGCTAGTGGACCATGGCACTCAATAACTAATCGGCTACACAGTAGGCGACCCACTTCTTGGCGCGTGCGTAGGCCTTGCGGATGCGTCCGACAGGCCCCGCCCCACTTCCTGCTCGACGTGCACCAACGCGATATCATTGTCTGGAATCTGGAATAATAGAGGAAGGAAGACGCACCTTTGGTGACTCAGTCATCTCCACCAGGTTTCCAAGCTGCTTGGCATGGCCGAAAATGCCCTTGTCAAGGGGGGGCTGCTCATAAGCCAGTGGAGGTCCTTCGGGCGTTGGGAAGACCCTTTCCTGATGCTTGAAGGATCTCTCCCGGCGCACGAAGGACCTCTACTGGCTTACAAGCAGCCCCCCCTTGCAAGGGCATTGTTGGCCACACTGAGCCACTTTGGGACTTGCTGGGGATGGTTGAGTCACCAATGGTGTGTTTTTCTCCCTCTTTCTTTTCATATTATTCCAGACTCTAGACAATGATATTGTATCTGTGCATATTGAGCAGGAAGTGCGGGTGGGGCCTGTCGGATGCATCTGCAAGGCTTACGCACACGCAAAGAAGTGGGTCACCTGCTGTTTTTGCCGCTGAGATCGAGATATGTACGTGGTATCCTTTGGTGATAACTGACGTGTTTCGCACAATGCCATATGCAAGGCTTCCACCCACACTGATGCACCCCCTTGAAGGCCATCACTCGAGATGTAGACGGACAAGAAGCTCAAGATCAACTTCATTGACCGCCCACTGCCAACCCCAAAGTTCTGCACACCCAGTCGTGCGTACACCCTGAGGGTGCGTTACGTCCCTTCCTCCCTTCCTTTCATCTGTGCTTACTCGCCCACCCAGGTATCCTCGCCAACGAGCTCAAACACAGCCCCCTCGCACCCATCGTGACGCAGGACTCGCTCTACCCCAAGGTGCAGTCCGCCTTTGCGGCAGCCGATTGTGCTCTGCAAAGAAGGCGACGAGGGCATGCGCGGTCTGAGGTGTGACTGGCTCCGTCCCTTTCTCGAGTCTGGTGATATCAATGCTCACTTGGTCACAGGCAAGCGGCTCTCCTCTCTCTCTTCCTCCACCAACTTCTCATCTCACTCGCTTCTGCCTCTTCCGCCTCATCCGTTTTATCTGCGACAACGACAACGACAACGGACGACCGACAGGACAACCTCGTACCCGCCCACCGCGCGCCTCGGCTCCTCCACTTCCCCTCTCACCTCCTGATCCCTACACTCTTGCCTTCCTCCCGCGTGCCCTACCCGAACCCGCGCGCTCGCTTTTGGACCCCAGCTTCGGAGCACTATCGCCATCGTCACTGCCGACGCCCCACCCGCCTCGGCGCGCGCAGTTCCTCAGCGCGCTCCTCGCCCTCGCCGCCAACGCGCCTCGTCGGTCGCGTGCGTTTCCTTCTCAATCATCTGGCTATGTTTATTTACTATATGGTCTCCTACTTACATGCCTGCCTAACCTATATGATCCCTTCCTCTCTCCTTCATTTGCATACAAAATACCGTAATTATGAATGATTACTTTTGGCATCTGCGTAAGTGACTCGCGACCTTCGTAATCCAGCTACAACCCGAAATAAAAAGTGTACCAGCCATGCACAATCATATCATATGCGCATCGACCCCTTCGCCCCGCCTGCAGACCCAAGCTCCTTCCACCACTCTCCTCCGCTGCCTCCACCTCGGCCTCCACCTCCCCCTCCTCGGCCGCGCCGCACAACAGTGCCCAACCCCGAACTTACGCCTTTGCGGCCGCCGCCGGGAAAAACCTCTGCGTTCGCGGTCTTGGCGACCGTGCCCTTCTTCTTTGGCACAGCAAGTGTGGACTCGTCCCCGCTCGCATCGCTGTCCACATCCTCGTCCTCATCCACCTCCTCCGCGCTCTTCGTCTTCTTGCCCGACACAGCCCGCGGCCGCAACGACGGCGCGCCCCGCTCCCACTCCTTCCGATGCAGGCGATACACCGCCATCGTCGCGCGCGCGTCCGTCACACTCGAATGCTCCCCCCCTTGAATACTCGCCCCCAATTCCTGCGCAACGAGCTTCCTCAGCGCCACCTGTTTCACCGACCGCCCCTCGCCCTCCTTCCCGTCCTTCGCCTTGCTCTTCGTCTTCACCACGCCGAACTTGGCCGAGTACACCTGCGTGTCGCGCGTAGCCGCGAACGGGTGCGACAGCAGCAGCGCGCGCAGGTCGTTGTACACCGCGTGCCCGATCAAGATGCGGTCCACGAGCAGGGCGGCGACGCGCGCCTGGATGGCGGGGAAGGGTTTCGCATGGACCATGTCGCCCTCGCGCACGCCGCTCCATTCTGTGCGGTAGTCCACGACCCGCTCGCGCTGCTTGACGAACTCGTCGAGGATGACCGCGCCGTGGAAGTTGACGAGACTGACGCGCGCGAGGGAGGACTCGGCGCCGTCGAGCCCGACGCCGACCATCTCGCAGTCGAGGGCGAGGTATTTGCCCGGTCTGGAGGGCGGTATTATGCTCAGTGAAATTTAGTAGGGAAAGGAGCGAAATATACGCACTGCGCCTGCACCTCTGAGAATTCGACTTGGCCAAAGATCATGCTGCGCAGCGCGGAAAGAGACTCGCCGTTCTTCAGGTCTGCGGCGGTGCCTGCAGTGGGGTCCGCGATTTGCGTGCGGGCCTTGACACTCGCACTCGCACGAGGAGATGGGGACCGCGAAGGCGATGGCGAAACGTGCTCGATCTTGCGGCGCTTCCTTGGAAACTCTTGAGAAGAATCATGGAGTTTGCGTACGGGTTTTGGGAGGACCTGGAGTAGGATAGTTATAATCCAAAGTTTCGTTAAAAAAGAAGGGAAGAGACCTTCCGCAGCGCTAGCCAATTCGCCGACGCTTTTGGGGCGCTTGCGCTCGAGGTGGGTTTCTTCGGCATCCGGCGAATCGATACTCGTAAAAATTGCAAGTTTGCAGGAGGTGGTAAAACGAAAGGCGTGTCGCCGATTCCTGATGCGGCCTTATTAAAGAGACCGCCGGCAACGTAGGGTGAGGTTCTTTTGGGAGGTGCTTGCGAAGTGGCAAAGACACGGAAAAAGAGTCAAGTGCGCCGGTGGCTGTGTAGATGAGATTGTGTCAATCTAATCTACGCGGCTCATGGGGGTCATATACATGGTTCACTATTACATAGATAATGCCGGTTCAATATAGCGGGCCTATGCCTTTGCGACTCTCGGAGTGCCATATAGATCTAACGGCCCAAATTCCCACGACTCCTTGTACTTCCTTGAAAACCAGTACGTTGTCAGCCACTTCAAAGGCAACGGGAATGGCGGAAACCTGAAGAGGAAAACAAGTTAACGAGCCGCGGAGGTGCGGAGAGGCATGTGCGCACCATGGCGTAGCTGGGTTTCCGCACACCACGCTCAACGGAAGGGTTGTGTTGAAATCAATTTTGGCGAGCGCCAGCTTCATGAACGCGGCGTCCATATCCTTCAACTCCTTCTCTGTGAATACCGCTCGCATCCGGCCTGATTCAAGAGCTGGAATCTCCTACCACTTCGTTCAGCGGAAAATGCGGGACAAGTGGAAATCATAAACTTGGCGGAGATGGTCGATCATAACATCGCTGAAAGAGTTGATCTTTTCAACGAGCAGTGAGCCACTGTATGTCTCCTTCCCCGCCTTGATTCCTTCCAGATGCTTCTTCAGCTCAAGGAGATCAGGAACAAATTCCGCATGTTGTTCAACGCAGGCTGATAGTGTACCCGCCCCAATTTCTTTTCCAGTTCTGGGAATAAGAACGTTTCTTCCAGATCATGATGGTGGTGAACACTGTCGACCTGAACCAAATAACAAAAAAGGAGGCTGAGGCACCTCCGACTTGGAATCAGTGAAGGGATAGAGACGCACCACCGCTAGACAGAACACGATAAAGGGCTGCACTTTGCTGCCATCAACCGTTGATGCATGAAAAACCATCGCATTTACACCTTGAATGAATGCATTGTGGGCTGCTGCCATGTTACTGCACTTAGGTGAGCTGGGAATATAGTTGAGTGGTCGGAAACGCACATTGCTTGATAATCAAACATGTTCTTGAAATCGCCAGGAGGCATATCTGGTGGTTGTACATGTAGTTGAAGGCGCCAGCGCGAAAACAATGGATTTATCAATCAAAGGATACGGAGCAGGCATGGTGGCTGTCAGAGTTTTGGTGACTCCGGTCGAGATTGCGGTAAGAGCTCGGTACGAGGATAGGAAAATATCGCGTTTGTGATGGTACCGGTACAAACGCGTAAAGGGACTGTACAGTACAACGTAATATTAAATACTGACTGTCAAACCCAATACGAAAGTCATCCCGGCAGCGCTGAGCGCGCAGGCTCGCACCGCCGAATACTTCTAACAGTGGCCATCTATATGGAGACGCGCAAAAGTGTTGTGGGCGTTAGTCGATATACATCCCCTTCGCTCGAGGGTCGTGGCTCACGGACTGGTCGTCAGTGGCGGCTTTCCGAGTCCGTTGCAGCAGCTTCCTCGGAATTATCAATGATTCCTCGAGCTCGGTGTTCCGCAAGTCGCCTTAAGTATGTTCGCCGTGTGGCCCCGCACTTCTCCCTGAAACACCAGATAGCACCAGATCGTCAATCTAAGACCACAAATTATGAGATGTTACCGCCGATCGGGAACGTGGCCTAAAAAGGAAATTGGGTTGAAAACCGACCACAAGTTGGCAGATAAACGAAGGGAAGATCCGACGGCCATTTCCCAAGAGATGATGTGAACAGATAAAATCAACACCCCGACTTCAAGCCCACCTTGTGTCCTTGAAGTCCTACATTCACAATGTCCAAAATATCAGCATTTGTGGGCATTGAAAGCGGTTCAACGAGTGTTGCGCTGACAATTGTCCAGATAGAGCTCAGTCGCGTCGACCGCTTTGCGGGAACCATGATTCTATTTTGGGGCGGGCGTGTAATGTTCTCAACCCTTCTACAGCGTGACGATGTCTGCGAATCGCCTTAATGTTCCCATGGACGTCTATGGGTTGGAATTTTCTCCGGATTTTTGGATGCATGTCTTCTCCACAGGTGAACCGCCTTTCCCATTCATTCCGTTCGAGATTGAGCTCATTTCCCTCTAGTATGCGTCATGTCCTCTTATATGGCATCCAAAAATAATCCTGTCTAGGTGGTGGTTGTATATGGAACGATAGGCTCAAATCCAGCCTGTCTATGAAAGCAAACTTGTTGATAGACAGGCTGGTCTATCTGAGTTTGAATTACCAATAAAACCCTACCACCATAGGAATTTAATTCTCGGGCAGAGTGCCGGTGAACTGAAGAGCTATTTGCAGGCTGTATCTCTTCAGTTCACAAGCGGGTGGACATCTCGGGAACGGTAGTTTCAAGAAAATCATTTATTTCGCTTTCAGGGAAGAGATTTAATAGAGAGTTTGCGCAGAAGCCATATGAGCCATACAATGGCTTTTAGGCTGTGTGCGTCATATGAGTCCACCAGCCAAATTGTGATGCAAATGCCATTCCAATGGCATCCACCTGGTATTTTTGCGCACGGCCCGGAAGCCATGAGATGGCTCCAATGGCTTTCGCGCAAACAGGTTGATCAACATGTATCCGAATAACTTCTGGCTTCCTTTCACCTGCCCTGATTCTGGGGGGATGAATGGTTTGTAAAGAATAGCTCTGGAATTTCGACTTTCTCAGGTTGAGGGTACCTCTTCGTCTCATTCTCCATAGTAGTGACCAAATCTCGCGGCCTCCTTTTGTCTTTTGTCTCAGAATCAACAGTAGCTCTTCGGCCAACTGTAAATCCTTTCTGGGAGGTCCATGAAGAGGTTCGAGTTGCAATTTTTGCGTCATGTTAAATTGAACTCTTTCAGCTGTATTCAATTGAACAAAGTCGCTACAGCAACGAACAGTTGAACATGTTCGATTGGTGGGCCCATTGAGTATTGTATTCACGATTCATTGAGAACAAAAGGTGTTCAATCCAATCATGTTCAATTGTGATACTCGATATCATTGAACACTGCCCAAACTTTATTTTTCTAGCGGCTGACTCATGTGACGGCTTTTGATTCATTCAATAGACTGCTCAATCTGTTCGTTTAAACATGCGTGCAACGAGGTAACCGCGCCGTATCCGGACGGCTCTACCCAGGAGGCAACCAGCGGGTCACCGTACCCCAGGTACATCACAACACTATGTTCTGTAAGAACGTCAGAACCGGGAGCCGAACGAGTCTGACGACCCGGCGGATGATTATGGCGACTAGGACGTGTAGATATATCCAATTATTCCGGAACCACCAAGCGCTGCCACACAGGTCGATGCTCTCCCCGTTTTTTCCGTTCCCGAAGCAGTGACAAAGCATCCTCCTGGATTCGGGGCCTCAACACCGCAAAATCAGCACCGGGAGGAATCCGCGCAGCAATCTGGCTCAGACCGTGGTGAAACTCAGATGTAGGGCTGCGCACGGGCACCATGCGGCGGCTGACGTGCTTCCCATCTGCCACAAGTACGACGACCAAGTTCAACCGCCCGCCACTGCGTGCCGCACGTGCTACCTGATCAGCCCACTGCGCTGCGGATTCCTCCGAGGGATTGGGATCCGGTGGCGAGTCCACAGAGTGGACCTGCGGCCCTTCAAATTCCCCGGTGTAGTTGAAGAGCAGATAGGACTGCTTCCCAGGGTTTTGGTGCATGAAGGCGATTTTGTCCACGCACGACCGCCGGAGGTGTTTTTCGTGGTCGTAGTGCACAAGAGCAAGCAGGAACGACCTGTCTCTCGCACTCAATGTCTCCGGTTCCGCTGTGAATTCCAGATATCAGATGGTACAGCATTATAGAATTGAATTAAGCTTACCGAGACGGAGATTTCGAAGATGCTTGCAGACGTCCCTGTGCCCGTCTTCATACCAATCCAGTGCCTGGCAGGCAGTGGAGCAGTAATATAAAGCACGACATGATGAGCATCGCTTGAATTCGTTTTTCTTCCGGATTTGCTCGCACTAGTGGTGCGAAATGAGGTATAGGGGATAGAGTTGCTATAGGACACTTACTTTCATGTTATCACAACCGAGGACGGTGCTAACAGCTTGATTGTAGGCCTGCAATATCCGGACGTTGCGAAGCGCAGCCTTGTTGAAGCGGTCCCATAGTTGGAACAATTCCGGGCTGCGGAAGGGGTCCGGCGGAGGAAACAACAGGACCGCGTCCTTCTCGACGGGGCGGTCGATAGCGGATAGGACGGTGTGGGAAATCAGAGACCGGGGGAGTACCTGCTGGAGCAGAGTTCGCAAGAAGTCGTCCATCTTGAGATCGCTTTGAGCGCAAGTCATGATAGCGTGCACAAGATTGCAATTGAACGACTCAGCCAGGGAAGGATAACTCGGAGATAGGTCAAATCTCCTCGTCAAGACGGTGAAGCACCTGTTCCGCACATCGTCGGCACCCTCAACCGTTGAAGACTCGAAACTACAGAGGACCATCGTGATCAATCCGATAATTCCACGAGTGAGCAGCGCTGTGGCGAGGGGCCCATGTCCATCATCGCTCTCCACCAATAGTCGCAGTGGTCCCGTGAGAAGGAATACCGTCATGTTCGAAACAGGATAACCACATGGTCGGCGTAGAACGCGATCAATGTGGTATGTCAAACACGCAGCAAAGCGGTCAATGCCCCCAGCACCCTCAAAATATTCTTTTATATTGGGTGGATGAGCAGACTGAGTATCGCGATTGATGAATTGAACGACATCAGCAATGCCTGGTTCATCGACGTCGCACTCGTAGTGAAGGTAGACAGCCCATGCCCCCGTGACCACTGCCCGAATGCCTGCAGTCTCACTGACCAGGCTACCCGTTGCCGGGTTGCCCTGAAAATAGGTGATGAGTTTGATGCAGTGCTCCCCGGTATTCTTGAACGACATAGGAAGTAATGACGCGACAGTTTCACCGTAAAGGTCCAGAAAATTGATCCAGTCCCAAATCCGGGGCCATAGTTGTATGGCGGTGCTGTCTTTCTAGCGATACCCGTACTGCCACAGGTCACCGATTCCGTTCAACGACAGCATTGCCAGTGCAATTGATGAGGTAGAGTCCATTCCAGAATCGAGTTGACTATGTCGGAAATTTATAATTTGTGTCATAAGGTCACGGAAGGCCTTATGAGGCCGTAAGAAAACGTGATCTTGTGATGATGTTGTGAGGGAAGACATATCCGATAAGATTACGGCAAGATCGGCCAATCTCGCAAGATTTTGGGTTCTTACAAGATTAGACGTTCTTATGTGATATGTCTTTCCTTGTAAGAGCACACAAGGTCAGAGAATATTATAAGGGTCTATAATATTGAACGCGTAAGAAAAAGACTCACAATGCTATGATTGAATTTGAAAAACCAAAAAACTTACACACGATCCTATCTTATCTAATTGCCACCGATTGGTAGTGTATTTAATTGTACAGCACGAGAATCGAACCAGCGACCTCTTGAGAATAGAAAGATTGTACACGTTAACCACAGAGCTAAAGCGCGCATATAAAAGTTATGGAAGCCCATCCATTTTGTACCTCACCTCCAGGACGCTGAGGATCACTAATATGTAACAATCGCCAACTTTGTACTTGCATCGCCAGGCCACATCGCCAGGCCGTTCATTCAATAAATCAACTGCATCTCGTGAAATTCTTCAGAACTACGAAAACTTCAATCTACCTCAAATCTGATATACCGAACACCTTGTACGAGGAGCCTGTGCCGGAGGAGCAGCCTCTGACTCGTCATCACTCTCAATGACTCTACCACGACCACGCCCGCGCCCGCGTCCACGGGACCCACGCCCACGCCCACGCCCACGCCCACGTCCGCCCCCCCTGCCTCGGCCCTGATCTCCGCCAGCACTTACCGCAACACTTTCACCATCGTCACCGGCTGGCGCGGCATCACTTGGCGGGTCGTCGTTGACCGGCGCAACGGGATTGACTGGAGAAATGGGGCGATTGACTGGCGAAAGGGCTCTTGGGACCACATCCATGGCTGCCAACCGCCAGTCACAATTTGCGTGCAGACAATATGTGAGACTACTCACCATCGCCATCAGATGTAGAACCGTCGTCCAGCTCCACCGCCGCCATGGCAGCTGCAAACTCTGCATCCTCCCCATCTGAACTATTTATTCCCTCATTCTGGAAGGCTGTGGCGCTGGGGACCCCGGCAAATACAATCTTGTGCCAGTAACGGATGATGTTGCGGATACCAGCGGAGTCGGCGTTTTTCATCAAACGCTTCTTGTATGCACGAAAATGCGATTGGAATGGGATTTTCGAAATCTTCCCCTTCTCTTGGAAGCTTTCGTCGGCACCAGAAAGAATAAAAAGTAGCTGGCAGTTGTGTCATTGTACGGAACAGAATGCTAGTGAGTAAGTACTCACGGCTACCAATGTGAAAGCAATACTCCCGAAGGTCAATCCCTCCTGGTCCAGTTTCCACGCAAACCCCATTGTGTTTCCGGCTGGCTTCGCCTTGCCTCCGCCCTTGATACTGCTAGGTCCGAAAATCATACAACGCAAACTCTGTTTCCACACTGAATCTCGGGAAAAGGAAGCGGAGCGTAACAATAGCGTACCATCGGCCCGACTGGATTCATCATGAATGTCTTCATGTCCTTCTTCAGATTTGCATAGAAGATTGGCGGATAAGCAGAGGGTGGGTGCGATTTGTCTTCACCAGGGTGGTAGAGTAAGTCGTTGCGGATCTTGACAATATTTTGGTCAGCAAGGATTGTGTCCAGGCTTGTCTTCAATCTATCCACCCCGCTCGATCGTCCCGCACCGAGGTGGCTTATGAACTAATAAAGGGGTGAAATCCTGCTATAGTGCCAAATGAAGTTGAGACTCACATTTCCACGGAAGTTAGGGAAAACGGCCGGGTCGATAAGCTGGTGATATTTTTCGGGAACGTATTCATACAGCGTATGCATCAGAAATTGACGGTAGAGCTTCGGGTCCTTGAACATAGCCTCGACCTCTTCCGCGTTGGTTTGTGGTGGCGGACCATCTGGGCGTGCTGCAAATATCGCGGGGCTGACCCATGGCTCATGCATGAACCCAAACTTCTTGCCCATGGGTATGATGGCAGCCAAATAATTAAGCGGATTTTCCTCGGGTTTGGATTTTTTACCCCCAGCCGCCTGAAGTTCTTGGATTAATTTGTCTTTAGCACGCAGCTCGACCTCAGCCTGAGCAAGCTGCAACTGGGTATTTTTCAATGCCTGCTCACTCGTCAGTATCGGAATTGCACTCGGTGAGTGCCGACTCTTAAATTTAACGCGCACCTGGAGTAGTTCGTCTTTGGTGGCATTCTGTGGTGGGGTCTCGAATGTCCTGAGCACATCGTCGACCTCAAAGTCTGCCATGGCAGCAGAAAGAGAAGGTTGGCCGTTTCCAGGAGATGTCATAATAATATAAACTTTAGGTTTGATCAAACGTGACGAAATAGAAAATTTCAAGGTGAGACGACAAGTTCGCCGTGTCAGAGTTCACAGTTGGAATAGTATTAGGGACGGAACATAAACTACTGAGATTTAAAGGAGAGGTTTTAGCTGTAGCAAGTCTAAGTAGATTTTGTCTTTGAAATCAGATTTAAATTTGCAGTTTCCACAACGCGCGTCAATTAAGTGGTCCGGTGGCGCCTCTCAGGCACATCAGCGAGCAGCATGGTCAATACGGGCTGGATGGCAGGTGTGCGCATTGCCATCTGAGCCGGCGATGGCCCAGGATTAACGGAAGTTTGTCTGGGGCGCCTGGTGCTACGGAAAGCCTCAGTATCATTATAAAGGCTGGTACGGAATTGACTTACACAGTACGCGCATGCTGAGAGCGAAGCCTCTGGTGTTGTCCGACAAGGGTTTCGTATTTGGTGGCAAGAGCTTCGTATTTGGTGTCAAGGGACTCGTGCTCTTCGACGAGAGTGTCGTATTCGGCGTACAGCTCCTCGTATTCCGCTGCCAGTTCTTTGAAGTCTGTGGCCAGTGCCATGAAGTGGGTGTATAGTTGGCCATGGTCCCGGGCAAGCGCGCTGTTAAGCTTTTTGAGTTCTTGGAACTCGCGCTCTAGGGTGCTGATCTGTTTATGTGGTGAGCGCTGTGATCAAGGACGAAAGGCAGGTAAAATATCAACTTACATCTAGCAAAGGTTTAGGCTCTGAATCATTGGTGGCGTCCGTGGACATGGTGGGCGAGAAGAAAGAGGTATTTGGATGGGGCCTCCGAGTCGGACTCTGAATCCTACCCTGCGATTCAATCATACAGTTAGCCGACAAGTAAATGGACACATTATGGATGGGGATAATAGTACAGTCTGGGACTTACGATTCCTTATATGGCGTCGGTGGAGACAACGAAAAATGTGAAACACGATAGATAATTGGCTCTAGTTGAACATTTGACAAAGACGCCGACACAAATTGCGTGTAAAGTGGATTTTTTGGCAAGGAACATGCATCATACTATGGTCACAACCCGATGTGTTGATGTCTACGGTGTGCATCAGTAGATAACTTGCAGGTTTAAGCTGTGGTGGGCCTGGCTACGTTCGTGAGTTACGTTTGAAGGCCCAGCAAAAATAAAATAAAAGCTGGGATGAGGAGACACCACGTACTTGTACTCGGTCTTCTGCTCTGTGTATTCGAAGATTCAGACACTCAAGGGAAGAGCGGACTGTCAAGATATAATGAGTACGTATATACTTCGTACTTGTTGAAGTGAAGCACGTACCGCACAAAGGTCATCTACCCCTTTGTCGAAGTGTCCGCGGCTTCAGTTGGCGCGAGATCCTGGTAAGGACCTCGAGTGGGTGGCGAACGGCGTGCGGTACGGCGAGTCAAGGCGCAACGGGGAGGGGGCTACCGTCGGCAACGAGCGGCGCGGGCGAGATGGTCCACAAGGGTGTGGTGTGATGCCCTGGGGCGGAGGGCGCGAGCTGCGCTGGAGATTGAGACACGGTGGACCCGGGGGCGGACGCGGATGTGTTGCTCTGCTGCACCGGCACGGTGTCAGGTGTCTGCTTGCGCGTGAATGGGGCCAATGACGGAATGAGTGGCGGTTGGGAACTGAGCGAATCGTGAACAGGCTCTGCATGAGTTCAGCTATTCCCCTCCTTATTCCACTTCTCTATTCTCCTTTTCTATCAAAAATACCACCACTAATGAATGCTGGACAGTGAGTGGTGGGGCCACACCTCGAGCACGACGGACCACGCCCTCAACACGGAATTCGCCAACCACAATGTCGCGATGCATTTCTGTGTGCCCTTTTTTCGTCTTTCGTTTTTTTCTTCCTCGGCTCCGCTCGTCTCGGCTCGTCCGCTTTGTTACGCTGCGGAGGTCACTATTTGTAGGTGTGTATGCAGTGTTGTACGCCAGCGATTGGGGCGCATGCGGGTCACGCGGTGCGGTGTGTAGGCAGGTGGGAGGCGGAGAGGGTGTGCTTGCGCCGGTCGCGATTGTGTATGCGGCGTTCCTGCTTGTACGCGCAAGAGGCCGGGCCGTACGTGTGCGGTCGATCTGCGAGTCGTGGGTGTGCGAGTGGGGAGTGGGGCGGAGACGCCGGCACTCGCTGCGAGTCGAGGTTGCGCGGGCGGGGAGTCTTGCTGCAGCGTGAGGATAAGAGTGCCAAGGAGGGTGCGGATGCACCACCCGCGGACACAACTGCGCTGACGGCGGGAGAGGGGGCGGCGTCCTGGTCCTCGTTGTGTGGTCGATATCCTGCGCCCGGGAAGAGGGAGTGGAGGCGTGAGGCGTACACGAGCAGCGGATGCGAGGGGTGGTGTGGTGAAGGGCGCCTGTCAACTCGGCTCATTCATCCATGTCAAAGACCCGATCGGTCGACGTCGATGAAGGATGGGGCGAGAACAGCCGGCCGCTTCCTTCTCCTTGGAGGCGATTGTCATGCAGGCGGGGAGTACTGCGTCTGCGGAGGCGAGTACTGCTTTTGTGGCGGCGGAGGCGAGTACCGCTTCTATGGCGGTGACCTGGGCGGGGGCGCGTACTAGTACTGCTGCGGCGACGTCCGCAGCGGGGTGGGCGCGCACGGAGTCGCAGCTGTCGGTCTGGGTCATGGGCGAAGGTGACGGACTGAAGTTCAGCACGTCGAGCTCACGGCTGACCTCCCGTGCCGCTGCAGCATTCAGTGTGCACTCGTCCTCGATGAGGTCGAATGTCGGGGGCGGCACGTGGCGAGTGCGGCCCGTCGTGCCCATCGACGACGACGATGGCTACCGCTTCATGTACAGCGGCTCCGCTACATATTCAATAGAACAAAAAATCATCCATTAGCGACCCGAGGGTCCAATGAAAAGAAGGGGAAGGGGAAACCGCCCACGCACCGGCTCAACAAACTTCGTCTAGATCTCCATCCCAAACCTCACATGCTTCGACAATCTTGCGTGTCCCGTTCCCGGTGTATGCTCAGTGCACTGGCCATGCATTGCCATGTGCCTGTGCGAGGCGGGAGGATGACATCTAGTGGAGATCAGATGGTTTGCATGGAGAAACATCCAGAAAGAAAAGAGATAACATACACTGAGATTTTGACGCCTCGCAGCCCTTCCCACCATTGAGCAGTATCCAGTTGAACGCGAGATCCTCCTGTTCCCTGGAAGACTTCAGAACCTTCGTGAACAGCTCTCGAAGGAAGTCATACCCGCCCACACAATGCGTGCTCACAGCCGAACGGACCAATGTCGATAACTGTTGTCCGTTTGCAAGGCTGTTTTTCCTCTTAGAAAATTTGGCCGGAAATTCGGGAGGCAACATAAAGCCTCAA
Source organism: Mycena galopus ATCC 62051 (assembly GCA_014925785.1). Lineage (NCBI taxonomy): Eukaryota > Fungi > Basidiomycota > Agaricomycetes > Agaricales > Mycenaceae > Mycena > Mycena galopus. The sequence goes on from WIQG01000345.1 coordinate 21,775, forward strand.
ATCTTGACATGTTTTTGTTGTCCGGTTGCAGGGTCTGTGCCACAAGTTCAGCTGGTGAGTTGTCTACAGATTCAGCGCGGCCCGGGAGTTCAAAGACAATCACATAGCATGAATCAAGCATGCATCATATAGCTTAGAAGGCATGCTATAATATAGCAGCAGCATAATCCGGCCACATGAGATCTTGAAGAGGGCCTGGCAATGAAAGACCGATAATCCAGAGTCTCGGTCCGAGTCGTACTTCGGAAGATTCTCCAGCAGTTGGCAGCGACATTTCGGTTCCATTTGAAGCTTGACAAGAGCCACAGGTAAGAGGTAAGAATTGGGCAGTGGAAAGCGACTTGTGGTAAGTGGAGGCCGGACTGAAAGAGATGACACCATCACATGACCAGATTAAACTTCTGAATTGTTCGCGCCACCGTCTCGTTCTGCGGTAAATTCAACTTCAATGGATGATCCTCCTACTCGTCCTTGCCAGTATTGCAACCAACATATAAGGCTCAAAGGTATTGGATCCCACGAAAAAGCCTGCCATACAAAACAAAACAATGCAACCAAAGCAAAAGCATTCACTCAACAAATGAACCGCGCTGAAAGTGAGATGGTGTCTTATCTCAACAATACCTGAGCAACTATATTCAATATTAGGAGACGCCGCTTTTCGGACTCGTCAGGCTCAAATGGCAGGTGTGTTACTATTATTCCTGAAATATTCGAAAACTCCATTGATAATGACGTTCGGAAGATGCTACAAAAACCGTTGAAGCGGCCCCCCACGGTTCCGACCCTCGATTTCGACTCAATATTTTTGGTGTGTAACACTAATTGCTGCTGCCCAAGTTGTTGTTTTTGACGCAATAATTTTGTAGACCTCCAGGATTTGGACCGGGAATCTCAGCCCGATGCAGAACCCCAGCCCGATGCAGAACCACCCAACGTCCCCAAAATAGACGACATTCGATATGAATTTCATCCCCACAGCGGCCTTTCTCCGGAGCACCACAGTCTCGATGAATACTTGCGACGGGAAGCTTCTCGCCAACCGCTCCCTTCGACCAATCCGCAACCATGGCTCCCATTTCGCAGCCGGCTCGATTTCGAGGTTGCCGAGTTCGCCCAAGAGAACATGTTAAATCGTGCTGCGACAAACAAATTTATTGCCTTAATACGACGCTGCGGAGCTAACCTCGAAGACTTTACGATCGAAAACTTTGAGGATATGAATAAACAATGGGAAGCAGCTTCCAAAAAGTGCACCGACGTAAGTAAATTCGAGCACCAGTCTGCCAATCGCCTACTGACACATTAATTATAGTTTGAAAAATACGAGGTTCGGGTTCCGTATAAAGGGACCTTACAGTCCTTTGAGATGTATGCACGTCCTTTATGGAATTGGACGCTGGATCTCATCCAAGACCCCCGTCTGGCCCCCTGTTTCGTGTGGGATGCCGTGAAGATGTACCGACATGACGGCACATTTTTTGTCCGTTTCTGGAATGAGCCTTGGACAGCTGATGCTTATTGGCAGTTGCAGGTGCGTAGTACGGCCGTCTCAACTTGTATAACACTCCTGACAAAGCAATCATCAGTCCTTGCTACCCAAGAGCATCAACGCAAAACTATGTCCGTACATCATTTACGCGGACAAGTCAAAATTGTCGTCGTTTGGTACCCAGAAGGCGTACCCCATCATAGCTAGATTAAGTAACATGGTAGTTGGGATTCGGAATGGTAATGAATGGGGTGGTGGTCAAATTGTTGGGGAGCTTCCTGTTGTACGCCTCCACTTCCACCTTCACATTTCTTTCCCTTCAACTGACAGTCTGTCTTTGCATTGAAGGTCACAGACGATACCGCAGAAAGTGGTAAAACTGGCTACGTCAATTTCAAGCACGCAGTATGGCATGCAGCCTTCTTTAAGCTGCTGGAATCTATTGCTGTCCACTCGAAAACAGGCATATGGGTGAAATGCGGGGATGGTGTGGAGAGACAGCTTTTCCCTCTGGTTCTAATTCTTGTCGCTGACTATGAAGAGGCGTAAGCTCTTCTTTCGACCATCTATCATCGATTTCTAACCGTAATTAATTAAAAGTTCCGTCATGACACTTATCCGTGGGCTGGGCGGAAATCATCCATGCCCTGTTTGTTTGGTTAGAAAGGACGAACAGTCTGATCTCACAATCATCTCGGAGCTGAGGACTGCACAAAATTCCAGGGAGGCTGTCGAAGAAGCACGATTTCTTAGTGTCGAAGCCGGCGAAAATCTACTGAAGAATTTAGGGTTGCGCAAAGTCGATGTGAGTTCGAGTCTTTTGAACCTTATTCACTGTTTATCATTGACAATCAACCAGAATGTATTCTGGAAGGTCGCATATTCGGACCCGCACCACGCGATATCATTTGACCGGCTTCATTCTCACCATAGTGGCCTTTGGGGCGACCATCTTTTCGGCCAGATCAAACTCCATTTGCTGAACCGCGGCGATCGCCAAGCCGCCAAACTTGACCAGCAGTAAGGTTATCTTCTTGAATTTGTGCCTCCATTATTAATTGGCGTGCACAGGTTCAATAAGCTTCCTCATTGGCGTAATCTTAACCACTTCCAGACTGTAACAAACATATCTTTCAACGATGGCTCAAAGCATGAAGATATTGCAAAATTGATGATTTACGCATCCCACAACATTCTGACAGACAAATTGGGCCTCAGTCTTTTGGCCTGCGTCCGAAGCTATTTGGAGCTTGATATATATGCTGGTTTGGAGATTCACACCGCGAAGACGGTTGCAGCTGGACGCCAAATTCTTCAGAAATTTGGTCGGCTGCTAAAGGTACGCACCGCCGGTCAGTTCTAGTCGCCGCTTGCTCACAAAAGTATCTCAGGAATACCGGGACGCCTGTGTGGGTACGGAGTTTGAGGATAAAAACTGGGACTTCCCCAAAGCACATCTACACCAGCATCTATTCGATGATATTGAGCGCAAGGGCGTCACCAAAAACTTCACCACCAAAATTGATGAATCTATGCACGGACCTGTCCGAGCTGCTTACCTGCGACAAACGAACTTCAAGAATGTTCAGCCACAGGTTCGTCGTCTTTGAGTTTATCAGTACAATATTGAAGTACTGAAATTGTTAGATACTTCGCTCCCTCCACCGACGCATGGTTGGTAAATACATCCGAGACCAGCTGAATGATCTGGATGTATTCTTGGACGACGACCCGGAGTCCGTTCCACCGCCAGACCTCGAGACAGTGGGGAATGTTATGGTTGGGGCCAAGAAACCACGAATCTCCTTCTTGGCTCTGGAGGCCGCGATGAAAAACGATGCTGCATTTGCAAGATTCCGACTCCGATTTGCAGACTTTATCAATGTGTTTCTGCCGGCTCATGGACACGCACTACCAGGAGGCAAACGAGTGGTATTTGTACCCGATCAGGAGGTGCGTAGAGTGGAAGAGCATGTTGACAATTTTTGATTTTGAGGTAGATCACACCCTACCAATTTTTGAAGGTCTTCTTCAAATCACTCGACAATTGGTTGGATGATGCAGATTTTCTTCGATGCAACCCATCTTTCCATAATCAGGAACGGTACGACGCGGCCCTAGTCAAGACGACGAGCGGGAATATTTTTGTACGCCTTGTCTATGTTTTCACATGCAAGCTCGAGGAACAGGTTCACCTGTTTGCGCTGGTGCAAGCTCTTGATGTCGGTATTGGCCAGCGTTCAGCCAAAGACAAAGCTTTGGGCCTTTATCGTGTCCGCCAGAAAGAGAGGAAAAAATGCGAGTTCATCTCAGTTCATTCAATCATCCGGGGTGCTTTGCTTGCCCCAGATTTCGCCAAGAAAGGAGATTATCTCATTGTTGATATTTTGGATGCGGATATGTACTTTAGACTCTTGGCCATGTATCCTGCCCGTGCAACTGAAGAATGAATTTCTTGGCTGTCTTGAATTTACCTGAGAGACGCGATGATGTCGGTGGTGATGAATTCATACTGCGAGGCTCTTTGGAGAGGAAAAAAGTAGATTCATTCAAGGTAAATACTTTGACAGGTGGGGAGGTAATGGAGGCGGCGTGCGCGGTCAAGAGCGGTAGCGTCGCGTTCTGTCGTGTAGGTAGTACTGCGAGGATGGAATAGCCTGCGCGGCGGGACGGCGTCGTCCGTGCGGACACCGTACAGAGACGCGCACGCCAGAGCGCGCGTGTAGCAGCTTCCGAGTCGTGGCGCAGACCGCGCACGCCAGAGCGCGCATGTAGCAGTTTCCGAGTCATGGCGCAGACCGCGCGCGCCGCTATCAGGCCTGCAGGTAGGAAGCGGCACTGCGGGGCTGGGCGCATGTTTTTTACCACGCTCCAGCGCATTCGGCGTCGACGGTGTGGAGGGGCGATGAGGGGCGTAAGAGATGCGCGACAGAAAATAGGGCGTCAGCGTTGCGCGAGATTGTCGGGGTGCATGCTGGGGCCCTTGCTGGCTAACACGGGTGTGCACGAGCCCACGATGGCTGATGAGGATGTACAGAAAAACGTGCGCCTATCGCACGGGTCATTGAATGAAGGAGAGATGGAGACGAAAAAGAATTGAATACATGCCTATTGCGCGATCGTGTACCCAGGTACCGACATTGCAGAAGCCAAGTCCGCGGCCTGTGGGTTCAAAAAGAAGAGTATACGGTTAGTAACGTACGAAAAACAGAAGGAGAAATACGCGGACAACGAGGATAGACGTCAGGGTGAAGCTGCGACTCCGGCCATGTGTTGCCGTCTGGAAGAACATATCGGGCGCAAAGATTCACGCAAGCGTATAATATGGACAATATTCGATTTGGCCAGAATTAGAATGTGAACAAGGATATATATAGTAGTACACACCAGGTCCAGATAATAGACACACTAGCTCCAGGTAAAGTGGCTGGAGAATAGACGGCATGCGCACACCCGCAAACTCCTCGCAGAAGACGAGGCAAGGCCGAGAATGGAATTTCTTTCTAGATCTCGTCTTCGCGTGAGAGGAGAGACGGAGAACGCAACGAACAGAGCGTGACAGCTTTGCATATGGCCTGGCGTCTTGACGAAACACCAACGGAAGGCGCTTGCGGGATCTTACCAAAAGAGAGCGGGGCGCATAGCGCCTTGCAAGATTAGTTATTTGCTTATGCTTCTCTTACAAGCCGCTTACAATGGCATCATAACGTAAAACTCTTATAAGGCGATTTTCAAATTTCCGACATAGGAGTAGGGATATTTGCTGGATCCAGATTGCAGTAGAAGACAGGGAGGAACAGATTCGGTTCGCGGCACGTTTTTTTGGCGCACAGGGAGGTTAATTTCTCGAAATCCGCCAGAGAGCCGTTCGCAGCGCTGGATGCATATCTCTGTGTGGCCCATGAGAGATGCACTGGACGAGGGGAAATATCGAACTCTATACGGTGTGGGGAGTCGAGCAAGATTTCCCAGTTTTAACTCCGGGTTCATCGAAGACCAACGTCTACGGTCGGCGGGAAGGTCGCGGTTGATTTTGATTTTTGATCTTTCATTTCGGACTTCCGTTTGGGGATTTCGGCGCCGCGGAGGGTGTGTCATGGGTAGGACACGGCCACGTGATGGAAGCTACCGCAATTAGAGCGCGGCGTGTGCATGTTGGACTACCTTTCGCCGTCTGAGTGACCAAGCCAAGGTTCCATATATGCATCGTATTTGCTAAATCACAGCTATAATTTGGACCAGCACATATTTTTCATAACACCAGAGTGCAATGCAGCGCAATTACTACAGAGTTTTCTTCAACCTAGGTCCTACTCATCCTCCTTTGGTTCAGTGAGTGTTTCAAGCCCCATTTGAGCACATCTTTGGCCACGTTCATGTTGATCAACAAAGGTCTTGATCCCGTCCTCGCCATGATCGCCTCCGCCACTATTTCTAGAAGCATGCATGTCAGATGGGATATATTGTATGATCCAATGTAAACAGAACTTGCCCTGTAATGGTATGCGACATCAAATCAAAGAGCACAGATGCCTTACTGGCTGAATCGTGGCTCTCCGAAGCTGTGAAATTGAGTTTGAATAGGTTTTGGCATATCAAATAGCAAGCTGACCTTGAATGTCTGCGAGGACCAAGCTCTTGTTCGAGTTGATGTAAACAAAGTGCTGGAAAGCGTTGATCGTTGCCCCCTGTTTGTCACTGTGACGCGGATGCTCCAGTGTACCCGAATACTTCCTGAACTGTACATTCCCTCGCTCCGGTTCCAAAAGCCAGGTGATCGATGAGATGACATTATTGATCACGAAAAACTCGCCCTTCTCTCTATCAGAAAGCTCCGAGTACGCACTGTCTGTGATACCGGACGCCGGGGAAGGAATAAAGCGAGCTTTTTCTGATCCTTCATTTGATTCACCAATGATACCCTCTCGAGCCAGGATAGAGTCTGTGACATCAAATTCTGCCAACTAGGCATCAATTCATGTACTACGACCATGGAATGTGATTGAATGAGCTCACCAGATATGTCAATGTCTTCTTCTTCACAGGTTGACTGGAAATTCTCGAGGAAGAATTTAGTGCGTCCAAGAGTAATCCCCTCCTTGACAAGTTCATCACGGTTCTCAGTGATTGACACCTGGCCGCGACCGATCTTGTAGCAGCGCTTCGCAACGTATGGCAATCCACCCAAGACCGCCTGGCAATTGAAATAAGCATTTTATTAATGGCAAAATCATGGAGCAACCTACTTTGAACACAACCTTTGACCTTCCCTTGGCGCAGGGATCATTTTCAATCAAAGCTGAATATGAGTTTGCGCTCTCCTTATCCCAAGTAATTGTTTGAACACCGGTATCAGGATTGGCGGTCTTGTCAGCAAAGAATAGGGTCACGGTGGCTGCATTGCTCATCGGGGCATTTAAGGTGAATGACGATTTCAGGGACCGTGTTCCTACAGCTAACATAATATTAGAGGGGGTGGAGCAGTGAATATTCGCAAGAAGTTGGCAGTAGCATTTGACTATTTTCCTGCTGATGGCCACGAGAAGCTAGGTGAAAAGGCTCTCCGCATGGGTCCTGGGATTGGAATAGACACATATGGAATGCGAGACCACGTCGGAAAGGTTCTTTGGCTTACAGTTCTTCCAAACTCTCGTTTGAGTGACGCAGTTGGACATGTATTTCTAGACATGGTGTCGGCATTTGGAGGTGTTTTGTCTGTGATTTGTTCTCTTTCATTCACTAAACCTCAATAGCAACATCGGTTCAGGTTACTTTTGATGGTGGGAGTGAACTTGGTTGGTTGGCTGCATTCCAAACGACACTGAGGTGGGTTTTTAAGGTCCCAGCTTCCAAATAATTAATTCAACTTGTGACTTCAGAGAAACCTTCGCACCAGATCTCTCTGTGGAGGAATGGAAGCCTGTTGTTGCCGTTCAAAGCTCAAGCAATATTCCGATCGAGTCAACGTGGTCATATGATTGCAAGTTCAATGGCAGAACCATCTGGGATGTACTCGAAGAGGGCCGTATTCATCTCATCCCAGGAGATGTAATCCACAGGCGAGTTAGTTTCCTTTGGCTTACAAGAAATATTATTCATTGCCCGACATCTTAGAAACCTCTTTCGTTGGCTTTGGCCAAAGATTGTTCAAATAGGACTGAATGAATTCTTGGATTATTTTAACAACAAGAAGACCCGCAAACAGCGCAACCGAATCCTACCTTCTGGCGTTGCTCCAAATGTGGTGTTCGACATGCCAGCCGATTACGGACTCCAAAACCTCGCAATTCGGGTGCCTCAAGAAGCAGTCCAAGAACTTCGAGGATTGATTGAAACCCCGCGTGAAGAAGCGTTTCGTTGGGTTTCGGACAAGTTTGATATACTTGCGACAACCATCTATAATGGTCTGGGATCTCCGAAGTTGGAAACTTTATCTGGTTGGGCTATCTTCAATGCCATGGCCCCATTGATTCGCACAGAGATCAATTCTGCTACGTAGTTCATCATGTGCGTAGCCGAAAGTCGATTAAATGACCACCAGCACCAATTCTAGCCAACTGATAGTTTTGAGGTGGATATATGGGGCCTTGGCTCAGTCACTCAGATGCCCAAAGTCAGTCCCACATCCGCGCGCCCTGCTCTGGATTGCTGTAGCTTCTATCACGTGGCCGTGTTGTACCCATGACACACCCTCCGCGGCGCCGAAATCCCCAAACGGAAGTCCGAAATGAAAGATCAAAAATCAAAATCAACCGCGACCTTCCCGCCGACCGTAAACGTCGTTTGAAAGAAAATAGAATGATGGTGACGGATCACAACATAACGTGAGAAATCGAAGTGTCAAAAATTGGAGTGCCGCCCTCATTGCTGCCCCTGCGGCACTGGCGCAAGGGGGAACCGATCCCCGAGATCTGCACTACACCTCGAAATTTTCTTTTCAGAGGAATGAGAGACCCCCTACCCCCCTCCAAATCGGGAAATCACCTTTTAAGATAATTTCACGTGATGCTTTTGCGATCAAAAGCCACTATAGTTGAGTCTTTGGGGCTTTGGAGCCGTCTGGTTTGCAGAAGAATACTTCTTGGACCATCCTTCAGCTTTTCAGGAGGTATTTTGAAGAGATTTAACCCCAAAAAAATTCAATGGTTAGCACGGTGGTCAGGCTCACGTGAGAATCGACTACTTTCGGTGAGGCTGTGCACGATAGATAAGGGTAGATTTACCAAATATGGCAATAATGTTTCGTCTTATAACTCAACAACCACTTCATTTTGGGTGGGGAGACCATGTATTCTAGCTCAAACCCATGAACAGTTTCGATATTTGAGGCCATTCAAAAATTCTAGAATGTGAAGCCCCTTGCACTGGCGGCAATTTCACTTGGGCCGTTGTCGACGGCTTGCGAAATTTTTCACCTCAAGTAGGCTTGAAGTACTTCACTTATGTCACGAGACGTTGTAAGTAGTTCTACCGTGGAATATCACGTTTTGGGATCTTACGTGTGAATAAAACCTGTTGCAACGGTGGGAGCTGCGTAAACCTCTTTCAAACTTTGGTTTAATGCTTCAAGTTGAAGAGGCGGCAGGGCGGCAAATTCACCATTTGGGAGCGGCAAACGTACTCGGGAGGGCAGTAAGAGGCGGCAGAGACGGTAAGGGCAGCAGAAGGGCGGCACCTCGTTTGACCGGACGGCAGAGGGCGGCAATCTTCGTGCGTTCTATGGGCGGTAGTGTGACTAATATGCGTCACATGGGCGTGAAGAGGCGGCACTTTACCCTCCCATAAATTTTGTTCAGAATTCAATTTGGGGGGGAGGCAGCCTGGCGAAGGCCATCGAGCTTGTGGGCAATGGTGCCGAAGGAGCATCAGTATTCACTCCTTTGAAACTGAAATATTTCCAAAATAGTCATGGAGAGAGATAGTGTCGGACCTCGGTATCGCATATTTCTTGCAATAAATTAGAGAAATACGGAAATCATGGTCATTAAGGCCTGTTCACCCTCAAGAAGTCAATTAGATCGGCAAGGGAGATGTCGGCTGCGATCCCGATAGGGAGATATAATATATGGTGGTGTGCGGCGGCCTTCGGCCGCTGTGAGAGAAACTGAAAATATATGCTAGATCTTAGTGGGTGAATGTGCGGATGGAGCGGCCGCTTCGCGGCCAATTCGCTGAGCCGTGCTCTCTCGAGAAGACGGGCAGGAATCGGACTGCTACCGCGGAAAGGGCGGCTCCAGTACGCGCTGGGGGATCTCAGGCCTCGATGATGAGATGACCGAGACTACCAGGCGTGGGTGGGCGGGACACGAAAATGGAGCGAGTAGAGGTACGAGTACGAGTGAGGAAAGACTCTGTTGTGGTAGTACACAGCAGAGGATGATCTCACGTGCGTGTGCGTCACAAGCGGTAAGCGCTCGTGAAGGCGTCTATCTCTCCGCACTCTATTCTCTCTTGCCTCTCACTTCAGGCTGGCTCGTGCCTCGCCTGCCTTAGCTCACAATTTTGTTGCGGCGGTTGTGTAGTAACTCCACAATTCAAAAAGTTGAACAGACCATCAAAATTGTGCTGCCCAATAAATTGAACACATGCTCATGCATGTGAGTTGCAAAAATTTCGCATCCACCCCTATACCTTTTTGGGAAGTCCTTCCCGTTTGGGTTGGGCCAGCCGAAACACGGCAGTGAAATTCAGCCGAGAAGCCGCCGCTATTTCAAATTCCCTCACTTCAAAAAGTGTAAGGATTTCTCCTCATTTGCTCAGCTCGCTCGCTCGCTTTCTACCATCATTGTTCATTTCTATTTACACATTGGGTGCATGATATAGCTACAGGAGCGCAGGATACAAATCATCCAAGTACAAATAGTATGAAATTCAGGCTTGCTTCATGGAGGCAGGGGATAGACAATAGATCAAGGTAGAAGGCACCGTGGATGAGCTGCAGGACGACGGAGACACGACGAGCACTCGACACGCTTGGAAACAGGGTGAGGGCTGCTGGGAATGTCGATGGGCAGGAGGCATGAGCCGCGAGCCGCTGGCAACAGGCACCAGACGGGAGGCGCTGGCGAAGGAGGTGATACGGGAGCAGCTGGCAAAGGGGCATTGCTGGCGGGGGAGCATGCAGGGCTTGACCTTGATGACCTCGTCGTCGCTGTCCTCGCTGCCTCTTCTTCCGAACGCGACACTCGTCAAAGGGATATAAAAGCTTTTTTCGCTGAAAATCCTGAGATTGAGGTTCCAGTGTTGAGGTTAAGCACAGATAGCAGGTTGACCACTGAGGTTACATGATTTTGGCAGGTTGCGCTCGTAGATCTGAGGTTAAAATAGGACATAGGAAGGTTGAGCATGCAGTACGACATTATGGACATAAAGCCCTGAGGTTGCAGTTTCAGGTTGAGAACGAGAATTATGAGGTTCAGGACGAGACCTGCTAGGTTTAGAACGACACTTGAGTTGTTGAGCATGCAGAACGACAATTCAGAGGATTAGGGTTTTCTGACATTTCACCATGGTTAAACCATGGTCAACCATGGTTGAATGCCATCAAAACCATGATATTGCAGCCAATGGCAGCATTTTCCTTCATTTGACCACCATTAACTGCAGTCATCTTTGATCTGCCATCAGCAACTACGATCATTCTTGATCTACCCTCCATCATTCATGGTTTTCTATCATTAACTGCAGTTTACTATCGTTCGGCATGCTATTTGTTGATTTCCAAGGCTAATTCAAAACACATCAGGATATAATACACGAACATGAGCCAGTGCTTGGTTCCATAGTAATATAATATCACCATCGTGAGCACTTCCAATAAGATGCGAAAATGAGTGATACAAATTGGTTGCCTCCTGTGCTGTGAGAGTTCCCACAGGAGGCTGCACAATGACCTGGCTGAGATCAGGAGGGGGTCCAGTACGACCTACCCAAGAGCTTGAGCCTTCTGTGCTCGAATTGTTCTGGGCTTGTGAGTGGAGAACACCATCATCGCGAAGACCCTGCCAGTCGATCCCATAAACTTCCAATTCGTCTTCGCCAAGATCCTCTTCCTCCTGAGGAAGCCGATCTCCACGAACACCATTGACATACATATCGAAAACAAACATGTCGGTGGGGGACCGATTGGCCCCATTCCGAATCTGAATGCGGTGCTGGTTCCACGACTCGGCAAAGAAAGTAAGTTGGGTATTGATGGTACCGAGGAAAAGGAAATGTAAAAGCCAGATATGAGCGACATTGTTGATGTCAAGCCCATACCGAACTTCTAGCAGGGTGAAATGATCGCCCCATGTCGCACCAACCTGGGCAGTGACATCGACCCAGAGTCGCTCAATGCGAACATTATGAACACTTCTAAAGAGCAGAAATCAGTTTCCAAAAACAAAAAAATCAGTTGTGGATTGAGTTACCGTCCCCATATATAAGAGCCTCTGCGGGCACCACGAGTTGATTCCATCCAGGCAGCAACATATAGATTTTCTGCACCATGGTCCCCACGCATCCGGGATGGGACACCATACACATGCGCAGCATTCAAAAATAGCTCTAAGACTGTGTCGGCTGTATTGTTGTCGCTCGCCCGCAAGCCTGTGATGAGGCGTGAATATCCATCGATGAAGCCGTGAATAATGATGCCCCAGCGAATCAATCCTAGAACCAAAAATATGAAGAAATCCAGGTGCTGATAGAAATAGAAGACTCACCATGCTGGCCATCATGATGCCAGAGGGAATTTGGGCCAAGGACACGATAGTCACGACGACGGATACGGATATGCTCAAATATACGTCGCACTGGGTCAATGCGAAGAAGAGACTGGCGAATCCGTTCAATGGAAACACGATGGCCAAGTCGGCGAAGCATTCCATCAAGCATGCTTTGACCTGCTCGCCGGTAATGAGTCCGCAGGCGAAGGAGGAGCATGTCCAAGTCATCATCCGAAATGTCGGACATTGGTCCAGTGAAAGAAGTCGTCGGCTGAGATGGAGCTGCCAACTCTTCAACCTCGGGAGGAAAATCACCAGAAGGAATTGGAAGATTAGGATCAAGAATATCATCGTTCATAGGATCAGCTTCAGTGGGATCAGAGGCTGCATCAAGCAGTTGGAAAGGACTTTGCTGTGGCTCAGCGATGCCATATTCAAGGAGTGCATTTCGAACTGTGGCTCGCCCAACTCCAAGAAACCTAGTGATGCTTGCAGTAGGTCGCTGGCCGTAGGCCCATTGGAGGAAATCTGGATCAATATGAATGCGAGGACGACCAGGCCCCCCAGAACGAATGGTCTGTACGATGACAGGCCTCCCATGATGTGATGCATCAACGGCTTCTTGGTATTCAAGCCGAATGTCAAGTCGCATTGCAGCCAGACTGCTCTCCAGAGTTGCAAACTCTTCAGGAGGAAAGACAGCTCGATTCTGAATCTGACATTAAAGAAACTCCTTCTTTGTGGTTGAATACTTGCCTCAGCTACCATGTTTGCAAATTCATCAATATCATCACCAAGTCGCTCGATAACAATTGCATCAGTATGGCTGCCAACCAAATCACTGACTGCATTCTGAAAGCGTTGATAATGGGTTCGGAAAGCATTGAGAAGCACTTCCTGAGCGAATGGGGCAAGTTGTGGACCATCCATGAGCGTAAAAAACAAAGGTGTGAATCAGCGTGACTTGGCGTGACTTGGTGTGACTTGACTGTCACACTTCTTCGGTTCTGCCACATGGCTGAGGCTCAGGCAGCCTCCTCGCCTGGTATTTCACACATAGGTCAATTTGATTTCCAAGCTCATCTGTTTTTTCAGCAGCCGCTCCTTCTTTGAAAGTCAGCTCCCATGTTGTTGTGAAACAGCAGGGTGTGGCTGACATTAGCCATGTGTTCGCTGGGGTCTGCTTCCCACCTTCTTACCTTGTCGAGCGAGGAGAATCTTTATCAACAACAGTCTTGGCTTTATTGACTTGCCTTCGGTCTCATCTGGATCACCACCCTCTTGCCACTCGCATTGATCCCACAATCTTGGCGATTCTTCAAGGATCGCATCCTCTTGCAGCAAATATTGAGGTCGCGACGAGCAGAACCCTTGATTTTGCTGAGGCCACCTTTCGTAGCTATGAAAATGGGTTCAGAGACCTCGGGGGCCTTGCAGATTTTTCTGTCCTGATCCCTCCACCCGAGTTCGACTATGCAGTTGATGTGCCTTCTGCAACTGGGGAAGGGCCTGGGAATAAATTTTTCAGGACATGGTCCACTATGGCTGTCCTCCCCAGAACACATTTCATATTGATATTTACGATCACACCAACCACTCTCCTTCCATCCATTTCACTCCCACCAATTGAACTGCCCTCTGAGCTTCTCCCCCTCCTATCGGCTGACTCGACTGGACTTGAAACCCCAGTTACGTCTCGCTCTCCATCCAGCCTATTGTTGGCTTCAGGCTCGCCTTCTCGGTCCTCGAGGCCACAGTCCCGCAGCCCCTCTCCATATCCTACTCAACGACCCACCACTCCTTCCAAAGACGATGTGATTCTGGGCATTTGCCGTTCCCAGATTCCAGAGTTTGAAGGTATACAATTAAAGGCAAAATGCCTGAAAGGGAATCGTGGGACTCCCCTCGCATCTCTCGCTCGCTGCTTCCTCGCGATGGAGCACATCCTCTTGTGCCTCGGGCTTGATCCCCGGACTCTCGAGTCTTCTCGATCATTCCCAGTCGAAGATGGAAAAAACATTAACTTGAATGGAGAGGCGATTCTCGACTATTTTGCCTGGAGAGCCAAGACCTTCAGCAGTAAACGAAAATTGTACAAGGATGCGAAATCTATCGCCCTTCGTACATGGAAAGGCAAGCCTCACATTTTTTGCTTGATTATCTCTGACTCGAGACTCAGACGATACCAGTGCCGACACCAAGTTGTACACGATATACCAAGGCATTCGATTTCTATGGGCTGACAATGGCCCTCTCAGCAGTCTCGATGCACCTTTGCCCTCCCCCGAGGCACAAGGCAACGAGAAATCTGCTGCTGATCTCAGGCAAGCCCATCTCGACAACAATTGGAAATCCCTTTACGATAAATACACCTGCTGAATACCAGGTATTCCTCGCCTGTTTTACATTTCATTTGTTTGCTTATGATGCTGCAGTTGGATCAACTTTCTTGAAATCATGGACGACACAACCATTTCATTAATAAATACTTTATCATGCTCAAATGAATTCCTAGTGTATATTTTTTTAACTAGAATACCCTCTCCTCCCACTTTAATGTAGACTAGTTGGTTTGGCCATTATTGGATTACACATCGTATATTTAGTACATACTGCTTCTTGGTTCACAAATGAATCTCTGCGCTCGCACCAGTAGCACCTCCCCACAGACTGGGCTAATTATCAGAGGAAAATAATCAGGTCGCCCTCGAACACATGTAGAACGCCGCAACGCAACAGAAATGCTGCCGCTCTCGATCAAGAACATTCATCTATATTATTCTTCAATTGAATCTCAGGAGACTCCGTACAGAAGGGTCCTTCTCGTCCCTATGCACTTGTTGCAGTTTGATAAGCAAAGCATAACCCAATGGTATTGTATTGAGGATGACTACTAAGCTGTATACACAGTCATCAAGCGATGCAAGCGAGTCGCCGCTGCATACATACAAAAAAACCGTGGCACCGCTTAGTTACCTAAACATAAACCCAGGGTTCTGAATCTGTACGCACAAAATACTGACTCTTCACCCAGCCGGACACCCCCTTTTTGCAACTTGACTTCGCGCTGCGAAGACACAAAAAATCCTGCCAAGAGAGCATCAGTACAAGAAATCTTTTCAACTAATCAACTGCACATACGTTTGCTTCGGGCGCGACTCGCTAAAAGCACGACATATGGCTTCGTTCAGTGCCAGATTAGCAGCTAGAGGCACGTTGTACACAGCACGGCGAAGTCGTCGTCTTAAGCACGCTCGATACTGTCGTGGGATGTGCATTTACTCTCGTCCTGATGGCAGTCCTGTATCACGCACATTAGCAGCAGCTTTAATCAAGTTTGTTTTGGCTTACCCTTGTTCGTATTGAACTCGTGCGTCATCTGAGACAGCTGAGACAGAAGAATGAGTTGCCGAAGAGAAGATCAATGTGCACGCTGCGGATGCGAACAGTGGCACCGGACGTCGACGGAGGACAGGGGTGGGTAGCGCAAGCGGGCGGCTTGTAGTTATCTTCGAGGCGAGTGGACTGAATCGACTCCTGCAGGATCGGGAACAGCCGGCCTGCGCACACCATGAGAGGGTGTGAGGGGATCCGACTCGGTGTGCATGAGAAATAGGCGCGAGGCCAGCCCGCAGAGGATTGGCAGTGATGGGCTCGCGTCGCGACTCGAGCTCCAACGACAAGTCGGTGCTCCTTAGGCGTCAGTGTCTACTGATCTTCTAGTCGCGCAAGGTGCAGATCCCTGGTCAAGCGAATTGGTTAGAATCAAATAAAATTGATTCATTCGACACACACGTTTATCCTTGATAGCTCGTCAGTTCAAATGAATGTGATTCAGAAAGGGGAAGGGTACACACCGCGAATTAAACCAGGTGACTACAGGTGCCCGTTGGTTGTTGCGCGTTGACGAGCAAGGGAGGAAAACGGCCAGCTTATTACAACAAAGTCAGTCAGCAGATAGCGAAGAGGGACGAGACGCACTGAGAAGTCATAACTGGTTGTTTGGGGGATTTACGGCTCTTTTTGGGCTGGCGCGTGTCCTTGGCCACTTTCCGTCTACCGTTGGAGTCTTTGATGGTCACGGGCGACTTGGTTGCGGCGGGCTTTTTCTCGGGTCCGTGCGCAGATGGACAGCGGTGGCTGCATGCATGCAGTTCGTTGGTTGGCGTGCACGGGTCTCGGAATGGTTTGAGTGCAGCTGTTGTGCGCGCTAGATAGACAACCGGCCAAGACACCGGCCCAGATGAACACCAGATAAAAAAATCAGTCTAGATTTCAGATGCGGAAGAACGACGCACCGAGAGTTTGCCAGACAGATCCTTCCGTTTCGTCGTCTCTTTCTTCACGTTCACCTCGTCCATCGGGATGCCTGCGCAAGTCTCAATATTGAAAAAGAAAGCAAAGAGCCAACGGAAGAGAATATCCAGAACCCAAAGCTTACCTCAGGCCATGCACATTAGACAAATCAAGGCGAGTAGCATATCTACGCCAAGTCCCGGTCAAAATCAGCGGCAGCGAGAAAAACAGCAAACTCGAAGCTGACCTCGATTACTTTTGGAACGAGAAGCGAGCGGGCTGAGATTGAAATCGAGACGTCTGGAGAAAGAAGTTGAGTCAGCAAGGCAATGAAGCAGAATTTATAGGCAAAAACCAGCTGACTTCATGTTGCGTTCCGTTCGATGAAAGGAACTGGATTCAAGAGAGCCTGTTCGATGTACGGGTTCAAAAAGTTCAAGACGGAGATGGAGCTGGATTGATTGAACTGGTCAGACAGTAAATAGATAATAAATGAAATGAGCGCACCGCATGCGGAGATGTACCGGAGAAGAGTGTGATGAACTGTCACGCCTCATCGAGTCACATCCAGATTCTATTCCGCAGACAACGACCGGCCTGCGCACTACACATTCAGCACAGAACAGGACGGCGACGACGACGAGAGCAGCGCAGAGGACGTCTCTGCCTTTCTCCCCCCAATACCGTAGACTCGGCAGCCCCCAGCATGAGTATCCCCCGCTCGAATACCCAGCACCGGTATACGACCCCGGCACACCGGTGAGGGTGTCCCTGCCCAGCACAGAGAAGAGCAATCTCGTCCGCCCAGACTCATTTGTGGGCACGGCCTCGGAGGAGGGGTCCATCAAGTGGGTGCATCTCAAATTGTCCGCCTTTTCCTCTGTACAATCTCAAGTTCTTTGAACGTCTTCTTCAACTTCCGTCAACCCGCACCCGCCGTCGTCGCCCTGGCGCTCCTCCTCATCGCCTACCCCTTTGGCAAATTCCTCGCCTTTGTCGTCCCCATCACCACCTACCGCTTCCGCTCTTTCGAGGTTTCTCTCAACCCCGGGCCCTGGAACATCAAGGAGCACGTCCTCATCTTCATCATGGCAGACGTCGCCGTCGGCAACCCTTACGCCCTCAATGCCATCGTCGTGTCCGAGTTTTTCTATGAGATAAAGGTATGCCGCCCCTGTGTTTCAGAGTCCTGTCTGTCCCTAACACTATGCCAAGGTCGGGTACTGGTTCTCGTCCTCGTCCTCGCTACCCAGCTCACCGGCTTCGGCCTCGCGGGCGTGTGCCGCCGCTTCCTCGTCTGGCCCGCAAGCATGGTCTGACCGCAGAATCTCGGCCACCCGTGAACTCGCCTTCCAAATCAAAGCCGAGGACTCGCGTTTCGCCACGTACATGCCACATGTCTGCGTCAAACGCGTGGCGCCGTCGCCACTAGCCCCGCTTACCAACGCCGTACGCCTTTATCGGGTTTCTGGGGGAGGCGCGCATGTGCCCGCGGTGCGGCGAGTTGGCTTTCACAAGGTACGCCCCCGCACGCTGTCTTTTTTGTCTCAAAACCCTTGCCCTTTCCCTCAGTCTCGCCCGCGTCCTACTCCAGCATCGCAAACCACAACGGCGATTACCCGCACTTGCTGAGGGGCGTGCCGCGCTTCTGTACGCGGACGCAGGCGGAAACAGGAACACCGTGACATCAGCCCCCGCTCTGCTGCACGGGACTCGGGATCGCCGACGCGGATGACGACAGCACCGCGATCTGACAACACCGGCGTACGGCACGAGCTCGCCCATATCTCACCCATCGCCTTGCCGCTTGCTGCGCGAGACCAGGTACACATCTATCTACTCAAGGGCTGTGTATACCTACTTAAATGGCTGTACAGGCCGCGCGCCCAGAGTCGTGGCGTGCGCGAACTCGAAGATGAAGGAGCGAGCGGGCTCAGGACGGCGTGTCGTCCGCAAGGGAGTTTATAAGGCCGCCATCCGCACAGGTGCGCAAATAAACTTCCTTCTTCTCTCGTCTGTGCCCGCTCACGCGCTGCCTGTTAGCGCGAATAACTACTCGCGGCCGCTGCGCAGAACGGAACGAGGGCGGCGCGCACGCTGTGGACGACCTCTCTGCTTCGTCCATGGTGTCCCGCCCAGCCAACCAGCCAGCCCGAGCGCTGTGACGAAAGCATGTCCTGCCTCCTGTCTCCCTCCTTCCATGCACGGACTCTCTACTCTACCCACACGGACTCGTTACTTGCACGGACTCTACCTACACGGACTTTTTCTTTACCTACCCAAACCATTCGGCACACTCATCGGCCATCGAGTCCGTGCACGCGGTGCGCGTGGAGCAGCACAAGTCGCGCCAATTGAGCCTGCGGGGCTGCCAAACGCGCGTGATGTGCGCTGCGTTCGCTGCGGTCCTGTTATGCCAGGTACATAGTTACCTATCGTTACTTCTTTATTCCATATTTTCGGCTCCGGAAGGTTTTTCTTCTGAATTCTCTATTGTGCATTGCTGCGCCACCTCATTTGACTGGACTACCCTGCCCTTGTTTTATGCAGTGATTCTCTGCAGTAAAAATGTGTTTGAATTTAAATACTGCAAGCATAAAATATGACCCTGCGAGTAGCGAAGGAAAATACAACTGTCCCTCAAACTCGGGGTCCATGGCAGCACCATCGCCGCGACCCGCTTCACTCGATTCCACGCCCACATGAGCCACGAACTTGGCGCGCTGCCCATCGCCTACCTGTTGGTCGCTGTCAGTATGCATGTGGCAATCGCACGGAGCGCATGTAACAGAGTCAGAAGGATGAGCTCGAGATGATTAGCAAAGAAACGTACTAGACGTACCTCAGAATGGCTCAGAGAGAGCAAGACTTTTGTAACACCCTTCCCATCGGCAGCCACCTTCGCATCCCCGTGCCGTTCTACCTGCGGCACCTGTTCTTGTCGTTGAGGATCTCGATATCGATATCCAACATAGATGCTGCAGCCCCCTTGGATTTCGCGCCGAGAGACTTTGAAGACGGCCTCTTTCCCTGCCCAATGTGCGGCGAAGGACAAACGCTCGGACGGCTGGGCGCAGCAGTACATGATTTCCTGCGGGTCACGAATGTCGGGTTTAAGGAAGGCACAGCGCAGATGAGTTATGATCATCACTGTCTCGCTTGTATGCCTCGTAGTGAGAAGACTCCATGGTGGCAAAAAAGTATTGAGGATAGATGGCAAGGGCTATGCCACCGCGGAAGGAGATCACCAAATGATATAGTCTAAACAACAAGGACGCACCATTACACCTGCACAGATCCCATCGGTATGAAGGGAATTGGATTGGTACATGAGGAATCGGCGGGGTCAGAAGTGCGAATCGACATTGCTGCAAAAGATTCCAGAAAAAAGCTCGGAACAATGCCGCGATTGAGAAATTTACTCGCTGTTTCAGTTGCCTCGGATAACACCAGCAGTGATTGTCTGGAGGAGTCCGCCATCTGCCGTATGGCCGATCTTCCCTTCGAATGACCCAGGGGACTCTTTTGCCCCATGATCGGAGTATTGCCTGACGTGCGCCCGATCGTGGTGGAGATATCGTTCCGAATACAGGTTCGTTCTCCTCCTAGATCTTTCTAGTCAGCAAAGATAATGAGCGAAGGAAAACAGCATCTAACGTTGGCCTTCGTGCATAAGTTCGATCTCCTGGTTACCTGCTTCTCAACATTGTTCATGTGGACGGCTCCAGAGACCGTGTCGCTGCTGGCCATCTCCTTTATGTAGGCCTCCAATTTGCGGACATTTTCACGGACGAATTCGGAGTAGACAACGTCACCCTTCGCGGTAACACTCGGTGCGAGGAGCGGTGGGGAAAATAACTGAAAGCAGCGTTAAATGGAATCACCGAAATAGCGCCACAACAAACCCACGAGTAGACCGGCGGCTGCCCGACGTTGAACCTCTCGTGGGTTATGAATCAACTGCTGACCGAATGGTTTGGCGAGCTGGTAGTTGTCGCTTTTGGATCACAATGGTCAGTTTTGTACCACATGTATGCGAGAACCAGAACCTCTGGGTTGGCACGATGCATGGACACAATACGGTGCGCAGTGATGTCGCGGTTCACAGTGGCGAGTTGACCGAAGATGATGTTGAAGTGTAGTATATGAAGCGGGTGTCCTAACACAACCAATTCCAAAACAGTTGAGAGTAGAGACGCACTGTCGCGACTACTCCCATCACTCTCAACACTCTCACTGGCAAATCAAATGAAGAAGAAAAAATCCGATGTGAAGGCCATTGCAGCTGGTAATTCCATTGAATTATTTCATTGTATTTTCATTCAATCTCCCAATCAGCCAGAACCTATATTGCAGAAACTGGTGTACTTGCATCTCTTGATACTCTGGATCTCATGGCACCCAATACTACTCCCCTGGTGGCAGCAATGTCAACAATCCATTCGCGGCTCACGACAGTCAGCTAGAAGTTTCTTATACTGCCACTGCTAATTTTATCTATTTAGCTGGATGACATTATCGCTTTCGCCACAGATTCCACAATCGAAGATCCTCATAGCCCAGTAGGACTTGCATGGCGTAATTTACACAATAGGGTTCTTGCTGCGAAGAAACAGGCCAAAATCGCATCTGGGGTTCCATGCCACCGCGAGAAGCGCCTCCTGGTACTGATTTTTCGTTTGATTACATCCTGTGAAATACCGATGGCAAGCCAGATAAATGCACTAGGCCTGAATGGGCAGCCCCGTTCAATCACAGATTTCATTTCAAAGGCACCTGGGCCCACCAAAATTCTGTCCACTACTTTTAGCCACCCCCGGATTGTATGGCGCAAGCGGACTGCAACATCACTGACACGAGGGCAGACACTGACTGATGCCGATATCGACATAGACGATACATATTATAGTGTGTGGCCCGAGGAATCTGTCATTTTTCTTGGCAAGGCTGCAGGTAATTCTTTCCGCCACATTGTGGCCATGAACTAACAGATGGTAGATAAAATAATCTTTGAGCTTGCTGTGCTCCGTGGAGTTGTCGTCAAAACACCTTTTTCTGAAAAGCTGTACACCTGGTTATTTGAAGTTATTGCTACGGCTTGTGCGGAACGTCGTGATGTTCGAGTAGGTGCACTGTATTCGCATTGGCTGTTTACTGAACTTGCTTGTAGCCGAGTCACCCGGGAACCATGGTCCAGATTGGCTGGAATACTGGTCCCCGCCATGCACGTGTTTTCGGCCTAGCCAAGAGCTATACACGGAATCTCGACCACCACACCGCAATTGACCACGACTGGGATGTGATTGCAGCTATGACTTTGACATGGAGCCTCGCTAAATCGCTGCTCCCAATCGAAATGATTGCTGAAGTTACAGCAGCTGTCGGAGAAACTGGCCTCCCAAAAATGGCGACCCGCAACATAGGGGAAGGTAGGCAAAATTCTGTACTCCTTCTGCACCAATTTTTCATTGCCACCGTAGGAACGGGCTATAGGATGTCTGTCGGCGACAAGGACTATGACTTTCCACTCTACGACCGTGCTCCATGCGAAGGCCTTCTCACACAAAATTATTCCTCGTGCATCGATTTATTGCTTTATCTGTTCAGGTCGCTAATTATATACATTTATATTAGCCCTATCCATATCGATCCTTTGCATGCACCATTTACAGTTTCACTGACGGTGAGCCGGGAGGTCCCCCCCACCCCGTCCAGCCAGCCATCCAGCCAGCTGGCTAGCCAACAACCCACGCGGATGCTCCGCAGCCATACTCACAGCCAGACTGTGGCTGACCAAGCTCCCCCAATGCTTCCTGCAGGGCCAACTTACGGTGGCGGTAATTTTGTGGATCACTCGCTCAAAGTTCGTGTTGTACAGGCAGCAGGAACTCTTCTCGCACACAAACCAGAATACAAGCATTGTACAACTCCACTCTGTGGGACGCTCGTCTGTGGTATGACAATCCCATTTACAAAGCGGATACAGCAGCATTTTGAGGCAATGAAGGCAAAGGGTACACATGTTATGTATACGGGTGGAAAAGCATATTGAATATAACTGAATATTTATTTGCATGAGCACGTAATTTAAAAAAATGGGCATGAATTTCAAGAGAAAGGCAGACAGAGAGGACAAAAAATCAAAATTGAAGCAAAACCGGAGAGACACTGAAATAAAGTACTACCTTGGGGGATCGAACTTGCAGCCTTCCGAGCCTCATCCCCTAACCTTATCCAGTGTTAGAGAACAACAAACATAACAGCTGCACCATCGGAACAATAATAAAGATACAGAAAGAAGGCGATATAGTAGTAGAATCTGGTCTTCAGTCTAAAATCGCTCAACACAAAGCACAAGCCAAAGTCGGCCTCAAACTGAAGATCGCACTTTCAGGTAATATTTCAAGAGTTGAAGGGAGATGGAAAAATCCTTCAATCCAGGCAACGGGAATGATAGTAATAATTATTTATGATGGTGGCGATAAAAGTTCGACATTGGGTATTAGGAATGCAGCGACAAAGAGAAAGTACTGATTATCTATGATGGTGGTGATAAAAGTTTGACATTGGGTATTAGGAATGCAGCGACAAGAAGATAGTACTGATTATCTATGATGGTGGCGATAAAAGTACGACATTGGGTATTAGGAATGCAGCGACAAAAAGATAGTACTGATTATCTATGATGGTGGCGATAAAAGTACGACATTGGGTATTAGGAGTGCAGCGACAAAAAGATAGTACTGATTATCTATGATGGTGGTGATAAAAGTACGACATTGGGTATTAGGAATGTAGCGACAAGAAGAAAGATAGTGAAAAAAGTTGTACGAATCAAAGAACAGTAAGATTCCCAATCCCTCCTAAAGTTTCAGTGAAAAGCCAATTTTCAATCGCCTGCTGCAGGGTGAAGGGCTCGGTGTCGTTGCCTTCATGATCCTTGGCAGGATACGATTGGTCGTGGAGATGAGCGAGGTAGATAAGAGGGATTCGGACTGTTCTAAAGCAGGCACGAAAACAAATGGTGCCTGCCTTCATTAGCCCTGCTCTCTTGACAGAGTCGGAATGGTACCCCTGATCGTCTGGCCCAACGAAGTGAACCGAGAGGTTTCGCTGATCATCGGGATCGAGATGAGGACTTCCAGTTGCTGCCCAGCAGAGAGCCATAGGGCGAAAAGCAGGGTCGTCGATCTTGTTAAATGGGATGAGCGAGCACAGGTTCGGTTTCGCCACCTCGAACAAGGCAGGGCAAGGGGCTCCAGACTTCTTCATGAAATCCTGCAGGAGCGACCAGAGATCCATGTCCAAGACAGGATTGGAGGGTTCGATATACTCCTGGGCTGCAGCACGAGTCGGTGTGAAGAAGGAAATCTGGGGTTTGAGCGAATCGAAATCATGGATAATAGATGTCCATGTTCGCGATATGAACCCAGCTGTTCCTGAAGGATCCGATCGCAGGACCTCCAGGACACTCCAATCAGCAAGCGAAGACGATGAGTATGTTAAAAGGCATACCTGCATCAAATCAAACCCATTCCGACAGGGCATTCGGAGGCCTTTGAGGAAGTCCATGAGCTCAGCATGGGCAGGAGGTTGGGGGCCGATGAGGCAAGTGTAGATCATGTTGAGCCCGAGGGTCTGGTGTTGTCGTAAGTCGCGACCCTGGAGCGAAGCGACCTAGGAAGAAAGACGATCTTGTTAAATAAAGTAAAATAGAATAATATATAACTCGCCTGCAGATCATGGTATGTTGCAAAATGGTGGGCGAATCGTCGAATATCTCCTGTAGGGCCTGCCGACACCCAGTCGTCCATCAACCCTTTAAGTTCGGCAAACCATTCCCCCACGAACTCTCGAGTGAGCGACCTCACATCGCATTTGTTAGCAGCCCACTGGATGACAGCAGGGCTAAGAGGCTCGGGTGCCATACCATGAATCAGCATCAAGCCTGCCAGACACCCAAGAACAACGAGGTTGGATCGCCGATCACGATTTACAAAAGTGGCACTGGCCAGGGGCATAGTCGTAGCAATCAAGGATTGGCCACCGAATCATGGAAGAAACCACTCGCCAGCATGCCTCTGATAAGACAGCCAGGCAAAAGTAAGAGTCTCCCTTCCGATCCCAAGGCCTGTAGACAGAAGGGTACCATCGTCTCGGAGCCTACATACATTAGCTGAGCTAAGTGAAATGTAATATGTAGACTAACAGGTCAAATGATCGTTCAGGCGAAAGAATTTCGGAGAAGTCGTTACGAGCATTGGCTGCCTTGATTTTAGTGACCAGAGCCAGCGACATCTCAGAGATGCTTGTCCCCGAAATGATAAGTCGTGTCGGGGGACTGCTGCTACCTGCTGTTTCGAACAGGGATTTTGCGAAGTCAGGAGCATTGTAGAGAGCTCTATATCGGCCTGTTGAAGGTACCCAAGTCGTTGCCCAGACACCAGA
This sequence comes from Mycena galopus ATCC 62051, assembly GCA_014925785.1. NCBI lineage: Eukaryota > Fungi > Basidiomycota > Agaricomycetes > Agaricales > Mycenaceae > Mycena > Mycena galopus. The sequence continues at coordinate 46,720 of WIQG01000345.1, forward strand.
CTGTGGCAAAGCTCGTCAGTTTATCTACTGGTCATGATTAATTGGGAGACTTGCCTGGGATAAAGACGAGGGCGAAGGCAAAGATTCCTAGTGAATGTTGAGCGATATCGCATAGAAGAGATTCAAGTTGGTACCTCATTAGATGACCTCTCAGACGAGGTGGGCAAGACAGTGATCTAGAAAACAATCAGATTGGGTATAAGGATGATAAAGAGGCATACATTGGGTATGAGAGCAGGGGATGAAGGCAGGTTTTCCTGATCCGATTCCTGTAAAGATTATATTGGACGAACAAACTGGAGCAAAATAGAGTTCACATACCACCAAAGCCACCTCAACCTCCATTTCGTCGTCGTCGTCGTCGTCAGTCTCGCCACCCGACTCGCAGGTGGGTGGAGTCCAGTCTGACGAGGTCGTCCCTGTCTCATTCCCAACAGAATAGACTGCATGCATGAGCTGAGGTAGACAGGAATGACGACGAGGGTGAGAAGTCAGTCTGGGTGGGATTTTGGCTAGTCCTGTGATGCCCGACTGGACGACAACTACAAAAGAAGGTAAGACAAAAGGCCAGCGAAGAGTAATATAATATACCGAAATTCAAAATTAATCGCTTGCCTCGGATGGTGAGGTGAGGTTTGCAGTACTTGTGCGAGTTCGAAGGAGTGAAGAGGCCTCTGAGTGTGAGGTCGATATCGGCAGGCTGTCGAGAAAGTCCCACTAGGCCATCACTTCGTCGAGGGATGCCTCGATTCCCAAGGCCGAGAAGTTGGAGGTGGAGAGTTTCATGTCGTCTCAAATGCTGGCGAAGATGATGAGAATGCTCTCGGAATTCCCACTTCCGATCAGACCGACCCATGTCCTGGGACACAGTTTCGATTATTGATATGATTGTTGTGTCGCTCCGGAGTCGGTATATGAAGCGACAGCCATTTTTGTCGAGATCGGATATGAAAGAGCTGGCGAGGTTCAGGGTCAAGTGGAGACTGGCATTTGGATGCTCCTACACATGTGAATTAGTTAGAGGGGAAATGAGATGATCGTAAAATGAATAGACCAACAGTCGGGAGATGGACATGGCACTCGATGTGAACAAACTCTTCCGATGTGAGGCTGTCTACTTGGAAAACCGATTCAGGTGCAGTATCATCGGGCAAAGTGGGTGTAGGTGGGGCTCGGCCTCTGCGACGAATCCGAGAGGGAAGGCTGGGCTGGGGAGGAAAATGTGCTGCAATTGCCTCGTTGCGACTGGTATTGGCCTACGAAATCTCGGTGCGAGTTGGGCGATCCGAGAGGCGAGATCCTCCTGCTTGACGAGCATGGTTCGTGTTCCCAGCCATGCTAACTGCGAGTGAAGATGCTCCGAGAATAGAGCGACCAGAAAACAAAGGAGGTGCAGATGTTGCTAGGTTGGGATGGCCCCGAGTCGATTGGGGGAGATTGGCGACAGGTGGCCTCGAGGTGATATAGGGAGAAATGGGTGGTGCAGGTGCATCGGTAGAAGGCTGCTGGGCAGGTTGGGCCTGGGGGAAGCAGCTGGATTGCTTTGTCGCATTTGCTGGAGAAATTGGGCTGCGAGGGCAAGAGTTTGAGGATCGAGGTTGATACTCATTCTATACGATGCCAATAGTTAGATATTGATAGTTGGCTGACTGAATTCACAGACTTACTTTACGACAACGATAGGATAAAATCTTTATCAGGTCCATGAGTCTGGGATATGACATATGCGAGGAAGATACTCACATCAAAAGGGAAGAGAACAACAAAACAAAGGAAAGGACGAGAGTTGACGATTCTAAGTATTTGCTTCAGCAAGCGATAGGAAACAAAGAGCAAAGAACTGACGAGTATAAGAAGACAAAATACTGGTATTGGTTTCCCGAGTCAAGTCAGGCGAGCAGTGAATGATAGTGCAGACAGATAGGGTTCGAACTAGTGAGTTTGACGATAATTCTGAGGGAGCAAAGAGGTAGATAGACTTGAGCTGCTTACTACTTATATACTGGTTTGGCTCGAATGGCATCGTCCCAAAGTGCATTGAGAGTGATCTTAGTGGAACCATGGTCGACTGTGAATAATGGTGGAAAACCATGGTATAATGATGGTAAACCATGGTATGTTGATGGCAAACCGCGGTATGTTGATGGCAAACCGCGGTATGTTGATGGCAAACCGCGGTATGTTGATGGCAAACCGCGGTATGTTGATGGCAACCAAATTGGGAAATCAACTGCGACCTCAAACCTGAACCTCAACATAAAAGTTCGTCACCATCAATGGCAACCTTGAACCTTGATCTCATCATACAACCTTCATATGTCAAGTGTGCGACCTCACACCTCAAAACCTGTGATCGACTGCAACCTCGGTTCTTAACCTCAACCTCAACCTCATATACTGCATAAACCTCATACCTTCTACCTGTAAAATACCGTTCTAAACCTTATTGCCCAACCTTATAATTTTCAGCGATAAATACTGTCATAAAGGGATGACCTGGAGGCGATGGTGAGCGGCGGCGCTTGCTGTTGCTGACGGCAGTGCGCGAGTGGGACAAGGCCGGAGCAACAGATACGCATCGACAATTTGGCGGTGGGTAGCATGGTGAACGGGGCGGCCACGCGCGCAGTTCGAGGTCAGTGATGCGCTGCGTTAGCTGGGCGACAGTCTTCCGGAGTAGGGTAGTGTCCATGTGATGCGACAGCGTCAGGGCATCGAGGAATTGGGGTTAGCAGGGGGTGTTTCTAGTCTTGCAAAGCGCATTTGTCGGTGAGCGCAGGAGGTTCTAGGTGTGTTTCGACGAGCAGCGCAGCGGTGAGATTGAAGGCGGCGGCGGCGGTGGTGGTGGAGGCTTGAGGCAGCAGTGGGTGTAGCAGTCACGGTTGACACCAGATGGCAGCGAGAAGGGTCGGGGACAAGGCCACCAGAACTTGTATAGCGCGTGATGCGTGTCGCCAAAACATTAGATTATGATACGGTCAGTTAGTAATGGGGGAGGTTGAGAGATGCGTGTTCACGCACGGCAGTAAAGAAGTCTTTGTGATTGCGTCCCAATGCTACACAAATTTGGCACGGGGAGAATTGGTTGGCAGCGGTTGCACCCGTCGTCAGGGCAGGGAACTTGTCGAGCGTTGATCTCCATCGTGGCGTCGTTGCGAAAGAGTATGGTGGACGGGGAGGGTCTCGCGAGGGAGCATGGTGATGGAGAGAGGAAGACGCGTGCTGGCGTTGTTTGGTGCAGCATTTGTCAGCCACAGTTGCCGCCGATGCCAACTTGCGGCCGGCCCAACCCAAACGGGAAGGACTTCCCGAAAAGGCTCAGGGGCGGATGAGAAATTTACCGAGTGATGCATGTGCCTCTAGGTAGAAGACAAACAAGCCAAGTTCACTGAGAGTGAAGATGTCCTCGGCGGTTCAGCGCAGCTCGAATGTGCAGAACAAATTTATATTCAGAGACGTGTGCTCAATTATCAATTGACTCAATGTGATCCATGATTAACAACAAGCAGAGTAGACACTGTCCTTGTGAACCTAAAAGATATCTGTTAATTCAGAGCTAGAGCGTGATTAGGGAGAGACATTTTCAAACAGGCAGCGAGTTAATTCACTAAATCCATGTGCCAAAGAGCAAACTACCAGCGGAGCAGCAAAGGATCATCAGCAAAAGCTGGGTGTGTTTGTAGTGAGGGTCCCGGTTTACGTAGTGATCCGTAGCGATCTGTAGAACTACGTAGTTTACGCCACTACGTAGTTCTACAGATCGCTACGGATCACTACGTAAACCGGGACCCTCGCTACAAAAGGACCCTGATTTTGCTGATGATTTATTTTAGTCCGGCACTGTATAACACGGTTTACCAGTGTAGAGACAATAAAATCAAGGAAGACAATCGGGGGCGGCAGCGTGACAGAAGTACCGTGCCGCCTTTCCTTTTTTGGGGTGACCGTGGCGGCAAGGAGGCAGTACTGGCGGCATTTTCACCATGCCCGTCGACAGCGCTTCACGCAGTCTCCCACTTGCTGTTGAATTGCTAACTATAGTTATCACGGTGACCCTCGTTATAAAATCACGCATGTTCGTCTGCACTCACAAAACGGCGCACCTTGCTTGACACAGAGAAATGAAATGAATTACTATATAGAAGGGCTTACACTTGGGTACTTACTTACTGAACTGAATCGAGACCTCGCACCGCCAAGGGGTTGCAAACAGACATGAAAACATCTTGATATGACACCAATACAAAAGTTGGAGCAAGAAATAAATCAGCCCCGGTTGCTTCTGGAACTGGAAACATACATGAGTTTTATTTAAACGTCAGCGGGTAGTTTCCGAGCAGCCAATTTCGGGATCAGCACTTCTACCTCCTTCCACCGAGTGACCTTGCCGCGCTCGCGCTCCCAACGTGCTGGGGCATTTTCGTCGTCCGAATCAACATTCTCGAACATCCACAGGTAATAGTACGTGTAAATCTTCGCGAGGCGCGGGAACAACGCAGCAATAAAACTCGCGACGGCGGGGCTGTCGGTTATGGGAGAAACATCAACAGCCAGAGAAGCAAGACAGGATTGCGAGACGACGGTTTCGTCCAATGGCGGAATTGTGGACGCGTCGAAAATGATGGTGAGGGACTTCAACTCGCGGCAGTGCTTGGCGAAGGCACTGAGGCCATGGAGCGACATGCTCGGCGGCTGGCGCAAATCTGGATCTGTGTAGTCGGGCGCCGTTAAAGAAAGTTTTTTGACCCTCGCCCATGCACGGGCAATATCCCATGCCAACGTGTCGTCTATGTCGAATCCAGCGGGAGGCTCGAGCGTGATCTCCGTGAGATTTGTGAAGCAGAGAAGCAGCGCAAGACTGTGGCCATCGACCACATAATTCGCGATGGCATCTCCCGGTGGTAGCGTTTGGACAAAATCCGTCTCCGTCTCCGTGAGCACGACTTCGAGAGTCTGGAGGGTGGAGTGACGCAAATGGTTTACTAGAGCCGCGTACAATTGACTCGTGGCCGATTTTACCGGCATTGACATGCCGATGTTGAAAGAGGCCAGACAACTGTTGGACAACAGGTTCAGGAACTCGATCGCGAATTCGAGGGAGGTGTCACCGAGAGAGAGATCGCGAAGGGAGGAGAATGGAGGGGCGAGCGAGTTCCTGAGGGAGCGAAACCGGGGTGAGGGTCCCAGATCTCCCAAATCCGGGAAACGAAGAGCCAATGAAGTCAGGGAAGGGAGCTGGGCAAGATGTTCAACGGTTACTTCGCCCAGTCTATCGAGGACGAGGTCTTCAATTCTGCTCAGGGAGGAAACGATCTCGGCGAGTATGCCACAAGAGAAGGCATCCCTTGTGACATAGGAGCAGAGACGGAGCCTTTGTAAATTCGGGTACCGATTCAGCTGAGTGGGAAGTGAAGATGCATGTGAACCAGAAGAGAAAAGCGAAATGTCGAGATCTATAATGTTGGGGCCAAGGAAGAGACCGAGGCCTGGAAACAGGTCCTCGTCTTCAAGCCCAAACAATAGGCTCTTGAGATTTGGGCATATGTGGTTGCGGGGAAGCCCGGAGCCAATCATTTGAAATATATCAGCCATCGAGAACTCGTCGAGGATATCCGAGTCATTTGACCGTAATTCCAGTCTCTGAATCCGAAGTGCATATACCAGAGGTATATCCCAATCCTCAGGGCGGACAGGACCAGTGATACGCTGATGAAAATAATCAGCAAATCAACAATTCAGTCATTTAAAGCAGGTTCAACGCACAAAAATGCGCCTCGAATGGCCCCAATTCCATTCAGTTTTTTCTTCCCATAGATGGGAGGGAAGGCACTTGAGCAAATTCACTAGAGTGTCTTGCTCACGCCACAAGAAATCCAAAGCAGGGTCCCGGAAAATCTTGCAAGTTCGTGCAAGCGCGGCAAAATCCCGGCAACCGAGACACTTTTTGCGCTGTGAACGAGAGAAATATTGTCTGTGAGGAATAGGAATTTGCAGTTTTGCAAAGATGAGATGGAGTATTTCAGGAATCCGGAAGGTGTGATGCATCTTGGCTCGACGCCTGGTTAGAACTTGATGTTGGCACATGATAAACAGACAAGACCAGGATTGGCGGCACACGTACCTCTTGGGTTAAAAAACAGTGGCAATCGATTTCAACACTGCACTGACGCTAATGGCCTCGCGTTATGCACAGCGGACAAGGCCTGCGACTCTGCGAAATTGAGGACGTGTCTCAGTCCGGGATGCTAGAGATTTCGGCGCGAGTCGCGTACCACTGTCGGCGTGCGGCAGAGAGCACGCGTAGGGTGAGCTTGAAGAGCTGGATTGAAAGCTTCTTCGAAGGGGGCCAGCTGCAAGTGCTGATTGGACCTAGTGCGCTTGGTTTGTGCTGATTTGGTTTCTGCCAGCGGAGTTTGACAGTCCAGCACCGTTTCGGCCCGGGACCCCGATCTTTGTAGATCAAAATTACATATGAGCCGATGGTCTGCGAAATCGTGATCCCACAAGTTCTAGTATTACCTTGACATCGAACATTCACGGATGAAATGGCGAGCTGAAAAGACCCAACGGGAATGATAACGATGGTATTCAAGATCAAGCACGAACTTGAGGAATGGCACCTCAGATTTGTCGAGGTACCAGGCCAGTCTATTCAGAGAAATAGCTGACTACCCGGATTTATGCGGATTTGGCCCTTCAAGGTGAGCCCAAAAAACATGTCATTAGCAAAGGCAAGCTGGTAACGGCAAGCTTCCAGCGCGTCAGGACAAGGGGGGGTCGGGATTAAAAAATCGGATATAGGGAGGGGGGGGGGGGGGGGTCCAGGTCAGGCTGAAAAAAACTTTTTGGTACATAAAGTTCAGAAGCTCAAAACAGCTAATAGAGTATGAGAGAGGTGTTAATTGGTTGTAAGAATGACATATAAGTGTCCAGGGAGTGTGTACAGAAGATTTATCACTCTGAGCCCACACCCTTCATGATCCAAGCCAGAATGAAGCCAAGTGTAGTTGATTCTTGAGTCAAAAATTATTGAGCTGTTGGAGTGCAGAGTGTTCAGATTTATCACTGACACTCATTAGATGGTAGAAAAAATCATGATTCATTTTGAGGAGGTGGTTGGAGGTGAGTTGAAGAGCGGCGGCTGGATGCGGGAAAAGCGGCCCGGCCTAGGGGTGGGAAACTCCTTCCCTATAAGGCAGGAGAGGGGGGGGGGGGGGGTCAGCTTGGGCCGAAAAAAACTTTTCGACCCCATATCCGATTTTCGAATCCCGACTTCCCCTTGCGTCAGGAGGTTCAAATCTGCACCCACCGCCAAGGTGGTATTTACATAAAAGGAGATTGAAGAGTTTACAAATATTGCTAACGCCGTTGTGGCAGCATTTCACTCAGCACTGACATGTCATCTGCTTGAACGAGCTTTCGCCACCGCCCCGCACTTGGACAGGGCTTGTAAAGAGTGTGGATACCTAAAGATCCAAAGCACATTGCATCATATCTCCACCGTCTGAAGTGTTCAAAGGGTTGGCAATTAGCGACGATTCTAAACACCATTGAATTAAAAGATAGTATATGGCATTGACGTCAGTCACGGCCCAATTTTGAAATTTAAAATTCAGGAATTGAACATTGGTCACGTGCTCAAATGTTCAGCTCCGTTCATTGACCCTATTCAACAAGTCTAAGTGTACTTCGATTGCTGACAATTTGACAGATTGTGGCTCAAGCATCCCATTGCGTCCGCATTTCAGTCTGATAATCGCATCTATGTTAGTGATCGGCACGGGTCTCCCGCGGGTCTACGAGGACGGACCCGTACCCGTACCCGCAAAAACCCGTACCCGTGGTCGCGGGTGCGGGTTTTTCGGCGGGTCGACGGGTGGCCTGCGACCCGCGCGACCCGCATGAGACCCACGTATTGTATGCTACTTTTTCCTGTTGCTTTGCACCAAAAGAGCACAGTGAAAGTACCAGGAACTTTTCCAGGATGACCAAAGTGAGTAACTGCAAGTTTTCAGGGGTACAACAACGGATAAACAGCGACAAAAAAGACAGGAAAGTGGCGCAACAGCCAACCGAGTCGGTGGTTGGAGCAGAATCGGGCTTGCTTGGATTGGAAGCTCTTTTAATTAATTTCATTACAAGGTATTGTGTATTGTCTTTCTACTGATGCAGCGACAGATTTCCAGCGACGGGTCCCGGACGGGTACTGCCGGGTCTCGCAAAATTCTCGAGACCAACCCGTACCCGTACCCGCACCAACCCGTACCCGGGGCCCGCCGCGGGTGGCCCGACCCGTGCCGATCACTAAATCTATGTTGATCTGTTGGTTGCTCACAAGTTGGCACAGCGCGCTGTGCTCGTTGTTATCATTCAATGGTGGTAGACTCTGAACAGAAGGAACGTGCTCTCGCAATGTAATTTCCGTCGCCGACGTTCCCGGGAATAGCGATTTAGGCTGTAATAGCTGTAGAGATTGATCATTTTTCTCCCGCGACAGCATAACATGTTCTGAAAATCGGGCGTTGCGGATGGAAACACGGCAAATCTATTAGTATGGGCGCATAAACAACGACGCAATCCTCCGGGAATCTTACTAGTAGATGGTCTTCCTTCCCTCCCTTCTGGCTCTATACGTCTTGCCCCACATTCGGGGCTGTATCTCGACGGTCTCAAATCGTACCATCGATGATTTCTACGGCGACGAAGTAACCGGTGTCCGCCCAGTCTACGACCCATTGGATGCGTGGAATGTCGTGGTGGTAAAGCTTTTACCAGATGGTACGGCCTCTCGTGCTGAAGCAGGCCCATTTTAATTTAGAACAGCAACTGCACTGGTTGTTTCGTTCAACCCGACGCCAGCCAAACGGTTGACGGGACGTGGCACGATACAACCGATAAAGCCACGGAAGGACCACCGACTCACAATGTTACTTTGCAATTCACGGGTGTGACAATATCGAACACTTTGCTTGGAAAGTCCTCGAACTTTCTCATTTTTTAGGGACGGCGATATACTTTTTCGGCATCGTTCCCAACACCATCCCCAACACCCTAACATTGGTCAACGTCACGTTCAGTCTTGATGGCGCATCTGCTGGCAGCTACACCCACTCCGCAGAAGAAAACTCAGCAGAAATTTTGTATTCCGTCCCGATGTTTGCCTCGGGCGGGCTCAGCAACGAACCACACACCCTGGTCGCACAGACGCAGACCTCGTCCCTCTTGATCTTCGATTCCGCCGTCTACACGTGAGCCGTTAAAATCTTCTCCTCAGCAGTGTTTCATGGAGAACAATAGATTTGATGATGGGAACGGCGGATCCTCTAGCGTTGCGTCGCAAACCACCGAGACAGTACAAGTCACAACCACCGCAGGCGGCGGCGGCAGTCAAGATCAGTCGAATCGAACTTCGACCCATTCCGATGCCGCAATTATCATCGGCAGTACATGCGGCGCCGTAGCCGCTGTCTTGCTGGCTTGTGCCCTCTTCTGGCTCAGGCGGCGCAGATCTCCGAGTTTGCATCCGCCGGAGACCTTCCTCCTGGGTCCGAATTTGCACAGGCAGACGCCAAGTACCTCGCGGTTGATGTCAGACTTGGAGACCCAAGCGGTATCAAGTTGGACCGAGACTTCAATCGCTTTGCCACCATATACGCCATGGGAGCCGGGTCAAACTGCGCAGGACCCTACAGCGCCGTCACTAGCAGGCGAACATCGAGAGAAGAGAGGGAAGGAGCTGTAATTCAAGAGCGCGGCACCACTTCAGTTAAGGAAGATGGACTGGAGCATTGATAGCGGGCTTTCAATTGGGGGTTTTGGGCGGGCGGGGCAGGGTGGTTTTGGTAAAGGGGTTGAGATGGTGGGTGATCTTCAAGCCAAGGTTTTGTCTTCAGGTTTGGAGACTTTGAGATGGGCTAGAAGATTGAACTCGAGTTGCAAGATTTGAGCGATGACCATCGTTTTGAGTGGTGGTGATTCAGATGTAGATGTTGAGCTTGCAAAATTATCGACGAGATCGGGAGCCGCAACGAGATGCGAAGCGACGGAGAAAAAAGAAGGAACACTGACCACGGGTGGGGAGGACCAGAGATCGATGAGAAATCGACAATCTCTATCAAACGATGTTCAAGAAGATGCACTTCAGTCTTCATTGTCGTACATCGGGCGGAATTTATTGAAGGTTGGTCGCTGTCGGTAGTCGTGAGGGTCATTTTGTGCGCCTGGATCTAAATACGAAAGAACGAGCCCGAATTTGAAGTGCTAAGAATTTGCGCGTTTGACGCATTTAAGGTGCACTTATCAGACCTTCTGTTAATTCGAACGGTGGTCAGCTGTTATGTAGCGCCCGACGGCGCACCCACCACCAGGAGTTTACCTGGGCTGAATTCGGATTTCGGATCCTCACTGCCAAAGTGGTGCAAGCACGTTCGATCCGCGGTCTGGTGAGAGGGTCGGGTCCCCGGCTCCACCTGAATCGTCCGAGATGACCCGCACCCACCTGGGAATGGACCAGCGATAGGATAAAGGTATTAGCTCTGGCGCACCGGAGTCAGGCACTTCAATGGCGAGCCGTTTTACTGAAAGGTTTGCAACGAGGGTCCAGGGTGGTATTAATTAACTCGCATAAGAATAACTTGCTACACGCCTGTACACGTCTGCTTTGCTGGCACACTGGCAGTCGTGCCGATTCTAATCGGAGAACAAATTCGACGGAATAAATGAGAGAAAAGTCAGTTGAATCGCCTACCTTATCTGTGAAAGGATAACTACAAGATAGACTTGTGGCTGGATGTCAGTGGATGAGGTGCAGAACGGCATTCGGGCCGATGTGTATGGCGCACGCGGTCGTGGGAACTCGTGCGGGGTAATTGGCAATGATGCCGATCCGGGGTTACCCTACTTTCTTCCTTACGCCCACCAGGGCGGCCTTTGGCACTGTCACACCTGCGTCCGTGGAGACTCTCCCGGACTCGGATTCATACCTAGTATCCTTCTAGTTGCTCCGCATCGCGTCGAGCCCTCACATACCATGGTGAGTTGTCGTGGAGGCTGTGGAGTGTCTCTGACACGAGTGACTCGTAGCCGACACAAGTGCAGCCACCACCGCAGGAACAGCCGCACCAGGACGTGCACACCAAGCACGCAAATGCATTGCATCGAGATGCACTATTGCAAGCCTTGGGGTCGATTCTAGCGCCAGTAAGTCGATCTCAGACGCGTGGTGGTGTGGGCGCTTTGTCCCCGCGCGGCTTGTCCTGAAATCACTCAGGAGAAGCCAGCGTGCATTCAAAACTTGGACTTGCATTTTCTTCGCCCTATGGCGTGAGATGCAAGGACGCGTTGCCTGGTTTCGAATTTGCCTGCTCAAATTCAGCGAAATCGAATGACACTTGGCTAGAAACGACCCACGTTAATGGAGCGCTCATCGTCCACATCTACCGTCGATTCTTCACGGTCCTCATCCGGCACTGCTAGTCCTGCACACGGTCATCCAGGATTGCACCCACAAGCGCAGTCGCCCGCACCGCCGCCGCCTCCGCCGCATTCGACGCCCGTGCCCCATCCGCATCTGCACACCCACGCGCCTTCTCCGCTGGCAGAGTCCGTCTCTTTCTCGGACGCCACTGATGCAGACGAAGCTCAGGTCAGCTGTCCGCGCGCCCGCACCTACCTGCTGACCGCCCTCACTCAGGATCTGCACGCTCATACGCACGAGCCGCCCACGCCGATCGCCCCAGTCCCGCGCTCGAAGATCATAGACTCCCTCAAGAGTAAGAACGGGGCCTGGGATGCGCTTATCCACGGCTCGTTCTCGTAGGAACCGACCGCAATATTGCTGCTGCGAACGCGCGATATTTCTCTCCGGGTATGGTCTCTTTGCTCTTGGATAGCCGTGTCTGTGGGTTCATGTCTGTCTGGGAGCCAGTGTTGTATGTACATCGGTGCTGTATGTATTTGTAGACCGGTACCATTCTGTAATGTGCAATTGGCGTGTTCCTGTTCGCCTGCCTCCGCAAAAGTAATGTCTCGATATGGAGATCGGATCCGAGATCCCCACGATCGGCGTCGACCTTCAAAGCGAATTTGATGCCCCTATCTGTTTTCAGCACCACAACACCAATATTTTGGGTTCCGAAGGATTGCCCTCACTATAATACCTCGATCTTTTCCTATTATAGGCGACGCGTAGCTTGAACAGGTTTGCACGGCGGATATGGCGGCAAGGCAGCTCCGCAAGTCTCTATATACAGATAGTACATCTTGATCGTCACGAGACCAGGAAGTCTCTGGTATTGAACATGAACCCTGCAGGGAACAGTTGCTCTCCTGAATGAAGAGATGACCTGATTCACCACATTCCAGTGAAAGTATCACCACCACTCAAGACGCGGGTCACTTCGTCCGTTGACATTATCTATGGTGCGATTCGAGGCTGCTGAGATACAGCCCAAAAGGTAAGCCTAGACACATAGAGAGAGAAGAGAGGGGCGATGGGTCGTCCGTGGATGGATTCCAAGTCGTCGTATTGCTTAGGATAACAATAGGATTGGCGTTCTTCTATCCCTAGTACCTAGTAAAGTGGACAAGGTGAATGGAAGTGCGAAGACTCGATTCTCCTGTTCGAGTCGGCCAGGTCTCGATGTACCCGTTAAGGTTACTTAGTGCTGGAGGAAAATTTACTCCGCATTTGAAAACTTTGATTAATATTACTGCGCGGGTTGGGAGAAAACCGAGAACAAGCAAGTACGACATCATGATGGTCAAAGCAAAGCGGCTGCACGAAGTAAAGAGGACTCACTCCAAATGACAGCGTCTGTTCTCGTCAAGTTGATCCCCCCGTTCTGAAGAAAAACAGTGAAATCGCAGTAAGCTCAAGTCAATCGAACCCCGGTAGATGCTATGAGGAGTGTTTGAAGGATCCATCCATAGCCCGAGGTCGAACATGAGTATTTTGTTCGACTCTTTGTGCCCCACAAGACAGGAATACATTGGGAATTCGACGGATTCGTAGCTGTTGTCCACCGGGGCGATAAACACCTGGGTCTCGTCAATGACTCGGAGGTCATGTTCGCGACGTTGAATACCCAGATTGTGAGGCAAGGAGAATGCCTGGAGAGTGGACATATTATTCAACAATACGAGATAGACCGGTACATTGGACACGCTTCATTGATTGTAGGGCACCGACTCGCGGCACGGCCCGCAACGACTGCGCATAGTTGCAAGCCCGACGGACGGGACGGCCCGCGAAAATGACGCAGGTTGGTGTTACGCACAGCCTCCTCTGCATTTAATCTTCTCTAATGCCTAAGCCTTCAAAGTTCCCGCCATTCATACTAGAATAAAATACGCAAAGTAAAAGGCAAAATTGAATACACATCACGTGATCGATGTTCAATCAGAGTTTAATTTCAGAGAGAAAAAATCAGGAAAGGTGGGGAGCGTCTTCAACTGTTTCTGAGCGGCATGAAATGTGCTATTCGTGCATAGAACAAGATTTGTCACAGTATTCGCCTAATGTCGTCTGAGTTTGGCACTTGTACTGACTGTTGAACTAACATTGAGCTGCTAACTGCCCCCATTAAATCCGAGAACGTGCACCCGCGCCCGAAGTTATCTGTAAGCTTTGCTTCTCAGTACCATCTCGCTGGGGAGATTTCACTCCGCCCCAAACTCGGAACACTTCGTAAAGATATCTGAAATCATGTGGGTTTCCTCGCTAGATATCTGTACTGCGACCATTTTTTGTGTGGAGCTCGAAGTTTTCTACCTCAGATCAGCGGGGAGTGCTGCACCCTTGTATTATATGCCAAATATCATATTAATTATTTTCTGCGTCTTGATAGGATTAGACGTTGTCACCTCCAACTCCGAGGGCTCGCAGGGTAGAGCAGTTGAATGAATATGGACAATCTGACGGAACTCTAAGTTTGACTGCGAAACTTGGAACAGAAATGATTATAATACGGGACTCTAGTTTTCTTTGTCTAGTGAACTTGGTCTGGTATACATCCGGCGTACATAAGGGTCGATCTACAAGTTTGGAAGTTATCCCTTGGCCTCCAATCATTCACCAATACCGATCTGATCCAAACAATACCTGGAGACCTTTCGATGGAAAGTACTGTGGAATTGAATCAGAGTCTATCGTTTGCGAAACCAAGAAACATACATATATCCAGGCCAGAATGTGTTCCACACATGCTCGATGCTGCCCTGGCCATCCAAAAGTGCTGAGACCCGTTTTTGTGCGGCGACAGTTTCCTCGACAACCTCCTGTAACACAACTATAGGTTCTTTGTGCGTGTATCTGGCTCTCGTATGGATGTAATTCTTCGTCTCGCCTTGGAGCTCTTCCTTGTAAAAACTGGAAATGAACGGAAGGCATTCGTCAGCGGTGAAGAAATGTGCGTAGCACGCACTCACGACAAGATATCATTCCCCAGATTGATGTAGATGGTGATATCAGGCACAGCTTGGAGGAAGGCTGACATGTCTGGACAGTCTTTCTGGGGAAAACTGAACAAACAGTAGGCATCCGCAAGCCCCTCCTTGTCACGGAAGAAATACGCCCAGTTCCTGCCTGCCTCCTGCTGCTGCATATTCCTGTATTCCTTCCTGGTCTCCAGAAAGCAGCACGTTACAAATGATAGTGACGACTGAATTATCCAATTCGCGACCACCGAATGGTAGTATTTGTATAATATCCGCAGCGTCTCAGCATAACGTTGAAGCAATGCGGTGGGCTGCGGTGTGCCTTCGATGAAGCGCTGCTGGAATAATTCCACGTGTTCATCCATTTTGCTAGATGTATCATCAATCATGAACGAAAGCCAGGTGTACATGGTTAGATGAACTTGGAGCTCGAGCTCGTGTTCAGGATATGACAACTGAGGAATTAATATTTGATGAGTATATGCAAGGAACTGGGATGGACAGGCAAATACATCAATAACCGTACATGCGACTTGGAAAGTCAACGATGGGTACGAATGGGGGTCATGGTCGAAGTCGACCCCACAGTTTATGGCCTTCGCCCAGGCTATTTCGCGCAATTTCTGATTGGGTGTCCACGGCTTCGGCTTGTATCCAGTGGCGTTCACGAAGGCCCGGACGGCAGACGCGACCGCTGCGAAATTATCCGAGCTGCGTAGAATTGAAGGCATGAAAGAGAATACCAGTACAAGTGTTTGATTTTGTTCCACCAAAATGCTCGTGCTTTATTGCTATTTTCAAAAATAATGACACACCCCGTGAAAAAAAAAGAAAAGTTTTGAGATCGCAAAGGTTCTGGGTTCGGTTCCCGGACCGGGCGGAGCTTTTGCCAATCATCGTCAAATAACGCGTCCTTCACTTCTCCTTCGCTCACCCGTACCATGGACCCGCCCACCGGTAACAACGAAGACGACAATGAAGGTATTCCAACTCACAACGGTACCCAGCAGTCTACTGAGGGACAGTAGTATCAGTATACAATGATGGTCGCGGGCTCAAATTTACTGTCGAATTCACGGGCCTTTTTCCAGCCGGCAAGAAGAAGCGAAAGAACGGCAGACGGCCTGTGATAAAGAAGTCTATCTACATCCACGAAGATTCAGAATTGAGCACTCTTCTTGGTGGCGCTGTCCGTGCTCTTGGTCGTGATCAAGGCGATGATTCCCTTAGCTATTCCTGGTCACCCCGCACCGGTGTCTACTCGAGCGGCTCTATTGATATTCCAAACATGACCTATACTATTCCCAAGACCCAGTTCAAAGACATGTCCCTGACATGTGAATCTGAGTACAAGGATCTCCTTACGGAAGTGATGAAGAAAACCGCGCCGGATGCTGTGAAGATTACCATGTCAGAGTTGCAGGTATGTTGTGATTTTGTTGCCATGCATCAGGTTCTCATCATGCAGCCTGGAGAGGAAGACGACGAGACATCGAGCGAGGAGGAGCAGCGCCCGAAGAAAAAAAAGGGGAAGGTGCGCGTCTATCTCTATATCATATATCTGCGCGTGAACTTACTATCTATAGTCGGCTGACCCCTCGCCTGAAGAACTTGAGCAGACGGAGTTCATCATAAAGCTCCAAGCGAGATGGAAGTGTAACGACCGGACTTGCAAACGATTTTTGTGCTATCCCGACAAAACAACGGCCAAGCACGTCCATTTGACACACTTTCACCTCCAAACATGGGCGGCAGCTGCGGTGCGTGTTCCTTACAATCATTCACTTCTGATACTTATCTGATGTATTTTACAGCAAGCGAAGCACATAAACGATGACGGATCTGCTGTTGACGTCGAAACCCCGCCCGAGGGCAAGCTCTATGAATTCCAAGAGACCGAAAATGAGGAGGATGAACAGTTGCTCCGCACACGTGCTACACAGAAGACAGCGGCCAAGGACTCGAATATTACGATCAATCTCACACTACCCGAGCCGGCACGTCCTCTCCAACCTCTCCCACAGCAGACAGTTCCAGGAGCTCCTATCCCACGCAGGATTCCGCCGCAATTGACGCTCGAGATCTTCTGCGAGCGATTCCATTTGTCTGACTCTGTTCACGCTAAACTTCGTAACTTCGACGTTACGGGTCCACACACACTTCGGCACTTGAAAAATGATCATCTTCACGAGGCGGGTTTGAATCATGCGGAGGTTGTAAGGGCAACCTCAGCTCGGCGCAGAGCGCGGGAGACTAGCGGGAGAATCCGAAGCAACTCAATTGAATGGTACTAAATACAGGTTTCTAGAATACGCACCTAGCGGGAGAATCCGAAGAGAAGAAAGGATGAGGATTCTCACGCTAGGCGAGGTTTTTTAAGTACTAGCCAGTAGCACGTGTCCGGAGGGATCGGCAGAGGTCTCGAGCTTGATCACACAGCACGTGCCAGTGAGAGCGGCCGGACGGACGGAAGGGAACAGAGTCCGGAGGGACGGGAGGTGACGTTCCGGATGGAGGCGCAGGCTGGGGTGCGAGTCCGGAGGCCGGACGAAGGATCGGACGAGGAAGCGGGGCAGTGCGATGGGCCGGAGCCGGACGGACGGACGGATGGACGGACGGACGGGCGGTTCCCCTGACATCACCCCCCCCTTGGAATGCGGCGTCCCGACGCATGAATCGGACCTGGGCGTCGCGCCTCCGGAACGAGAGCGAGTCGAAAGCGGCCGAGGCGATCCGGCGCGGGGCGTTGGGGTAGCGGCGATAGTAGGCCTCGATGGCGTCTCGAGCGAAGACGTCGGAGTGCTTTACCCATTTATTGTGTTCCGGGCCGTAGCCTTTCCACCGCACCATGTACCAGAGGCTGCCATAACGGACCTTCGCTTCTAGGATCTCCTCGACCTCCCATTGAACGTCGTCGTCCGTCTGAAGGACGGGTGGGGGTTCGTCGTTCCGGGGGCGTCCGGGGAACGGGTCCGGTTCCGCGAGCTGGAGTTTCACCACCGGAAAGACCGGGTGGAGCTGGGAGTACCGGGGGGGGAGCTCGAGCTTGTACGCACCCTTTCCGACAACCTTCACGACCTTGAAGGGGCCGAGGCGTTTGTCCGCGAATTTGACGGACGGACGGGTCGTCCGGATGTCGGAGGCGTCTAGCCAGACTCGGTCGCCTACTTTGATCTCCGGGGCGGGCGTGCGTCGGCGATCGTAGTACAGCTTGAACTCGTCTTTGGCCTTAACGAGCGCGGCTTTGGCTTCCGAGACTCCGGACGCGATCCGGTCGCGGAACTCGTTCGCGGATTCCACGTTCGAGCGCAGTCCGTTGGGCTCAAATCCCATCCGGGGGAGCCTTCCGGTGTCCGTCATGAACGGGACTTGCTGCGTCGAGGAGTGGACGTGGTTGTTGTACGCGAACTCCGCGGCCGGGAGGAGCTCGTCCCAGTCGTCTTGTTTGTAGTTCGTGAAGATCCGGACGAACTGCTCGAGTTCCTGATTGACGCGTTCGGTCTGGCCATCGGTCTGCGGGTGGTAGGCGGTGGAGGTCGCTGGTTCTATCCCGATGAGGCGCCACAGTTCCGTGGTGAACTCCGCGACGAACTGCGGCCCACGGTCGGAGATGTATTTCCGGGGGGTTCCGTGGTGCCTCCAGACGTTCCGGTAGTAGAGCCGAGCGGCTCCGACCGCGCCAAGGCCGGTGTGGCACTCGTTGAAATGGGCCCGCTTACCCAGGACGTCGACTACGACCATGACCGCGTCGAACCCGTGCGCGTCTGGGAGCTCGACGATGAAGTCCACCGAGACGGTGTCCCAACGTTCTTCCGGGATTTCGGTCGGGTGGAGCTCTCCGTGGGGCAGCTTCCGAAGCGCTTTCGTCCGGTTGCATGGATCGCAGGTCCGGACGTATTGGCCGACGTGACGGGACAGCTGGGGCCACCAGTAATTCCGGGAGATGAGCTCGAGGGTTTTGAAGCGTCCGGCGTGTCCGGCGACCCGGGTGTCGTGGTGCAGGGCGATGATTCGGCGCCGGAGGTCCTTATTCCGCGGTACGACGACCTTACCGCGGTAGTAAAGGAGCCCTTCTGCGACACGCCACTCGGACGACCGGGGGGGGCGGACGTTCCGGTTCTTGAGGAGTTCTCGCGCGACAAGCGCGACGGGGTCCTCAAGGTCCGGCTCACCCGTGAAGGCCTCCCGGACGTCACGAAGGAGGGGGACCTCGGGTCCGGCCACCACGACACCTTCCAGTGCGCGGACGTGGAACAAGTCCGGGCGAAGAAGGGTAACGTCCGTGTTGTCCGAGCCCACTCCGTGGTCCGGACGGCGGGACAGCGCGTCCGGACGGCCCATGAGGCGTCCGGGCTGGTGGTGGAGCGCGAAGTCAAACCGGGACAGGTACAGGGACCACCGCGCCTGCCTCCGGTTCAAGTTCTGCGCCTTCCGGAAGTACTCCAAGTTTTTGTGGTCCGTCCAGATCTCGACCGGGTGCTGCGTACCTTCGAGGAAGTGTCGCCACTCCTCTAAGGCCCGGATGATCGCAAGCATCTCCTTGTCATGGATCTCGTAGTTGCGCTGGACGTCACTCAGACTTTTGGAGTAAAACGCGACCGGATGCCACTTCCCGTTCGCGTCCGGCTGAGACAGGACGGCTCCGGTGGCGTAGTCGGAGCTGTCCGCCTCGACCCGGTATGGACGCGACTCGTCGGGCAGGACCAAGACGGGCTCCGCGGTTACCGCATCCTTGAGGGCTTGGAAGGCGGCAGCCGCGGCAGCGGTCCAGGTCCAAGCGACGCTCTTCTTGGTGAGGTCGAAGAGGGGCCGCGCGATGTCCGAGAAAGCCCGGATGAATCTCCGGTAGAAGTTCGTGAAGCCGAGGAACTGCTGCACGTCCTTCCGGTTCTCCGGAGCCGGCCAGGCGGCGACTCCGGCGACCTTGACCGGGTCCATCTCGACGTGGTTGTGCGAGATGATGACGCCGAGGTACTCGATCGACGACTTCTCGAACTCGCACTTCTCCGGCCGGAGGTAAAGCTTGTGCGCCCGGAGCCGCCGGAGGACTTCTCGGACGATCTCTCGGTGGCGCGCGAGATCGGAGTGAGCGATGAGGATGTCGTCAAGGTATACCATGACGTCTCCGGACAGGATGAGGTCTTGGAAGATGTCGTTCATCATCGTCTGGAACGTGGCCGGGGAGTTGGTGAGGCCGAAGTACATCACCAGGGGCTCGAAGAGTCCTCGGTTGGTACGGAACGCGGCCTTCCACTCGTCGCCTCCCCGGATCCGGACGTTGTTGAAGCCCCACCGGACGTCGAGTTTTGTGAAGAACCGGGCTCCCTTTAGGCGGTTAATGAGGTCGTTAATCAGCGGGAGCGGGTATCGGTTCTTCACGGTCATCGCGTTGAGCGCTCGGTAGTCCTGGACGAACCGGAGGCTTCCGTCCTTCTTCTTGATGAAGAAGACCGGAGACGCCATCGGGGACTTGGACGGACGGATCCGGCCGGTGCTCAGCCCATCCTCGATGAACGCGTCGAGTTCCTTCTGCTCGAGGGGGGAGATCGGGTAGACCTTGCAGTTGGCCGGCTTTGCGTCCGGGACGAGTTCGATGGCGTGGTCCCACGTCCGGCGCTCCGGTAACGCGTCGAACGACTCCTTGTCAAAGACGTCGGAGAAGTCCTCGACCCAGGTCGGAACCGAGGTCCCAGGCGGGGCCGAGTTCCGGGCGAAGGCCTCCGCGAGCCGTTGGGAGACGGTGCTCCCGGCGCGGATTTCCTCGGCCGGAGCGAACGCGGTGTAGAGGATCCGGTCGCCTTCTTCTAGCTCGTCATCGTCGTCTTCGTCCGGGTCCGGAGTGAGGTCCGGACAGTCGTCTCCGTCGCCATCCGGATCGTACCCGTCGTCTCCGCACCACTCCTCCGAGTCAATGGCACAGATAGACGGGACGGGACCTTCGCGGAACTGTCGGAGGATCGCGGCGGAGATCTTCGCGCTGCGACGGACGGCGCGAAGCTCGTCTCGGCAGGTGCTGCAGCTGGTCGGGCAGCGGGTCATCCGGACTTCCTTGGTTTCCCAGTCGATCTCCGGGTTGTGTTTCTGAAGCCAGGAGTAACCGAGGATGACGTGCTGCTTCCCGAGCCGCGTCACGGCGAGTTGGATGCGTTCCGAGTGACCCTTGTAGTTGACGACCATATCGACTACGCCCGTAATGCCTCCGGATGCATTGGGTGTGCCGTCGACGTTGAGGACCGGGATAGGCTGGGAGAGCTTCCGGACGGGAAGGTTGCGGGAGATCACGTACTCCGAGTCAATGAAGTCTCCGGTCGCTCCGCAGTCGACCAGACCTTTCACGGACACCTTAGCCGCGGTTTCTACCGACTGCATCTCCAACGGAATGTGCAGGGAGTTCCGGCCCTCCACGGAATCAATAACGTACTGCCGGGGCAGTTTGCGTTCCCATCTCGGACGGTGGACGCGGGGAATGGAAGGGGTTTTTGCCTCCGGGGCGGGAATAGGGGGCTCCGGCCGGGGGGCGGAAACCGGAGCAGGGGGTGCGTCTTTCGTTTCAACTGCTGATTTATTGGGTATATCTTTGTACAGGCAGGAGTAACGATTAGGGGACGCGACCGAGGGCGCACCGCTCACTCGACCGCGTCCGGAAAACCCTCCGGCTCCGCGTCTCCGGCGTCCGGCTCGGTCGGAAGCCCGGCGGTAGTAGAGAGGCGCGCGAAGAGCTCTCCGAGGAGGTCGTCTCCGAGTTGACGGACGACCTCGTCCAGGACGTCTGCGTGCCGGACGTCCGAGGGAGTCGGGCAGTCTCGGGCGAGGTGTCCGGACGCACCGCAGCGGAAGCAAGCGCGCGGTGCGAAGCGCGCGCGGGTCCGGTCAACTTCCATCGGAATGCCAGGCGGAAGGGCGGGCGCCGGCGCGGCTTTGGGAGCAGGCGTGAAGGAGGGGACTGGGAGGAACGTCCCAGTGCGAGGGCGTGCGGCCGGAGCCGGGGCGCGAGTCGGAGGTGCTCCCGCTCGGACGCGGGCGAGGGCGTCGTACTGACGGAAGGCGCGGAGACGCCATCCGGCGTAGTCTAGCAGCGCCGGAGCGGTTCCGGACGTGGTGATCGCTGCGTTGATCCTCGGGTCGAGCCCCGCTCGGTACTTGGTGACGCGGACGAGCGGATCCGTGTACCCGGCCGTGGCGGTGAGTTCCTCGAAGTCGTCCGTGTACCGGTAAACGTCGCGGGAGCCCTGGTAGTAGCTGTGGGTCTCCAGCCGGAGGAGAGCTTGGTCTTGCTCGTTTTCCTCGACGAACCGGAGCCGGAACTCGGACTCGAATTCCGCCCAGGACGGGAATGGGAACGGAACGATTGCGGACTGTCGTTCGGCCCATCGTCCGGCCGCGTCTCGCGCCATAAAGGACATGGCGTACCGCACGAGTTTTTCCTCGACGAGCTGTCCGTGGACCATGAAGGCTTCCGGAACCAGTCGGAGGTATGTGAGGACGGAGTGGAGGAACATCCGTCCTTGGGTCCGGTCGCCGTCGAAGACGGCCGGGGGGTTCGGTCGGAGAACCGATTTTGCTGCGGGGGTGAGGGTGGTAAAGTCTGGACCCACCGCCGGAGCCGGAGCGGCAGGGACGGGGGCAGTCGCGGGTGGATTTTGGTTGTTGTGTAAAACGCGGAGGAGTAGGGCTTCGATGTTTGCGAGAGAGCCTTCGACCGCGGTCAGCCGGGATTCGGGGTCGGCAGCCGGTTCCGGGATGTAAACATCCGGGAGCTCGGGTGGCGCGGACCCGCTTCCGGGCGTCGGAGCGTCCATCAAGGAGGAGGGGTCGAGGTTGGAAGTCGGGGAGGCCGGAGCGCTAGCGTAGCAGTCCGAGTCCGAGTCTACACCGAACTTCGCAATCTTGACCAGTTGATCCCTTAGATCCTTTCTTCTGCTGTAAGGGCAACCTCAGCTCGGCGCAGAGCGCGGGAGACTAGCGGGAGAATCCGAAGCAACTCAATTGAATGGTACTAAATACAGGTTTCTAGAATACGCACCTAGCGGGAGAATCCGAAGAGAAGAAAGGATGAGGATTCTCACGCTAGGCGAGGTTTTTTAAGTACTAGCCAGTAGCACGTGTCCGGAGGGATCGGCAGAGGTCTCGAGCTTGATCACACAGCACGTGCCAGTGAGAGCGGCCGGACGGACGGAAGGGAACAGAGTCCGGAGGGACGGGAGGTGACGTTCCGGATGGAGGCGCAGGCTGGGGTGCGAGTCCGGAGGCCGGACGAAGGATCGGACGAGGAAGCGGGGCAGTGCGATGGGCCGGAGCCGGACGGACGGACGGATGGACGGACGGACGGGCGGTTCCCCTGACAGAGGTGGCTAACGTACGGGATGCGCAGGATCGATGGGTTGCTGGTGAAGGCGAGCAGTGAGGATGCGAATCATTATAACATTGCATGATATGTAGAAACATGGACCACAACAATAACAGAAACTGTACTCAGCGACGATACTGTACTGGAATCAATCAAGAAAATAGCCTGAATGCCGATAGAAACCGTATGTCATAGTAGGAGTAATAATCTGAAAAGCACAATACATCTCGTAGTATGCCGAGTCTTCGTCGAAGCAGTGAATCCCTTGGCGGCGGAGATGAGATTTGATCACGGAGAACGCCAGCTCGATGGGGTTGTAGTCTGGCGAGTAAGCAGGGAGATACTCGATGCGGACACCTAAGGACAGCCAGTTTGAGAACAGAGGATCCTCTGAAATTGACAGCAGGACATACCATATTCAGCTACAAGATCATCCACTTCAGGGCCATGGTGGATTCGGGCGTTGTCCATTATCAGTACACTTTGAGGGCCGGGATATGGTGTTGTCAACGGCAGCTGCATGTTTGATTCATCAGATTTTGTCATGAAACGGCAAGGAGTTACTCACCACACTGTCTCGAAGGAACTCGACGAAGCTTTCACGACATAGAGACCCTTCAACAACCTTGGCTCCAATTATTCCCTTTCCCAGGGCCAACGCAGCCACTCCCGTCAACCGGCGCCTTCTCACAAATGGCTGGCTGACTTCGCAACGGGTTCCAATTTCAGAACGGCCGAAAATTCGGGCATAGGTGCGGTCGTCTTTCGAGACTTCGTCAATGGATATGAGGTAGTTGGCCGGATATATGGAAATACGACGGGAGTAGCTGGCGCGAGCAAAGGGAGAGCGTTCAGATGCCATTTTTTGGACTGCTTTGAGGCTCATACGAGCACGCAAGAATGTGCGATGGATAGTGGCGAGGGATGCGGGTAAATGTCGATAGCGCTCCAAACGATCTCGGTACTCGTCAAGAAATTGGGTAGGAGAATGTCGTGCCAAACGGACGAGATAATCAGCGTCCGCATCGGCAAGTGTGCGTGGCCTCCCGCGTCCTATGGCCTGAGCTTTGGCAACACTGCCAGTATGGTGTTTACGTTTGCGTGTGCGAATGAGTGTCGATCTAGAGAATTGCGCGATCTTGAGGATCTCAGAGGTGGTGTTACGGCCACGCTCTTCCAAGCGTAGCATTGCATCCTTCAAATCATCGCTAATACGACGGTTAGGCATGTGGTGGACGAGGAAGCGAAGAGATTGGCGCGTTATTTGACGATGATTGGCAAAAGCTCCGCCCGGTCCGGGAACCGAACCCAGAACCTTTGCGATCTCAAAACTTTTCTTTTTTTTTTCACGGGGTGTGTCATTATTTTTGAAAATAGCAATAATAGGGAATGTTAAACAAAGGGGTCCATGGCCCATATTGTGGTGATGATGGTGCCCCACCGGGCAATAACTAAGAACGGCCGCAAGTTCTCGGTATCCCGCTCAGAATCAATCGGATTCAATCGAATGCCGGCGTCGAGTACCGCGCCAGAAGCCAGTTAGGAATGATATCCGAAAGATCAACATTTTTGTCTTCTTGATAATACCAAATTGCGGGATGAATACCCGTTCCGCTCGTCATGGGGATCCACAGACACCACCAGTTTTCCGCGGATCCGCCGGACTCAGAACAGCGCCAAAAAAAACGAGCACCTGTTTTAACACACGGAGAATCAGACCGAGACTGTTAAACACCGTGATGGATACAAAAGACTGGACCCTTGCACCAGCAACCCATGCTAGCGGAGAACAACATACGATGGACAAGATTAAAACTTCTACAAGGCCCCACCGACACAACTCGATGCAGTTTCCGTGCAGCGCGGCGGAGAAAGTCCAGTGTCGGATTCCGAGATGGGGCATTGGGGACTCGTGTCAGAGAAATGCACACCCGATCCACACAGACCGCCGGCGCGACTCAGTTTCCCCAGACATAGAAGAGACAGAACACTGCCTAGTACTGCTAAACAGTGTGACGCGAGGTCGGAGCAGACATGGGGCGATTGTCCAAATGCGGGGATGCCGAATTCTAGCACTGATGTTCCTTTTCTATGACGGTCGTTACTGGACAAAACCCAAGTGCGCATGCATGCGCACGGATGCGCACGGGTGGCATCGATGCCTCCGGATGCGCACGGATGCGCATGCATGCCGATTTCGTGCCCATCGCAGTGGGATCCGTGCTGCATGCACACAGCGTCCATGCCGGCTCCCGGCAAGTTTGATCACGGACCGGTCACAGGAATTTAGCATCAAGACTGCACGCGTGCCGTCATCTGTTCAAATACCGGCCCAATTCGTCATTTTCAGTTCCCCCTTTGAGGCGAAATAAAATTTGCACTAATTCTAATCCCTTTTCTGAGAAGAGTGACCACTTATGCAGGTTTTGTCAGCTGTACGGAGCCAGGAGTCTCTCCTCATCGTGTCGTTCCAGCTCCCTCCTACATAGGACTTTTATTGCAAGCTTCCGAGTCCAGATGACAGCGTATTGTTTTTAGCTACTAAATGCGAGGTCTTTGCGTGCAGATGGTTGTCTCAGAGTATCGAGATTTTCTGGGCTGGGAGGAGAAGCTCACCGCTGTCAGTGGGATTGTGAAGTGTGACTTGAGTGAGCATTGGGAAAGGAGCTGTTGACAATTGAGAGAAGAGAAAGGAGAGATAAGGATGTTTCAGACCTGGTCTGTGGCATGAAGTCTTACTTAGTAGGGGCCAGGTTGGGAGTGCTGTGGGACAAGGAGGACAAGAAGGTGGTGTGGTGTGCCCGCTGGGTGAGAGGGACAACACTGTCCCCGGGTAAGAGTGGGGTGGGGTTGACGGGTGGATCAGGAGGCGATAAAAAGAGGGGATAGTGGTCCAAATCATGGATTAAAGGGCCAACCATTTTGGGCAAGTTTGGGCTAAAATTCGATGTGTCAGAAATTGGGGAGCATGCGCATCCACAGACCATGGATGCGCATGAATGCAGGGCATATCCAAGCTGCATGAATGCGCATGGATGAGGGTGGCTGGTCAATGCATTTGAGGCACTCAACGTCAATGCGCAGGATGAATGGGCACCTGTGCGCATTGACCGGGCATCAACCGGGCATCAATGCGCATCCATGCGCATGCACTGGCATCCGTGCGCATGAGTGCGCATGCATCGGCATCCGTGCGCACTGGGGTTTTGTCCAGTATAGACAGTCATACTTTTCAACCATTAAACTCCGTTCCGGGGTATCCAGTTCTCACGTCCTCCTAATCGGCCGTCTCTGAAACCTTAAAACGCTATTCAGAAGGCCTCACCGGGACAGTTTCATCCTATCTTTGCCATCAGTCCTCTGGCACTACGTGTATCCAAAATTCGACGGGAGGGGGGGAGCGCATCGGGTTTAACAGATGCAGTCCTTCAACCAAAAATGGAGTAAATTACAGGCAAGATTTTATGAGCGCTGCGGCACGTTCAGCCACAATGTACACCTCGGCTTGCGGGAATCCGGCTACGGCGGAGGGCTGGGCGGATTTCCAAGTTCAGTTGAGCGGCCAGGAATATTTATAACGAGTCAACCCACCAAGATCGACGCATCAACAATGCGCAGTCCCTTCAGTCCCTTCACCAAAAGGTCTGGGCCTACGACCCCGCCCTTGTCGGTCGACTTGGAAATCGTAGCCGTGCTCGTCGGATGCTTGATTGTCGATGCAAACTTGCGAACATATCCTTCGATCTGTGCATCCGTGGTCAAGTTGGCGGCATCCGCAAAGGGCGCGATGAGAAAGCCGTCCCACGCAGGCGTGGACATCAAGGTCTGCAGGGTTTTGATTGCTGCAACGTATGTATCGATATCAAACGAGGTCTGGAGATAGGCGGGATTAATGGCGGGGTGGTCGAACGCATTGCTACTGGTAAGATTGAGCGAGCCACCTGATTTGTTTTCATGCAACTGGATTTGAGTGATAAATAAAGTGCTTACGGGATGTGGGCGACTGTAGGACTATTGAAACGGACATCCAGTTGCCTGTTGTCGGAGTGGTCTGGCCGTCGTTCGCGTAGAAGGTGTTCTGGGAAAGGGTTGGAACAAATCGTGTCGAGAAACTTATCACTCACCAACCACGCGAACTGGAAGTGTGGGGCGTTGGGACCAGCGGCAGGGTCGCCTGCCTTGAGAAGAGGCGAATCGCTTGGTAGGCGCATGAATCCAATCGAGTTCACCAAGGTGTTCCCAGCGGCGATGCCGGTCTTGTTCTCTGCGTACTGAGCGAGCGCTGCTCCCAAGGCAGTTTCATTGCTGAGGAACGTCGACAGGGTCGGGGAACTGACTTCCCATTGAACTGCCAGAATATTCTGGTCCTGCAAATTGCGACCGACGTCGGGGACGTCGTGTGCGCACGAAATACCGACTTTTGAGAGTTCTGCAGCCGGCCCAATTCCCGACAACATCAGTAACTGTGGGGTTCCGATTGTTCCAGCCGAGAGAATAACTATGATTTTGATTTCGACTATTGAGCAAGTGCTAGGCTCCAATTTAATATTAGTGTGGCACACCTTCTTTGCTGGCCGTAAATGAAAAACGCTTGGCTGTTTCAAACATCGGGATTAAATGCGACGGACAAGCAAAAGAAGTCAGTGACGTACCAGTGGCACTTTGAGCAACTTGAACACCGGTATACGTATTAGTTTCCGTTTCAATTAACTTGGTGACTTGTGTATGGATCAGAACGTCAAGGTTGCTGCGTGAGTTTAAGGCTGGGTGGAGGTATGCCGATGCAGAGGTGCTGCGAGCGTTGGTACCGACAGTGGTGTGAAGCCAACCTTGGAATGAAGTTATAAATAACCATATCCTTTCTTAATTCAATAGTAACGCACTGAATCCAAGCCCATTGGCGGAGTTGGGGTCCAAATTAAATGGATATAGCTCGGGCTGGTCGTCCGTCATTTGGAATAGGCGCCGTTCAGTTTCAAACACCGTCGGCGTGAGGCCGGTGCCTAAGGGCCCAGCGCCGTGGACTGGAGGATTGTATTCTCCGATATTGCTTCTGTCGTTCCACGGCGGTGTATGCTGCTCGTTCTACCCACCATTTAATAAGCGTGGCCACCTGTGACTTGCTAATGCGTACCATAGAAATATACTGCTGCAGCTCTTCCCATGACCAGCCAGAATCTCCAGAAACCGTGGCTAAGCGGTCGTATTCATCGCTTCCGCCGCGAGAGTAGATCATGCCGTCTATGTGATCGCGAGTAAATGATAAACCTGGGTGCAGCCAATAAACTCACTAATGCAGCTGCTTCCGCCCAGGACGAACCCACGGGGATAGTCAATGGTGCGGCCATCCAGACCAGACTGAATGCTCTGAGTGATAGTCTCATGCACATAATGTGAAGCCCACCTGAGCAACTGTGGTATAATCTAGCCACGCGTCAGCACAATGGTTTCAGTTGTCACCACTGAACTGAAACTCACTCCAGTCAAAAATTGTCCCGACACCTGTCCCCGCAAGCAAAGGAACATAGATGATATCGGAGTCCGTTCCGTTATCCCTTTCCAAACCCATTAGAAATAGGAACGGAGATAATCTCAAAAGGCGCTCACGATACACCTGCCTCAATAACAAGGACTCGAATGCTGGGTTCCTCTGATAATCGGGCAGCAATGACGGAGCCAGCCTAGAAGGTACAAACGGAGGATGAGCTTATGGATGCGGTGTTTATTGTTGAATCACAGTTCCAGCTATTGGAGTGCTTGTAAGTATGCAATAGGTCAGGAGTTCGGCGCTTACCGCCCACGACAATGAAATCGTATTTCTTGGTCACTTGTTCGGGGGAGGTGTACAACTGGCCGCCGAGGCAAAGCTGTAGAAGAGCCAAGCCAACAAGAAGGAGAGAGATCGCCATGGCCGGCGTTCGGTGGGCAACCGGTGCCTTATGAGCCGTGAGCTAGCGAGCATTCGAGCCATTAGGAGATAAGTAGAAGTCTGACGTGGTAGCGGGCCCCTTTCTCGGTACCAGTACTCGTCGTTGCCGGAAGTAAACTGCGAGGGACGTCGATTCGGACATTCAACTGTCAATCAGGTAAAATTTATGTAAACCCTATTAGCCTGTCACTACGCCGCTTGATTCGGCTCCTCTGACTCACGTAAACAAACCACACCACACGAAGTCCACTTGAACGCTCAAGCGCTCAAGCGCTCAAGAGTCGTCGAAACTCACGCCGCAGTGTCAGATCTCAACCATCAAGGACAAGAGCTGTTTCGACGAAGTCGTTTCTGGCCCTGAGTCCGTTGGATGATCGTTTCCGTCATACACCGACGGTCTGCCTCGGATACCCACGCCAGGGATATTTTTAATTGCCTCACAACAAATACAGTATGTCAAGGACAAGCACCCCATTACCCTATATGTTCGGACTTCACTAGACGCGCCGAGCGGCGCTTCTAAAATAGAGATCAACTTCTGGCGCGTGCTCCAGGGACCGTACTGTACATTCGTGCTCATACAGCCAGTTCCTCCTGGGCCTCAGCTTTCCTGAGGCATACAGGAGCGCGGTCGGCCGCTTCACGATGCGCCACTTCGATTGACGGTTAGGAAAAAGCGAAATCGTACGTTGCTCGACACCCAGACTAGAAGCCAATTTGACAAAGAAGTGATGCGGAAGTTTGTGTAGGAGCACTAATCGGAAGAACCGCGTTCCCGAAGTACGAATATGAAATTACTGGCCACAAAATAGAAAGACCTCAGGTGGCTTTGGTCATTGGGCAGAGAGCCGTGCTGGTTGTTTTCTCTGTTCATCGAGCGAAAATCGAGGATTTTGTGAACCCGACTATCCCCAAAAACCCAATCAGAATCTGGTTGATTCGGATCTCCGCAAATCTTGCAGCTCGATGTCAGCGAGCTCGAAGGGGATGCCAGTAGCGGCCGGAGATTGGTGTCGGAAATACGTCGAAACCAAAGTTGTCCACGCAGCTTAAGAAGACAAACTTCTCGCGTACCAGCTTGCCGACCGTTGAACCCAGCGCGCATTCCTGACTCCTGCACAATGTCGCAGTTCGAGACCCTGTATGTCTCGTAGTCGAATGAGGTCTTCCTGCATACTAACAGCTGGTTTCAATGTAGCACTGCGCCAATGGTAATACGGTCTTTGCATCACATCCAAACATGGTTCCGATTTTCTTTTAGCTGGCCGGAACCCAGGCTAATTGGTTGTTGCTGGGGACCCTCACCCTTCAAGTCTGTGCGCCACAATCGTTTATTCGTCACGCTTGTACTGATGCTTCTAAAGATAAATTCCACATCTGCTTCCCGAATGAAAGGACGTGGTTAAAGGCGCTTGGTGAGCCAAGTATTCCGTGTTCAATGTCGGCAACGTTAATTCAAAGGCAGTGTATACGATTTTCTGCCTGGAGGTGGCCCAAACCGGTATCACAAGCCATTTTGCGTATTCCATCCTGGTTGTCGGGTGGGGAGACCCAACGATATTTGGGAAACTACCGTGGTCTAGCTTGGCGACTCCCATATTCACAGGCATCAGTGGGTTCGTCCCGCCATGGTTAAGAATTCTCTAATCCAACATTGACAGCCTCAGCCACTGTGCAGATATTCTTCGCGTGGTTAGTACTCTCAGAGCTCACCTTAGAGGTCAAGGCTAATAATGTTCTTGCTAGGCGGATTTGGAATCTCAAGCGAGACCAACTCTGGGCCAAGGCATTAGCTTCTCTGATTGTCGTGGTATGTAGTCAGCAGCTGAGGCGTCAACATGCTCACCGATGCATTCAGCTTGCGCTTATGCAAAGTCTCGCCGGTATAATCAGTGACGCCAAGTTCGCAGTAACAACTGAAGTAGCGGAACTTGCGAGGCTTGTCAGGGGTGTCAAGGTGTGTTCTTCCTTGGCTTGTTCTGCAGCAATATCCATCACTAGCAGGTCTGGCTTTATGGAAGCGCCGTCTGTGACTTTTTGATTACTTTCACCATGGTTTTCATTGTAAGCTCAACCTCACTTAGTAGTCGCCTACTCATTTCATGCAATGCAGCTCACCCAATACCGACGAAACACGCCGTGGAAGAAGACCGACAGTCTGATTACAAAACTCATTTACAACACTGTTGAGACCGGTGCTGTGACCAGTGTCGTCGCCATCGCGGACGCTGTGCTTTTCACCAAGTTTCCCGACAACAATATTCACCAGGTCCCGTATGTCATGAAACCTTTCTGGGATGTCTCTGTTGACTCACCACCTTCCTTTACTTGAGTGCCTTCATGCTTGGGAAATTGTACGTCCGTCTGCGCGCAATTAGACGTGAGCACTCACGGCGACGGCAGATACTCAAACGTTCTTTTGGCCACTGTGAACGCTCGTCGCGCAGAACAAGACACCCAGAGTCAGGGCGGTATTGGTGGCACCATTACGAACAGCCACGAGATGCATTGGCGTAGCAACCAAGCTTCCCGAAAGATCCACATCACCACCGTCACAGAAACGGTCAGCGATGTGAGTTCTCTCGGTGTTCCGATCGTGGTCTGGTATCTCACATTTTGTTCAGCCGATCGTGGACAACAAGAATTCAATGTATGGCAGCACGGACGTCTAGTTTTCAGTCCCTTTTCAGATTGCTAATTTATACTGTCATGTATTTTCACCGCACAGCGTGTACCCGGTTTGTTGGAAAACTGTGCTACGAATAGTAGGCGGCTTTCGAAACCGCAGTCTTCTGTCGCTGTGTTTAAATTTGTGCATATTCCACCATGCCGTAATACGCGGACGATATATGTCTGGGTATGTGGCGCACCCTGATTTGTGCCCAAGTTTCCGGTTGGGTGAAGATCTACCCCACGCTACTCCGACGCCGCCATAATCACGATGTCTCCATCGAGATTCGATATTGAGCTCAACTGAGATCACACGATTACACTCATGGGCAGATGGGCGGCACAAACTCCGTGGCTAAGAGTGCTGCACTTAAAATAGCAGAACTCCGGATGGGAGATAGAAAGATCATTTTTCTGCTACGAATCCAGATGGCTGGAAAGTTTGTCTTTCAAGCCTTCAAAAGACTATTTCTGTGGAAATCCCATTTCTTTTTTACCTCCAACTCTGTAAAATGTGGGACTTTCCCACGACGTGGACCTTTCGTTCTCGGCAGAATTGGTTTCTTTTTGTCAGCTTGAAAGACAAACTTTCGAACCACATGGATTTCGTGGCAGAAAGTTTGTTTTTCTCAACAGATCTAGAATGTTTCTATCTTAGCAGTTTCAGCTACCCAGGGACCCGAAACGGAGTTCCGAGTGTCTGCCATGGTTCGCGAGATTAACAAATCCCGCGCACCGCAGGACCGCCGATTGTTGCTGGGAGTCTGGTAGGACTCCACCGTCGTCGACGGGAAAACGGACGGGACAACCCGTACGTCCGTTCGACGGGTTCGACGAGTTGTCGGAATGTAGCTGATGATAATTCAATAATTTACGGGACATCCGTACGTCCGTTCGATGGCCCGGGGTTCGACGGGTTGTCGGATTGTAGCTGATGATGATGATGATGATGATGATGATAATTCAATAATTATGCTACATATGGGCCGGGGTAGGCTACGGTAGCAAGTACTGGTGGTAAAGTGTACGTAAATATGGTTATGCGGGCATGGTTTTTTTTTGTAGCCGAGGGGCAATTTCTTAACAACTTTCAGCCCCTAATTCGACTTCTTTGGGTCCGAATGTGGTTAAATATCACCCCAAAGTTGCGGCAAACTCACCTATTGGAGCAAGAATATCTGCAACAATCAATTGTTCCTTGACTTCTGGTACATCATGTACATGATTGCAGCAAGTTCCGAGTCAAATTCATGGTTCAAATGTGCTGACTCAAGTGTCTGTGTCCCGGAACGTAAGATATAGTAAATCTCATTGCGAGTATTGGGTGGAAAAGGTTTATCTGACCTACATTGTCCCTTTGCTGCTCCCAATAAGGCTCCAATGGTTTTGGTTTATAAACTGTTTTAAACCAATAAAAAGGTTTTTATTTTTATTTAGTTTACATGGGGCTGTAAACCATAAATAGATGAAAACTAAACAGTTTAAACCTTTCAGTGCTCAAGGTGATTTATAGTCTACAGCACCTGCAATTTGTGTTCCGAGTGTGAGGACTTGTCGGCTTGAGCTTCATTCGTGATGTTCAAATTGTTCAATCATGATGAGGAAGAGGTCGGCAAGGTCGGCAGCCCGGCCCGAAATTGGGTATTTCCGATTGATATTACCGAATTGGGAAATGCTCTGTTCTTTTGCCTGATATGCTATCCCAGACATCTTACGATGCTGTTAATTGCTCTTGACTAACCTCAGAACAGTTTTCCTGGGTTTTGGATCTTGTGCTTGACTTTTGTATAGCAAATGTTACTGTTTATATATTGTTTATAAACTGTTTAAACTGTTTGTAAACCCTTTTCTTTGGGTTTTGATTTAGTTTACGCCCAACCGTAAACTTAAAATAAACAGTTGGAGCCATACCTCTCAAAAATCCGTCGAAAACGGACGGAACTCGTCCGTTTTGGCGACTTGCCCCACCACCAAACAGCGCACTAGCGTTTAGTTAGTAGCGAGGTGACGGTACTGATTTATATAATTCTTACTAGAGGGTGATGATCTAGATGGACCTGGCCTGAGGCCTTCCTTGATACAAGGTTGAATCTATCTGCCCGTTTGTTAATCTGACCAAGCCTTCGGGCATTGAGACAACCGTCTGTGAGCCATCAGAATACCACAGCTTGGCAGCAAGCGCTGCAAATTTTCACAGGGTGAATTCATCGGAAGGAAGGAGCTGCCGGCGCAAGGTCCCAAATCAGAAAGCCGCCGATTCTTGATCCAAGGTCAGTCCGCCGACCTACGTATATAACCGAGTGAGATCAGTGACTGGATTCGATTCGGGAGAAGTCTCTCATTGATATTTATGGAAGCGTCCGTTCGGAAGAGTTGCGTTTCGGCATCTGTTCGGCACGCTTTTAAAGGATCCGGCTAGTGGCACCTACCTCGTTACCTAACTTCCGACTCGGAGTCGACCATCGCAATGACTGTTGAAACTTTTGACTACGTTGTGGTTGGCGGTGGAACAGCTGGGCTCGTCGTGGCGGCGCGGCTGGTCGAAAACCCCGCCATCCGTGTGTGCGTCCTTGAGGCTGGTGAAGACGTTACCAAGAACTTAGATGCCATGGTTCCTGGTACTATCTATGGGCTTGGTGGTTTCCCGGCTCATTGCTCAACGATTCCAGGATTTGGGTTCAAAAACTTGGGACAGCCAAAGGTCGACTGGGGATTCATGGGATCTCCTCAGGTGCATGCGAAGGGGCGGTCCATTTATCTTCCGAGGTGACTCGTATATCTCTCTGTGGCGCCCATTTTCTGACCGCAGTTGAGGGGCAAATCACTGGGCGGAACCAGCATGGTGCCGAATAATTGCTATTTGAAAAGGATTTCCAACTACTAATTGCGACCCAGCTCAATCTCATGACGTTGGGCCGGTCAGTGATTATTTTATTCCGCGTTCTTACTTTCTAAGATCGACATTCCACAGTGCACACGCAGCTGAATATGATGGTCGGTCTCTGTTATCATGTTCTATCTAGAGCTCATCCGAATCGTGCAGCATTTGAGACCCTTGGGTCACCCGGGTGGAACTGGGAGAGCCTCCTGCCATATTTCATGAAGGTAAGTGTTAATTATTCGTATTTCTCCTACTGCACCTAAATGCTAGTAAATCACCAGTCCGAGACATTTGCACCCAGCGCCGACGAAATGTCAAAAATGCAAGTCACGTTCAATCCAGCTGCTCACGGAACGTCTGGCCCTCTCCAGCGAACGTTGCCAAAATGGATCAGTGACGTTCAGCCCCCGTTCATCGAGGGGCTGGCCGAACTCGGTGTTTCCTACAACACAGACGGGGTACGCATATTTTATTCTATGCGCGTTATAGGGCGAATAGTTTCATTAGACCTCGGGCGACAACACCGGCATGTGGACCAGCAACCATTCGATCGATAATAATGGAGCGCGGAGCTCCTCTGCATCGGTATGCAGCGATTAGCCTCGACCACAGATTTTGACGCCTGCTGGCAGGCATACTATGAACCCAACAAATCCAAGTCCAACCTTGTGGTGATTACCGGTGCGCGGGCAACTCGTATCTTACTCGATGGCTCCCTGGATGCTTCTGGTCATCTGGTTGCTTCTGGCGTCGAGTATTCCAAGGATGGTCAATTGCACGAAGTCTCGGCGAAGGCGGAGGTATTGGTTTGTGCAGGCAAGACCAGTTCCTACCCAAATGCTTGCCTGATGTTTACGCCATTCCAGGTGCTTTCCAAACCCCGCAGCTACTTGAACTATCGGGCGCGTTTCTGTACTATTCCGGTGTCAACTGTAGCTGACGCATTACAACAGGCATAGGCGACAAGAATATCCTCGAATCCCATGGGGTCCAAGTACACCTGGATCTGCCTGGCGTCGGGCGCAACCTTCGTAAATGTTAATTCTCGCCATTACTTCATGTTTTAACTCTTCCTCCAGAGGTGTTTACTATCCGCATGAGTCACATTATAATCTCACTCGCTCTGGCAGGATCACTTTTGGAGCCCTTTCGTGCTTGAGACTGACTCGAAGTACGAGTCAGCCGAAGTCTTGACCAATCCCGCCCGTGCGGCTGAGGAATGGAAGCTCTAGCAAGTGTTTTATTTTACAGATAAAGTCGTGATTGATCTTGAGCATTTTAGCGAAGAGTCTAGGACAGGCATGTTGTCCGGGACTTGCTCCACTCTTTTTGCGTTTCTTCCCAGAGATTCCTTCATGGCGGATAGCTCTTCGCACCTTCATGAGGCGATACAGTCACTGCGTCATGGTGGACCCATCGAAAACACTCAGAAGACATGGTTGGGCGCAAATGATATCCCCTTGCTAGAGTATGTTCCAAACAAATATTCATCCACAATCCTGTCTGAATAATGCTAAGGGTTGCTATCTTCCCCGGATTCCTTCCAGTTCCCGGCTACAAGGGCGAGGAAGGGAAGAGTTACTGTTCCGTCTTTTTGGCCCTTACGCACCCGTTGTCCAGTGGTACGGTACACATTAGCTCCGCCGACCCTCTAACCGCACCCGAAATCGACCACTGCGTGCTCGATAATGAAGTGGATATTCAGATCTTGGTTGAATCGCTCAAATTCGCGCGTAAATTTGCAAACACAGAGAGCCTCAAACCCGTCCTCATTCGAGAGATCATGCCTGGTCCGGCGGTTCAAACTGACGAAGAGCTGAAGGAATTCATCCGCACAACTGTCGATACGGTATTCCACCCCGTCGGGACCGCTGCGATGTTGCCCAAGAGCGACGGCGGAGTGGTTGATCCTTCGTTGAGGGTGTACGGAACGTCGAACATTCGTGTGGTGCGTAATCACGGTGCCTTGAAATGCTGTTCGCCTGAAGTGAAGAAAATCAGATTGATGCCTCCATAATCCCCATTCAGTTATCAGCCCATACTCAAGCAACTGTGTACGCCATAGCAGAAAAGGTCAATTTGATATCTCGGCTGTTGGAATATAACTCAAGCATGTTAGGCTGCCGATATGATCAAGCACGCCCCCCAGAAGTAATCAAGCACTGCAGCGACGACTCGGCAAAGTTTTCCCGATTCCCCTATTCTCCGACGTCATGTATATATCTACTCCGCAAAAAGCGTTTGTTTGGTGGTCGCAAAAAAATCACAGCTTCAATTTGGTGCTTGTCACCCGGCAAAGATCGCCAAAATATTACCCCGTTTTCCATATCTGCTCCTGATTAGTGACACCTGATGAGAGTTGAACGACAATCAACATCCCCGAAATCACCAGGCACTCCAAAAGCAAACACATGGTTTTGGCTCCCAGTCCTTTGTGAGAATTCTCCCTGGGAGTATCAGTTGCATGTTATCTATGTCAAACTGCTCAGATTTCGACCTTGTGGCCCTTCGACGTAAGGGCCCCTGGGCAACTTTAGATTCGGTGACGGCCTTTCTCACTCGCGAATTATTTAAATATCTCGTCCCGGGCGGGTCGCGCAGTACAGTTTGCAGGTCGTATTAAGCTGAAACGTTCGAGATCCCGTGGTGGCAATGGGCATAATTAAAGCTGTTCAGCCGTCGTCTCCGTCCTACCGTCCATGCACACGACTAATTAGTAACAATTCCTTCCTCCAGCTGTGAATCCAAAAGAGCCCCAGCGCCACCGTATCTTCTCCTCTTGCAGGCGAGTCGATCTCGTCGCCGCTGTCTCCTCCTCGTAAATCGCGAAGGCCGACCGCGCAGATGGTCCCGCTGCCTGCATGGTGCCCGAAAACGGAAGGCATGCTCGTACGGTGCGACGGGTTCTTTGACCAACCCGGGGGTCACGGACGGTGCTCTCCGGGGCCAGGCTGGTTCAGGTGAGTGGCGGAACAGCCGCACATCGAGGCCCGCAGGGACGCCACCCATGTCGCGTCTCACCTGCTCCGGCCGGCGCTGGCGCAGGGGGCAGGGTGTACGGTGGGGACTTCAAGTTTGTCGATTCAAATTATTATACTCTCTGTCTGAGAGTGTGTATTTAGCGAAAAGCATGTCCGAGCCCACACGTTCACCAAACTGCCAGCAGCACGCTTTCGAAGCACGTGATCGTCGTTGAATTTCTTGCTTCAACTGAATTTGAGTCTACTTAAACGTAGTTTTTCGTAGACAGACTCTTTATATGAATGTTCTTACCTCATAACTTAAACGGCAAGTTGGCCAATACTCGTTTCCAGTATGATCACATTTCCGTTTATAATAGTCGCCGGGCCGAATCTTGTTTGACACCGTTTGGAAGGATTTCGTGGGGTCCCCGACTGGGCCCGGGGCGAATCACCGGCCCTAGCCAAATGAATGCGGACAGCTGAAGCAACTCGGAGATTAGGTGGATCGATGTGTGTCTGTTTCCGGCGAATAAAGGTCAGCCGCACCGCGAGTCCGCGACATATACGGCTGTTTGGTAGAAGCCCAGACGAGGAGAGACAATAACTTTGAGCGCTTCCCTTTTTCCGGTTTGAAAGAGAGGGTCCCGATGACTGATCAATAACACGCGACAATCGGATGCCCGCTCAACATAGCGCGCTTGCTGCGGTGACACCGAATTGAACGGTGATTGGTGGGGCAAGCTCACTAAGAGAACTCGGAGATACTATCGGACGTAAATCTCTGCTGGAAATAATCTCTCGGAATCAGTGTCCACACAGCCCAAGAACGCTGACTTCTGGCGTGCCAGCTTGTCGACCCTTTAACCCAGAGCGCATTCCTGAATCAGACTTCTGCCCAATGTCGCAGTTCGAGACCCTGTATGTCTTGTGAAATCAGGTCTTCCCGTATACTAACAGCTGATTTCAATGTAGCACCGCGCCAATGGTAATACGGTTTTTGCATCATATCCAAACATGGTTCCGATTTCTTTTTTAGCTGGCCGGAACCCAGGCCAATTGGTTATTGCTGGGGACCCTCACCCTTCAAGTCTGTGCGCAACAATCATTTATTCGCCATGCCTCAACTGATGTTTCTAAAGATAAATTCCACATCTGCTTCCCGAATGAAAGGACGTGGTTAAAGGCGCTTGGTGAGCCAAGTGTTGTGTGTACAAGGTCGGCCACGTTAATTCAAAGGCAGTGTATACGATTTTCTGCCTGGAGGTGGCCCAAACCGGTATAACAAGTCATTTCGCCTATTCGATCCTGGTCGTCGGGTGGGGAAACCCAGCTGTATTCGAAAAGCTACCATGGTCCAGCTTGGCAGTTCCGATATTCACAGGCATCAGTGAGTTCCCGTCTTGTCATGGTTGAAAACTCTCTGACCCAAGATCGATAGCTTCAGCCACTGTGCAAATATTCTTCGCGGGGTTGGTACTCAGAGCTTATCTTAGTGGTCAAAGCTGATACTTAGCACTGAATGTTTCAGGCGAATTTGGATTCTAAAGAGAAACGAAGTCTGGGCTAGAGCAGTAGCTTCTTTGATTATCTTGGTATGTGGTAACTTGTAAGAGGCGTCAACAGGCTCACGGTCACCGATGCATTCAGCTTGCGTTTATGCAAAGTCTTGCTGCTATAATCAGTGACGCCAAGTTCGCAGCAACAACCGAGGTAGCGGAACTTGCGAGCCTTGTCAGGGGTGTCAAGGTGTGTTCTTCCTTGGCTTGTTCTGCAGCAATATTCATTACTAGTAGGTCTGGCTTTATGGAAGCGCCGTCTGTGACTTTTTGATTACTTTCACCATGCTTTTCATTGTAAGCTCAACCTTATTTAGTCGCCTATTTAATTTATTTCATGCAATGCAGCTCACCCAATACCGACGAAACACGCCGTGGAAGAAGACCGACAGCCTGCTCACAAAACTCATTTATAACACTGTTGAGACCGGCGCCGTGACTAGTCTCGTCGCGATCGCGGACGCTGTGCTCTTCACCAAGTTTCCCGACAACAATATTCACCAGGTCCCGTATGTCATGGAACCACTGTGGGATGTCTCCGGTGACTCACCACCTTTCTTTATAAAGCGCGTTCATGCTTGGAAAATTGTACGTCTGTGTAGTGTCTGTACGCCATTAGACACGGGTACTCACATCGACGGCAGATACTCCAACGTCCTGCTCGCCAGTGTGAACGCTCGCGCACAAGATGGCACACCGAGTGAGCGCGGTGACAGTCGCGACAACACGAGGAGCCACGAGATCCACGAGATGCAGTGGCGGGTTAACAGAGCCCCCCCGAAGGTCCATATCTCGACCGTCACGAATGTCAGTCCGAGCAACGTGAGTTCTCTGTGTCCCAAACACCGTGTCGTGCTACCCTTCGGCATTTTTGGCTTTAGCCTATCGTGGACAGCAAGACGCCAGTGTACACTGGCGTGGACCTGTAGCTGTTTTTAATCCTAATTTATCCAACCTTAGTTACTGTCTTTCATTAGAAAACAGGAACGTACAGAGATTAACCATTCAGTATTCAATCCCCACTAATACAACAATAAAGCTTTTATTAACATTCACCATATTGACATTGATTCGTGAATGACGACACGCAGCACGGAAGACCCAGAGCGGAGGACCCGTCAAACGGTATCGTGCCAGAGTCCCGCTCCCGCGGATGCACGCGTCGTGCAGGAACGTCGGTTCCACAGCGGAGCCCTGCCGGTCTACCACGCCCAGGATGTAGTTGGGGCCGAAGTCGTCGCGGCAGCGCGTGAGTTGATTTGCGTCTCGCCGAACACGTTCAGCAGGATGGCGGAGAACCGCGAGAAGGCGGCGCGGTGCCGCCAGCGCCGTACGCCGCGACGAAGGCTTGAAAATGCGCGAACGGGTCGCGGAGAGTGAATGTTTACGCGGCGCTGACGATACTGTCGTGCGCCCGGAAGGGCTGCTGAAGGAGCTGCGACTAAATGCATGCGAGGAAAGGGCCGAGGCCAGTACCGTAAACTCCCCGCTGCATAGTGGAAATTTGCATGAGGATCGCATCTAGGCATTCGCCGAGGCCGGAAAATGAAGGAAGGAGGAACTCATCGGGAACGAGAGAGCAAGCTAGTTGAAGGATCAGAGGTATGTATAGAGTGACTAAATTGCCGTATTAATGATTGCGAGATACGTTGGCGGCTTTAGGGAAAACACAGAACTGAGGGCGCTTCGATGAAGTCCGAGAGGGATCGGTTGGAGTTTCGAGAAGCTAGAGAGATCGAGTTCGAATGGGTTCAGGGGAAGCGAATTAGAGAGCCACCCAGCGTTGGAATTGAAGCATGAAGTATGGTTGGAACGCGCGGCGCCAAAGCAAATAAATAAATGGCGATCATACCCCGCTATATTTGATGTCCAATGGCTTTGGATTGAAGGAAGAATAGACTCAGGTTGAATTCGGAGGACCAGTGTCTGAGGCGAATTCGCGTGTGAGCAGATCTGCCGAGTATCCGGCGGAGGGTGGTTTGCGTAGAAGGGTGAGCACGGATGAGCACTTCTGTTCGGGCCTCGAAGACCAAGAGAAATACCTTGATCCTGGGTGAGAGACCACCCGATGCAAAGCTTATTCGTGATGCGAGTGTGCTCCGGGTTGATGAGTATTCTGAGGATTTTTACTGCAGCGGCAAGCCAGGGTCTTATAGGTGTGGGGACAGCTCATGCTACGGCGGAGCAACAGAGGGAACGGACGTGATTGACTATGATGGGAGTGGCACAAAGAGCCAGGTACACCACGCCAGGCGATCTCTGGGATGAACACCTGGCGTCGAACCACCACATGCAGCTGGCACAGGCGTCTTCCTTGTCGTAGAAGTAGAGGCAGACACAGGCAAAGGTGTTACTAAAGGTAGGAGAAAACGGACGAGGAAAGGCGGATTTCGCAAGGATATCGAGGCTCATTCCGCGTCGTGGTCGTCACCCCTCCTCCTTGCGGAGACGACGATTCCGAATCGTCGGACGAGGGCAAATTGGAAGGAAGAGCCCGAGGCCCTGAGAAGGAGAATGACGACTAAGTAGTTTCCGCTGCGTGTGCCTGAGAGCAGCGACGCACGCCTCTGGCACTCTGCCATACGCAGGTGCACACCCTCGGAGAGAGGGATCACGCCGTGTGCGCCACCCATGAGGTATATGTAGTCTGGCAATGTATATAAAGAAAGATGGAAAATATTTGAAAAAGGCACGGGAAAAGATGCAAGGGAATATGACGAAAGACGACAGCGACGAGGATGAAAAGAAGAAGGGAATAATCAATTCGAGGGAGGACGCACTTCTTGTATTGGGGTCTCACTACCGTTTCCCGCTCGCCTTCCGGCCCGAGCCTCGACCGCCACTGACGCAACAGAACTAAAATGAGTCCGGCCAGTACATGGATAACAAATAAATGAAGCAACGAAGGAGCAGGGCTTACTTTGAATATTTCCTGGTGGCATCCAGGGACCAGCTCGAAGTCGCGTCTGGTGCGGTGGCATTTGCGCAATCCACCAAAGATAAATACATGCTTGAGTAGGAAGAGCGCGAGAATGCCCGAGCACCCAGGATTTTTTTTCTAGAGAGTACCCGCGGACGGTAGCAAAACAGGAGGATGAGGGACAAAGAGAAAGCGTTTGATCGGAGTCAGCACAGCCACTGATCCGCACAGTCGCTTCAGCCTTCAAGTTGCTCTGCAGCTGCCTCCCACTGTAAGTATGTCTTGCCACCTTGGTTGAATTTCATGAT
Source organism: Mycena galopus ATCC 62051 (assembly GCA_014925785.1). Taxonomy (NCBI): domain Eukaryota; kingdom Fungi; phylum Basidiomycota; class Agaricomycetes; order Agaricales; family Mycenaceae; genus Mycena; species Mycena galopus. The sequence goes on from WIQG01000345.1 coordinate 88,730, forward strand.
CGTCCTAGTCCTATTTGGCTCCTCCTCATGAATGTCACCGGTCCTTCAGGGCATCCGAAGTGAATGGGTTCGTTACACCCTGCCACCCCAATGCCACCCTCGCATTTCTCCGAGTCATGATGCTTACCATAAGACCCAGTCTTGCCTGCTGCACGACCTCATTTTGTATCTCGGTGGATCGACATGTACCCACAAGTTACGGCAGGACTATTGGACGCAGTTTCTACGGTTTTGCAAATTGCCCACCGTCTTCGATCTCTCGGTTCCGCTTGCCACATGTGTCGATCGCTCTTGATCAACCTTGGCGTTTTTGGGCTTGCTGGGCTGCAGACAGGATTGGAGATTTTGCTCTGGCTACAGATTCCGATCTGACCGTTTCCCCCCCCCTTATTGATTTACCAGATTCTTTCGCGGCGGCTACTGTACTGGCTACGAAATCTTACTTCCGACTCCATGCCAAGGTCGGTTTGTGCATGCCTTTTAGGACGCAGAATTTGACTGCTTTTTGTTTTCTCCGGGATTTTCGACTCCATGCCAGGGTTGGTTTATGTTTAAATTTCACTGCCTGTTGTTTTCTGCTTAGAGCGCAGTCCGGCTTTTTCGGTAATGTTCATCTGGGTGGTCGATCGGTCTCCGCCGCTGTACGAGAGCATTTTACTTTACCTTCATGGACTGTACAGTGATCGGAGGGCAAGGATATACGGCAGTCGCAGTTACTTTGTATTGGATTTCCCTCTAATTCTGCGTGCACAGAGCAAGTCTCTTGATACTATCCATCAACACGCCTCCGGACCGTCTTTTCGCGACATTGGAGGTTGTCCCCAGAACACACTAATATTTCGCAGTAAGCAGCTAAGCACTGATTCGGATTCGATGCCGTGGCAGGTGGAAACGGAGTTGGCGTGATCGCGCGGAGGGAACTGTTGACGGGGACCACAGGTTCGCAAACTGGCTTGAAATTTTGCTTCACATTCACGGTACGTACGCCTCGCACCTCTCTATGTCTTACACTTGAAATACCGACTCTCATTAATCTGGCATACCGTGGTCTGTCCCGCGTCGGGATCCGATGGCGTCCGTCAAAACTCCGATTTCGTTCAATTATGACGACCTCTACCATCGAAAGGTGAAGCGTGTCGCACGAGACGTGTTGACATCCAGAAAGAAAGCACTTGAACGGTTGAGCTGGGATTTTCAACCTTGTGCAGGTTAATCTGCGGTTTTCACGCAACCAGTGGGTAAGTATTCTGCAGCCTATCTCATGGGGTGCGCCCCCCAAATTCAACCTAATGCACGTGTATTTTGCCGTTCAATCCAACTTGAACTGACTTGAATTGATTTTGATGCTGATCCTCTCCGAGTGCGCAAGCAGGAAATTCAGTGACACCCTCAAACAATAATGCTCACCAGTCTATATGATGTGGGCGGGCCCAAATGAATTTCTAGATCTCAGCCGGAGTCGGGCCATCAGCATGTGCGTACATCCAGCATCGTCCACGTTGGTTCCATTCCAGAAAGTTAAAACAGCGTACTTATACAAGCCCCTCCGAAACATAATAACGGAGGACAGACTATTGTGGAAATTCCGCCTCAATTTAACCCAAAAAGAAAAGTCCGAGGCCGAGTTCAACGTTCAACCTCGTTCAGCCACCATCCACAGTCTGCCTAATCAAGGAAACCGAATTAGATTGTCGAGGCTCGATGGTGCACTTGAATGGCTTCAGGTGTCTGCGAAACGAATCAGCGTTTTGTTCCCTGCAGGGTTGCAACAACTTTCCTGACAGTGCCTTCGTCGTATTCCAAATCGATAGGTATCTCTTTACCCGCTGGGTCGTGCGCCGGCGTGATCCTAAACGCGAAAAAAATTGACACGATCGCCGCCCACAGTGTGTTCTCCGCGATGTCTGCTCCAGGGCAGATTCTAGTGCGATGCGTTAGCTCAAGCATAAATCGAGGTGGAGAGGAGTCACCGCCGACCAAAGCCGAATGCAATGTCCCGAGGGTCGGGCTCCGGAGCGTGACCTTCCCGCTGAAGGAAACGGTCAGGGTCAAACTTTGAAGGGTTTTCATACACCGCTGGATCGTGCAGCATCGCCCTGTGGACCTTGAGCACGCGGAAGGAGAACACCTTTCGTACTGACCATTGATTGGCCATGATCATGCTGCCCGCTGGAAGGTAAAATCCGTTGTAAAAGTCGTCCTTCACAAGCCGGTGAGGAACGCCTGTGGATGTCAGGCGTCGGAACAAATGATGTGGTATAGACTGCTAACCAACTGGTGTTACTGCACCCCAACTATTGGCAATAAGGATGGAGATCAGTGTTTTGTTGGACGCACAAAAAAGGATTTCACCGCAAGCTAGATATGACGGCCACAGTCAGTATAGAAGACCGCCGGTCGTGTTCGCGCTCACGTTTCGCTAACGATACAAAGCATGTACGGCATACGCTCGCGGTCGAAGAATGTTGGCAAACGATCTTTGCCAACGATGAGATCCATTTCCGCCTGCGCTCGTGCCTGGATGGCTGGGTTTGCAACCAGCATGGTGAAAGCCGTCATGAGCGCCGCCATTGTCTGGAACATTTCAGAAAAAAAAACTGATCGTCATCGCCGACCATACAGTGTCAAATCCACCTACCGAATGAGTTAGGGAGCGTTGATAATAGAAGCGACATACCTGAGTAGATAATGGCTGCCGTCCCGAGAACGCCTTCTTCATCTTGGCCCCGAGTCTCCTCCAATAAGGTAGTCGTGTAGCAAGCCACGGCTGTTCCATCCGCCTGTGCATACTCAAAAATTAACGTTACATAAAGAACCATTTGACATACCATCTGCCGCTTTACTTGATTGAATGGGGTGTGCAAAAAGGCTTGAAGGTCTTCCCGAGTCCCTGGAGGCAGGCTTTTGATGCTAGCGCCAGGGCACCAGTCGGGAATGAACCTGACTTGAGGGAAGTCAGATTACGGTGGAAACCAGAACGAGAATATACTACGCCAAGGAAGGAGGTCAACAATGTGCACACCGATTACCCCAACGGCTTTGATGGTATCGGCACCCTTCTCGACGATGGTAATGAATGGATCGTGGATGGTTTTGACTTCGTGCCCGTATGTCAACATCATGGTGATTCCACCTACCATTCTGTCCATCCGACATCGAAGGCAAAGAATATTACAAGAAGAAGAGAACGTACCGCTTTATGTGAGTCCTGTAGTTTTCCGGGTCATCCACGAGGTCATTCAGCAACCGGTGCACTTCTTTGAGCTGAATAGGGTAATATCTGGGGAGACGCTGTTTGTGAAAATAGGATTGAAGATATTTGCGCTGCCTCTTGGATTTTTCGCCATAGTCCATGCTTGGAAGGGAAAATTTCTGGGGTAGAGAAATGAATAAACTGTGCGAGAAATCAAGTCGAGTGGATTCACCCATCCGATTCTACCAAATTCGGAGATCAGCCTCATTCAAAAGAGAGAGAGAGGACTCGACAAACACTTCGTTAGCCATGGCAAACTGCGGTCTGTAAGAATAAATTCCCGATCTTTTGGCCAAGAGATCATGTGCAGCAGAAACCGAGTTGAGTACCACAACGGGTTTTCCAAAGGTGTGGAAATATATGACATTTCCATAGCGTTTCCCCCATTGCTGAAAGGCACGCCATGAAGCAACACGGGGAACGTCGTATATGTTTCCGATCAGTGGCCAGCCTTTTGGCCCTGGAGGCAATTTCCAAGAATTTCTGACCGTCCGGTCAGATCCGACTGAGGAATGTTCAATTAGTGGGCGTACCTGGATGGTTTGAGGGAGAATAAAACAAGGGAAAGGAGCAGAACACCAACAACATACGCCGGGGTGAACATGATGTCGATCATAGTGGAAGCGTCTGGGTGGTATATAAAGCTCAAGTTTTTCTCAAGTTGATAACAGGACAGTACAAATCATAAGCGGAATTACACCGCGAAGGGTGAGAAAGGGTTATCTTTTGTGCTGGCGAAAGTCGTATAACCCACGCTTTGACAGAGAAGGGAGGGGTTGTCCGGAATTAGGAAGTTCGCTGGCCAATAGTGGTCAAGGAAAGCGTCTGTGGGAAATAGATTCCCACGTTCTTTTCACGACTTTCTCCATCGCGCCCCCGGGTTCACCGGTACATTTACCTCCTTCAAGGTGCGGTCGTAAGGTTGTCTGCGCCCGTGCTTACAGATTTTCCACCCAGGTTTCCCCCCCGTATTTCGCTTCTTCGCGGACCAGATACCCTCTCCCTCTTTCATATCCTTTCTTTGTGCCTCCATTCGGCCTAGCGCAAACAACCAGCGCATCCGACCCACCCTCCGACCCACCATATGAACACCGGTTACGGCATCTAATTCTGGCCCAAAGACAAGAGATGCGGAAGATCTGGATCGTGGCAGCCATCAAACCAACGTAGGTATGTAGGTGTCCGATGTGACGCATCGATCAGCCGCTGAAATCATTTCCATTTTACGTTCTCGTTTAATTCTCGTTCTTTCTCATACAAGAAAAATAAGCTCGAGATCTAATGTGGGAGGGGATCCGCGTGTGACATTCTGAGTCGACGCGGACGTCGTGGTGTACAGAGTTCGGCAGGCGCTTTTGCCCCCTCGCCTCATCCCGGGGTGAACCGGGTAAGTATACCTAACATTTGATTTGATCCTGCATCGACCAGGAGAGTCTTTAAAACTCTGACGCGAATTTCTTCTGTGAACTTTGGACATAAATTCATTGTCTTTCTGCTTTGAAACGGTCAGCCAATTGGGATGCCGTTCCTGTAAGTGGGCATCCATGTTATATTTCCAATGGACTGTGCCACATAATATGCACGAAATCGGCGCGTTAGTTGATGGTTTTGAGACACTGCAGGTCAAGGCGGCTGAAATCTTGAATTTGTATCCATCTTACTGGGAGAGAATCCGTGGTATGTACAGGATCGATCTTCCATACTTCTTGTAGACCGGTGACCAATCTGTCTATGAAAAGTGTCGATAGACAGCTAAATGCTACATCATATTCACATATACCTGAAGCCATCACTTGCAAAAGAGGTGTGTCAGATTTCCGTGCAAAAAACCTTCGAAACTTCCCTCGGCAGGTAATAATTGACATAATTCCCGAAATTTGGGTTCCTCGCAAGACCCAAGTGCCCCCAGTTAAACTGTGCTTTCCTCTCACGAGATCAGTGGCATATTCTCGGGGCTGGCATGTTTCTCCTTTTTCGATGCAGGAGAAGTGCTGGACTCCTCCAACGGCATCAATCACGAATCCCGACATGATCGCAATCTAACTTTTGGGAGTTCATGAGGCTGAATAGCCAATAACGAGTTGGCTTTGATCGCAAATATTCACAAGTGCAACCGTGAAGGCGGAGGACGCCCAACAGACAAAACTCGGGCATCTCGGCGATGTTGAAATATTCCCAACATTTATTTGGCCGACTGATGGAGTGGTTCATCTCCCCGAATCACTCCCTTCCCATGAGGTCTGGAAAGCGTTCGAGGGGTCCAAACGTGACATTATGGATCACCGATGGCGAAATACCCAGGGCTCGCAGAGTAGAGCCGCCAAATGAATGCGAAACTTTGAACAAAAATAATTATAATACTTTCGGGGACACTGGTTTTCGATGAACTTGGTCTGGTATACATTCAGAGTACATGAGGATCGATCTGCAAGTTTGGAAGCTATGATAGCCTCCAATCATTCACCGATACCAATCTGATCCAAACAATACCTGGAGACTTTTCGATGGAAAGTACTGTGGAAAAAGGTTAAATCAGAGTCTATCGCTTGCACAACAAAGGAACATACATATAGCCAGGCCAGAATGTCTTCCACACATGCTCGATGCTACCTTGGCCATCCAAAAGTGCTGAGACCCGTTTTTGTGCGGCGACAGTTTCCTCGGCAACCTCCTGTAACACAACTATAGGGTCTTTGTGCGTGTATCTGGCTCTCATATGGATGTAATTCTTCGTCTCGCCTTGGAGCTCTTCCTTGTAGAAACTGGAAAGGAATGGAAGGCATGTCAGCAGCGCTGAAGAAATATGGGTAGCACGCACTCACGACAAAATATCATTTCCCAGATTGATGTAGATGGTGATATCAGGGACGGCTTGGAGGAAGGCTGACATGTCTGGACAGTCTTTCTGGGGAAAACTGAACAAACAGTAGGCATCCGCAAGCCCCTCCTTGTCACGGAAGAAATACGCCCAGTTCCTGCCTGCTTCCCGCTGCTGCATATTCCTGTATTCTTTCCTGGTCTCCAGAAAGCAGCACGTTACAAATGATAGTGACGATTGGATTATCCAATTCGCGACCACCGAATGGTAGTATTTGTATAATATCCGCAGCGTCTCAGCATAACGTTGAAGCAATGCGGTGGGCTGCGGAGTGCCTTCAATAAAACGCTGCTGGAATAATTCCACGTGTTCATCCATTTTGCTAGACGTATCATCAATCATGAACGAAAGCCAGGTGTACATGGTCAGATGAACTTGGAGCTCGAGCTCGTGTTCAGGATATGACAACTGAGGAATTAATATTTGATGAGTATATGCGAGGAACTGGGATGAACAGGCAAATACATCAATAACCGTACATGCGACTTGGAAAGTCAACGATGGGTACGAATGGGGGTCATGGTCGAAGTCGACCCCACAGTTTATGGCCTTCGCCCAGGCTATTTCGCGCAATTTCTGATTGGGTGTCCACGGCTTTGGCTTGTATCCGGTGGCACTGACGAAGGCCCGGACGGCAGACGCGACCGCTGCGAAATTATCGGAGCTGCGGAGAATCGAAGGCATGAAGGAGAACACTAGTGCAAGTGTTTACCTTTGTTCGACCAAAATTCTCGTGCTTTAATAGTGAATAGCTAAGAAAAGCGGCGAGTTCTCGACATCCCACTCAGAAATCAGATTCTACCGCATTCAACCGAATGCTGGCGTCCAGGAAGTACTGCATCAGAAGGCCACAAACACAAGCTTCTCACCAGCGACGTGGCACCGGGACACGCCGCGCTTTGCATTGGAAGGAATGATGTCAAAGATTTTTGTCTTCTGCAGAACAGCGTCAAATAAAATTGCGGGATGAAGACCAGTGCGTCATGGAGATCCACGGACAGAACCTGTTTTATTCAACACACATGGAGACAGCCCGGTTTCCCGCAGACACGGTAAGTTCTTCCATGCGCGCGGACTTGGAACAGCACGGCAAATACAGAAGTTCCGATCGAACACCGGGTCTCCTTCACGGAAGGCCCAACAGACATGGCTGGGTACAGTTTCTGTGTAGCACGGCGCATACAGTGCAGTGTCATGAACAGTGTGACGCCAAGTCGGAGCACGCGGGGGACCATGCGGGAATATCAAATTCAATCACTGGTTTTCTGCAGCATCGCCGCCGATTCTTCGTCGCATAGTTGCGAGGAAGGCGATTCAATAGGTGGCTACATAAATATGTGTGTGAGTTCTCGGCGGTATTTGATGCTTTCAGCTGTATGTTCCCACCATTTACATCCCGTGTAGGTACAGAATTACATTTCCTTATAGGGACCGTCGCAGTAATACATCCTCCTTCCTGCCGACCACCGCGGACGCCTTTAAACTCTGTTCCGGGGTATTCAGTTCTCACATCCTCCCACTCCCTATAGAATCGCGGGCCGCCGAAGCCTTAAAACGCGATTTAGAAGACCGTTCCATTTTTTCTATCAGCGCTCAGGTACCAACCAAAGATTACCTCGACTTCTTCAACTTCTTCAGTCGAAATGGCTCTTGTACAGTTCAGGGGAGCAGTGCCTAATTCTGGCATAAAACGGGAAGGGGGGACATCGAAAATGCAATGGAAAATTAACAGATGTGGTCCTTCAACCAAAAAATGAATTAAATTACAGGCAGGAAGATTTTATGAGCGCTGCGGCACGTTCAGCCACAATGTACACCTCGGCTTGTGGGAATCCGGCTACTGAGGAGGGCTGGGCGGGTCCAAAAGCTCAGCTGAGCGGCCAGGAATATTTATAACGAGTCAACCCACCAAGATCGACGCATCAACAATGCGCAGTCCCTTCAGTCCCTTCACCAAAAGGTCCGGGCCTACGACGCCGCCCTTGTCAGTTGACTTGGAAATCGTAGCCGTGCTCGTCGGGTGCTTGAGCGTTGATGCGAACTTCCGGACGTATCCTTCGATCTGTGCATCCGTGGTCAAGTTGGCGGCATCCGCAAAGGGCGCGATGAGAAAGCCGTCCCATGCAGGCGTGGACATCAAGGTGTGCAGGGTTTTGATTGCTGCAACGTATGTATCAATATCAAACGAGGTCTGGAGATAGGCGGGATTAATGGCGGGGTGGTCGAACGCATTGCTACTGGTGAGATTGAGCGAGCCACCTGATTTATTTTCATGCAACTGGATTTGAGTGATAAATAAAGTGCTTACGGGATGTGGGTGACTGTAGGACGATTGAGACGGACATCCAGTTGCCTGCTGTCGGAGCGGTCTGGCCGTCGTTCGCGAAGAAGGTGTTCTGGGAAAGGGTTGGAACAAATCGTGTTGAGAAACTTATCACTCACCAACCACGCGAACTGGAAGTGTGGGGCGTTGGGACCAGCGGCAGGGTCGCCTGCCTTGAGAAGAGGCGAATCGCTTGGTAGGCGCATGAATCCAATCGAGTTCACCAAGGTGTTCCCAGCGGCGATGCCGGTCTTGTTCTCTGCGTACTGAGCGAGCGCTGCTCCCAAGGCAGTTTCATTGCTGAGGAACGTCGACAGGGTCGGGGAACTGACTTCCCATTGAACTGCCAGAATATTCTGGTCCTGCAAATTACGACCGACGTCGGGGACGTCGTGTGCGCACGAAATGCCGACTTTTGAGAGTTCCGCGGCCGGCCCAATTCCCGACAACATCAGTAACTGTGGGGTTCCGATTGTTCCAGCCGAGAGAATAACTTTGATTTTGATTTCGACTATTGAGCAAGTGCTGGGCTCCAATTTAATATCAGTGTGGCACACCTTCTTTGCTGGCCGTAAATGAAAAACGCTTGGCTGTTTCAAACGTCTGGATTCAATGCAACGGACAAACAAAGGAAGTCGGTGACGTACCGGTGGCACTTTGAGCAACCTGAACACCGGTATACGTATTAGTTTCTGTCTCAATTAACTTGATGACTTGTGTGTGAATCAGAACGTCAAGGTTGCTGCGTGAGTTTAAGGCTGGGTGAAGGTATGCCGATGCGGAAGTGCTGCGAGCGTTGGTACCGACAGTGGTGTGCAGCCAGCCTTGGAATGAAATTATAAATAACCATATCCTTTCTTAATTCAATAGTAACGCACTGAATCCAAGCCCATTGGCGGAGTTGGGGTCCAAATTAAATGGATACAGCTCGGGCTGGTCGTCCGTCATTTGGAATAGGCGTCGTTCGGTTTCAAACACTGTCGGCGTGAGGCCGGTGCCCAGGGGCCCGAATCCATGGACTGGAGGATTGTACTCTCCGACGTTGCTTCTGTCGTTCCACGGCGGTGTGTGCTGCTCGTTCTACCCGCCATTTAATACATGTTGGCACCTGCGACTTGATCATGCGTACCATCAAAATATACTGCTGCAGCTCTTTCCATGACCAGCCAGAATCTCCAGAAACCGTGGCTAAGCGATCATATTCATCGCTTCCTCCGCGAGAGTAGATCAGGCCGTCTATGTGCGATAGTCAGTGATGAACCTGGGCGCAGACGATAAACTCACTGATGCAGCTGCTTCCGCCCAGGACGAACCCACGGGGAAAGTCAATGGTGCGGCCATCCAAACCAGACTGAATGTTCTCAGTGGGCGTCTCATGCACATAATGTGGAACCCACCTGGGCGACTGTGGTATAATCTAGCCACGCGTCAGTGCAACGGGTTTCAGTTGTCACCACTGAACTGAAACTCACTCCAGTCAAAAATTGTACTGACACCTGTCCCCGCAAGCAAAGGAACATAGATGATGTCGGAGTCCGTTCCGTTATCCCTTTCCAAACCCATTAGAAAAAGGAACGGAGATAATCTCAAAAGGCACTCACGATACACCTGCCTCAATAACAAGGACTCGAATGCTGGGTTCCTCTGATAATCGGGCAGCAACGACGGAGCCAGCCTAGAGGGTACAAACGGAGGATGAGCTTATGGATTGCGGTTTTTATTGTTGAATCACAGTTCCAGCTATTGGAGTGCTTGTGAGCGTGCAATAGGTCAGGAGTTCGGCGCTTACCGCCCACGACAATGAAATCGTATTTCTTGGTCACTTGTTCGGGGGAAGTGTACAACTGGCCGCCGAGGCAAAGCTGTAGAAGAGACAAGCCAACGAGAAGGAGAGAGATCGCCATAGCCGGTGCCGTTCGGTGGGCAACCGGTGCCTTATGAGCCGGGAGCTGGCCAGCATTCGTAGAAGTTTGACGTGAGGGCAGATAGCCCATGTGACCTCATGGTATCTTAGACCACCGATGGCCGAACAGACTAACATGATCCGGGAGGAGATGGTGCGGTATGGCTTACATACATCATGATTTCGGACCGCGTCGAATCTATGACTGATTGGACAAAAGACCGTTGGACACGCGGTGGAGCGCGCTTCCACGCGTGACAGCGCGTTGTTCACTCGTTGACCGTTCCATCGTTTGTCGTGGATCGTGGAAATGTGTTTTTACCATAGGATATTCCCAACTGTGTAATTCCCGGGTCCAGAGTGCACCTCCGAAATGGCACAGCGTAATGGCCTGTGCAATATTAAATTCCGGAGGAAGAGCGGGCGAGAGAGAGCGGCTACTGTAGCTCAATTTTGTTAAGCCAAGTCTCTCTTGGATGGCAGATTTAAACATTTAACCTGGTACCCCCCCGCGATCGATTGATTGGCACTCAACCTTATGAGTTTCTGGGGCGCGAAAAAAGCTTCTACGACGCGATTTGGATAAGGCGTATTCACTAGCTCGAAAAGTGCAGATGCCTCAGCGAAACGATCGGGGGTAGACTTGAGTGCAACGATGCCGAGTTTTGATGGGCCGGCAAACGGAAAACGCCGTGAGGTCCGTTGTTAGGGAAAGGAATGAACTTGCTAATAGTGGCGGTCAAAGTAGGCACTTCAAAGGTGCTTTAGAAGTGCTTAAGGAAGTGCTTCAGAAGTGCTTCAAGATTTTATTTCACATCATAAGCGTGGGATAAGCAGAATTCACCTTGACCGTCACTTTTGGAATTGTGCTTCAAGAACGCTTCATGCTTACTATTTCTGCTTACACTGACTTATACCTGGATCAAATTTCATCTTTCTGCTACTTGAGTGTGCGCTCCGGTACCTCGACTTTTTTCGGTCGGCCACGTTTCCTCTTCGGCGGCTTTCTTCAATGTATTCTTTGGCCCCGTCGAGAGCGATGGCCGCAGCATTTTTTTCTTTGACTGAGACAGTGACGGCTTTCTTGGGCTTTTCCGCCATGATCGTGGAGACAGGAGGGTAGGAGATGGTGCAAGGAGACGGTGACCAAAGCGAGAGAAAAATCCAAAATAGATCTTATTCAGCTACGTAGTCACGATGTAGTTTGCTTGAATAAAATTAAAGTTGAAGCACTTTTTAAAGCACGTCGAAGCGCCTCTGGAGCCGCTTCGACGATTCAAAAGTGCTTCAGAATTTTGGTGCTTTTCCCACGCTTTTAATAATTCTTGAAGCACTTCTTAAACACTTCTTAAGCACTTCTAAAGCACCTTTGAAGTGCCTACTTTGACCGCCACTAATGAGGCAGTAACCTTCGCAAATGGATTGAAATGCTTTCTGAACTTTCAGGTTTGGGAATTGGAACCGGCGAAGTATTATCCAGAGAAAATTCAAACTGCGATGATTCTGTCGATTATTTCCCTGAGCTAAAGCTTCAAAAAGGCAATATCAAAACCCGAAGACCTTATAAAGAGTTTAGAAAGGCATGGTTATAAACTTTGTCAACCGCACCCTAGGCAACGCACCCTTGATGATCGTTTCCGAGTGGTCATCCCCCGGCGGTCGGGATCCCCACATACAGACATATTTTCAATTGCCCCTACTCACGATATGTCAATTAATCCTTACCAGTACTTGATTGGCTATGATTTCGGACATTCTACCTTTTTGGCTTCACTGAGGGCGACAATTGCCTGATTAGAAGGTCTCCACAAAACACTGACCATCACAAATTCCGCGGTGGGCTGATTCAAGGCTTCGCGGTCCACCCCATGAAGTGAAATCGTACTTTGCAGGCGAAGAGCAGTTCCAAATCTCCCTTTTTAACACCTAGACTACAACCCACGACTTGACAGAGAAGTGCGGCGGAAGCTTTTTGTGGGAATACTGACAATTAGACCACTTCCTGAAGTACGAAAATACCTCCTTACATTACTGGCCAATGTCGGTGGCCTGATGCTCAAGATCACCCCACATATAAAGCCGCATGTGCTCAATTGTGGGTTCATCAAGGAGAAGTAGAGAGTTTCCTCGACCGTTAGCTTGGAATACAACAACCAAACATCAAGACGCGACCTATACATTCGTTAGAAGCCGCGTGCATGGAACCTGCGAATGGTTATTGATCGAGGTGAGTTGTTCATCCTGATAGGGACCGATTCTCCCCACCGACAGCAATCAGAATTCTGTTTGACCGAGATCCCCTCTACTCCCGCAACTCAACGCCAGCAATCCCAAGAACGGTGCCAGAAATAATCCCTCGAAACCAGCGTCCATACAGCTTAAGAACACTGATTTCTGGCGTGCCAACTTCCCGACTTTCGCACCCAACGTGCATTCTTGACTTCCCACAATGTCGCAGTTCGAAACCCTGTAGGTCTTGCGGTCAGAAGTTGGGTCTTCATGGCGCTAACGGGTGGTTTCAATGTAGCACCGCGCCGATGGTAATACGGTCTTTGCATCACATTCAAACATGGTTCCGATTTTCTTTTAGCTGGCCGGAACCCAGGCCAATTGGTTATTGCTGGGGACCCTCACCCTTCAAGTCTGTGCGTCACAATTATTTATTCATCTCGTCGAAACTGATTCTTCTAAAGATAAATTCCATGTCTGCTTCCCGAACGAAAGGACGTGGATAAAGGCGCTTGGTGAGCCAAGTATTCCGTGTTAAAGGTCGGCAACATTAATTCAAAGGCAGTGTATACGATTTTCTGCCTGGAGGTGGCCCAAACCGGTATCACAAGTCATTTTGCGTATTCAATCCTGGTTGTCGGGTGGGGAGACCAAGCGATATTTGGGAAACTACCGTGGTCTAGCTTGGCGACTCCCATATTCACAGGCATCAGTGGGTTTCCGTCCCGCCATGGTTGAGAATTCTCTAACCCAACATTGACAGCCTCGGTCACTGTGCAAATATTCTTCGCGTGGTTAGTACTTTCAGAGCTCACCTTGGAGGTCAAGGCTAATAATATACCTGCTAGGCGGATTTGGAATCTCAAGCGAGATCAACTCTGGGCTAGGGCAGTAGCTTCTCTGATTGTCGTGGTATGTGGAGCAGCTGAGGCGTCAACAAGCTCACTGATGCATTCAGCTTGCGCTTATGCAAAGTCTCGCCGGTATAATCAGCGACGCCATCTTCGCAGTAACAACTGAGGTGGCGGAACTTGCGAGGCTTGTCAAGGGAGTCAAGGTGTGCTCTTCTTTGGCTTTTTCTGCAGCAATATCCATCACTAGCAGGTCTGGCTTTATGGCAGCGCCGTCTGTGACATTGTGATTACTATGTCCATGCTTTTCATCGTAAGCTAGGCGTTGTTGGGTCGCCTCATTAGTTTACATCTCGCAATGCAGCTCACCCAATACCGCCGAAGCACGCCTTGGAAGAAGACCGACAGTTTGATTACAAAACTCATTTACAACACCGTTGAGACCGGCGCCGTGACCAGTCTCGTCGCGATCGCGGACGCTGTGCTCTTCACCAAGTTTCCCGACAACAATATTAACCAGGTCCCGTATGTCACGGAACCACTGTGGGACGTCTCTGTTGACTCACTGCCCTCCTTCAAAGCGGGTTCATGCTTGGAAAATTGTACGTCTGTCTGCACGCCATTAGACGTGGGCACTCACGGCGACGGCAGATATTCCAACGTCTTGGTAGCCACTATAAACGCTCGCCGTGCACAAAAAGACACTCAGAGTTTTGGCGGTACCAGTGCCACCTTTACGAACAGCCACGAGCTGCATTTGCGTGGCAACCAAGCCTCCCGGAAGGTCCACATCTCGACCGTCACGGAAACGGTCAGCTCGGGCGCCGACGTAAGCTCTCTCGGTGTCTCGATCGCGGTGTTGGACCTCATATTTTGTTTTTCTCAGCCTATCATGGACAACAAGAAGTCGATGTATGGCAGTGCGGACGTCTAGTTTTCAGATGGCTAACTTATACTATTTTGGTCATGTATTTTCTCCGTCTTGGGTTCGAATTTACTGTGTCAAACCGTTCCGCTTGAAAACTGTTCTCCGTAGGCGGGTTTCAAAACCGCGTTTATGTCTCTTTGATTGGGCCCTTGGGGGGAAAGGTCCTGACCTCGTGGCCAACCCACTGTGCTTCCATCCATTTTTGAACTGTGTATCTCCCGTCCTTATTTGTGTCGACGGGGACTATGCCGTACCACCGGGAGAATATCAGTCTTAGCGTGTCGGTCACCTTCGATCTATCCATAATTTCCAGTCAGGTGAAGATTTACTTTATGGAACTGCTGGGAAAACTTTCTTTGAAGTCAAACCCAAAGGTTCAGCCATCAGATCGTAAGTAAGGAAGTGTTGGGAATCGGGGATCGTGGGCTTGGAAACACTGAATAATTTTAGAAAGAAGTCGGACGCATGCTGTCTGTTGGGTGTGATTACCATTGCATTGGTTTGAGCACCCGCAACGTGCGAAGTTCGATCAGCTTCTGCCAAGCTTCTGATCACACTGCCGGCAATGTGAGACGGGAGAAATCGAGTAAAGCATCCGACCCCTTCGGAAGAGTTACTTCGGCATTGATTTTGGCACGCGTTTATAGAAGGAGACAGCTGCCACGGTTCACTAACTTCTGAGTCGACCATCGCAAACTTGAATGGCTGTTGAAACTTTTGACTACATTGTGGTGGGCGGTGGAACCGCTGGGCTCGTCGTGGCGGCGCGGCTGGTCGAAAACCCTGCCATCCGTGTGTGCGTCCTTGAAGCTGGTGAAGACGTTACCAAGAACTTAGATGCCATGGTTCCTGGTACTGTCTATAGGCTTGGTGGTATTCCGGCTCATTGCTCAATGATTCCAGGGTTTGGGTTCAAAAATTTGGGACAGCCAAAGGTCGACTGGGGATTCATGGGATCTCCTCAGGTGCATGCGAAGGGGCGGTCCATTTATCTTCCGAGGTAACTTGTATGTCTCTCTGTTTCGCCCATTTTCTGACCGCAGTTGAGGGGCAAATCACTGGGTGGAACCAGCATGGTGCCGAATCGCTGTTATTTGAAAAGGATTTCCAGCTAATTGCCACCCAGCTCAATCTCATGACGTTGGGCCGGTCAGTGAATATTTTATTCCGCGTTCTTACTTTCTAAGATCGACATTCCACAGTGCACACGCAGCTGAATATGATGGTCGGTCTCTGTTGTCATGCTCTATCTAGAGCTCATCCGAATCGTGCAGCATTTGAGACCCTTGGGTCACCCGGGTGGAACTGGGAGAGCCTCCTGCCATATTTCATGAAGGCAAGTGTCAATTATTCGTATTTCTCCTACTGCACCTAAATGCTAGTAAATCACCAGTCCGAGACATTTGCACCCAGCGCCGACGAAATGTCAAAAATGCAAGTCACGTTCAATCCAGCTGCTCATGGAACGTCTGGCCCTCTCCAGCGAACGTTGCCAAAATGGATCAGTGACGTTCAGCCCCCGTTCATCGAGGGGCTGGCCGAACTCGGTGTTTCCTACAACACAGACGGGGTACGCATATTTTATCCTATGCGCGTTATAAGGCGAATAGTTTCATTAGACCTCGGGCGAAAACACCGGCATGTGGACCAGCAACCATTCGATCGATAATAATGGAGCGCGGAGCTCCTCTGCATCGGTATGTAGCGATTGGATCCGACCACAGATTTTGACGCCTGCTGGCAGGCATACTATGAACCCAACAAATCCAAGTCCAACCTTGTGGTGATTACCGGTGCGCGGGCAACTCGTATCTTACTCGATGGCTCCCGGGATGCTTCTGGTCATCTGGTTGCTTCTGGCGTCGAGTATTCCAAGGATGGTCAATTGCACGAAGTCTCGGCGAAGGCGGAGGTATTGCTTTGTGCAGGCAAGACCAGTTCCTACCCAAATGCTTGCCTGATGTTTACGCCATTCCAGGTGCTTTCCAAACCCCGCAGCTACTTGAACTATCGGGTGCGTTTCTGTACTATTCCGGTGTCAACTGTAGCTGACGCATTACAACAGGCATAGGCGACAAGAATATCCTCGAATCCCATGGGGTTCAGGTACACCTGGATCTGCCTGGCGTCGGGCGCAACCTTCGTAAATGTTGATTCTCGCCATTACTTCATGTTTTAACTCTTCCTCCAGAGGTGTTTACTATCCGCACGAGTCACATTGTAATCTCACTCGCTCTGGCAGGATCACTTTTGGAGCCCTTTCGTGCTTGAGACTGACTCGAAGTACGAGTCTGCCGAAGTCCTGACCAATCCCGCCCGTGCGGCCGAGGAATGGAAGCTCTAGCAAGTGCTTTATTTTACAGATGGAGTCGTGATTGATCTTGGGCATTTTAGCGAAGAGTCTAAGACCGGCATGTTGTCCGGGACTTGCTCCACTCTTTTTGCGTTTCTTCCCAGGGATTCCTTCATGGCAGATAGCTCTTCGCACCTTCATGAGGCGATACAATCACTGCGTCATGGTGGACCCATCGAAAACACTCAGAAGACATGGTTGGGCGCAAATGATATCCCCTTGCTAGAGTGTGTTCCAAACAAATATTCATCCACAATCCTGTCTGAATGCTGCTAAGGGTTGCTATCTTCCCCGGATTCCTTCCAGTTCCCGGCTACAGGGGCGAGGAAGGGAAGAGTTACTGTTCCGTCTTTTTGGCCCTTACGCACCCGTTGTCCAGTGGTACGGTACACATTAGCTCCGCCGACCCTCTAACCGCACCCGCAATCGACCACTGTGTGCTCGATAATGAAGTGGATATTCAGATCTTGGTTGACTCGCTCAAATTCGCGCGTAAATTTGCAAACACAGAGAGCCTCAAACCCGTCCTCATTCGAGAGATCATGCCTGGTCCGGCGGTTCAAACTGACGAAGAGCTGAAGGAATTCATCCGCACAACTGTCGATACGGTATTCCACCCCGTCGGGACCGCTGCGATGTTGCCCAAGAGCGACGGCGGAGTGGTCGATCCTTCGTTGAGGGTGTACGGAACGTCGAACATTCGTGTGGTGCGTCATCACGGTGCCTTGAAATGCTGTTCGCCTGAAGTGAAGAGAATCAGATTGACGCTTCCATAATCCCCATTCAGTTATCAGCCCATACTCAAGCAACTGTGTACGCCATAGCAGAAAAGGTCAATTTGACATCTCGGTTGTTGGAATATAACTGAAGCATGTTAGGCTGCCGATATGATCAAGCAACAAAATTAACTACACAATGCAGCGACGACTCAGAACATTCTTTCCTGATTCCGCCCAGTCTGTGAAGTCATTTATGTATTTATTCCCAAACGCGATTGTCTCGTGGTCGCCAAAAAAAAACCAAAAAACCCACATGAAGCGAACACGGAGCACGGTTTCAGTTTTTGTGCTTGTACTCAACTGAGCATGGTAGGTCAGAATCTACCCTTGAACGTGATGAAAGTTCGACCACCGACAACGCATCAACAACTTCAACATCCCCGAGATCACCGAGCACCTCCCAACCAAACACGACCACATGCATGTTGCTTTTTGCTCTCATGCATGACATGTAGGCCAGCCCTCACGCGGTCGTTCTCCCTCGCATAATGAATGGGATAGTATCTATGTCACTGAGATTTTGTCTCTGTACCCTCTCTACGCAAGCCCAACTTTATGCCCAGCGAAGGGACTTTCTCGTTCGCAAACTATCTGTCGAAAGGCTTGGGAGCCCTTGGTGAGTATGTGGTAATTAAAACCCACAACCCCTCATCTCTGCCCATCTGCGCACGCGACTAACAATTCCATCCCGTTGTCCAGCTTCAAATCAGGGCTCTGGTTGAGGGCGCGGCCCGTGGGAAAACTATGTCAAGGCCTTAAATGAGCCCTTAATTTAAAGCCTTTAATCTTTTTACGGCCTTAAAGGCTCGCCCCACCCGATTCAAGGCCTTGAGAGCGAACACTGCAAGTTCAAATCACAAACAAAAAGCGCTCCCGCCGCCCGGTGCTGGCGGGACCGCAACACCTCGTGCTCACCGCTATCCTGAACCTCCCACGCTGCGCCCTCTTCCCATCTACGACCTCCGCCACCTTCGACGCCACCTCCGCCTCCGGTGCCCCAGCGCCACCACGCCTGGTCCGGCAAGGTTTACCAGATGCTGGGCCAATAATGTATTGCCCCCTCTGATTAAAGGCTTAGGGTTATGCATTGTTGCCTCTGATTAGAGGGAAGGTGATGCATTGTGTTAGAGACTCACCCACTTGAGTTATGGCCCGATTTTGCGGTGCCAGGGCATGTGCCCTCGTTGTCGATGGCATTGATCACGGGCATCCAGATTGGGATAACAGCAAAGAGCACCACAAATCTGGAAAAAAATGCAGTGTATAGAACAGATATATCAAATACATATGGCACAGCAACTATCATGAAATCATTGAATTACAGCCAAAAACTAGGGTTTATTCAAATTCGGCTGCAACTGATTTCCGACCACAAACCTACCATACAGACAAGATCAAGAGATTCGGAGGCGCTGTCCCCCACCATTCGGGACACAAATGCGCGATGAAAGCTGAATAGACCGGATTCATATGGGTTACATTCAGGCAAGTTTACCGCGAAGGAGAGATAAAATTATACCATTCGCATCCCATGCTTGCCCGCTTTCTCCTTGCCCTGCAGCCCAAGAACCGAAAAGATCTTCATCCTTACATTCGGGTGCGTGATTGTATATGGCTGTCGCCACAATTTCCCGTGGCATGTTGCGCAGTCCAGGCCAGATGCCCAAACACAGCGAGACATACTGATTTTGTTAAAATATAGCACAGAAATTTAGCAAAAGAGTACTCACAGTGTCGATGAGCCAAGAAGCCCGTTCCAACACGGTCTAATTGGTCCTGGGTCACTTCTGCAAGAAATGTATTGGCGATGATGTCAGGAGCATCTTCTCCCTCATCAATCCCACTGCGTTGAGATTTAATGTAGCAAAAATTGCTTAATAGACTGCTCACCTCCGCACTCGTTCCATCCGGTAAAAGTTGGTATGGTGGGTTGCGCAACCAAAGGAGAGGAGGTTCTGGGAGCAGATGGGTTTGGCTGGGGACGACGAGGCGGGGTGACAGGCAGACAGGATTTTGCGACAGGTAATTGTGCAGCAGATTGCACCAAGAGATTCCGGGAGACAATAGGCAGAAAAGCAAGATGAGAATCTCCCTGGAGCTCTCCGCGATGAAACGCATGGCCAGGGGCCAAATGCCCCACGGCAGTTTTCCCGGGCCTCGCATTCCGTACTACCTGATGGTGGCGCCGGCACACCGTTGCCGCGAATTTGGAGCGTGAAAATTTGTCTTTCAATATGCACCGCTACATGTGCGCCATGCTCCGCACCCTGATAGCGGCCATCTGGGACACCACGGTTATTGTCTCGGTCATGGCCGTCTTGTTCCAGTCATGTATCCTGCCGTACATGTCCTGGGCGTTTGTGCAATCCAATTTTGGGTGCATGGCACCGTTCCCAACGGCGCTCATGTCGGTTAGGTTCCTGTAATTTGCGTCCAAAGCACTTCACATGGGTTATGGGTCCTGAACCAAACCCCGCCCAGTTGAACCTAAGGTTGCATTTCTGGGCTCGGCGTCTAATCTTTGTGACAAGCACTCATTTTGATTGTTCGACCTCACAAATAATTCAATCTTGGACAATTACTGTGCATGGGTGGGGCTGTTCCGCTCCAGGTCTTATTCATATCGAGGTTGAACGCGGATTCAGTCAAATGTTCAGACCAACAGTGCAGGATTCGGAGCAGCTGCACGCAAGCCGAGAAGGCATGTAAGGAAAGTGGGCAACTGTTATAGATGCAGATTTTTCTTCCCAGGAGACGCGTTTGACGCGTGGCAATTGTGCTTGCATCGCGCGGGGGTTGAATATTCTCGTATCTGGCATGCCCAATGAAAGAACACGACTGCCCCTCCCCCGGCGACGTCTCAAACCCATCAACAGTGAAGCAACAATGACTGTTATCCTTGTGTCAACTGAGAAATCCCTGGAGTGTTGGCGAAAATTTCATGGGCTCCGATAGCAGGTCCACGTGCCCGCGCATCAAGGCTTCACACCAGAGCTTTGTGCTGTTTCGCGGAGAATCTCTCCCCAGTGTGGGAGCCGCATGCAGTTCGGTCGTCCTGCAGCTTTACGCATCATCAAGTTTCGAGGATGTTCAGACGCGGAGCACAGAGGAAGGATGGTGTTGAGAGGATCGTCCGCATGACGGAGGTTATGATCGTGAGGGAGCCATTCTACAAACACAACTGAGTTTGCACAATAAGTAAAAACTAACATCAAAATAGGTGAAACTAGACTCCAACAGCCACTGTGCTCGCATAGGACTGGTTGGATATGCGAAATGGCTTGTCAGCGGACACGTGGTGAAGGAAGAAAGGAAACATGAATTCGTAATCCAACTTGGATTCCGAGTTCGTGGGTGTGGGGAGGAGCCGAAGGCTCAGCCGCTCGGACGCGCGGGGTGACTAGGAGACGAGACCCAACAAGGGGGAGGACGCATGGGGCGAAGGCTCCACACGACGACACGAGGGTCTGCTCCGAGCGGGAGACAGCTCAGAGCGTGTGGTGAGGAGCTCAGCGCAAAGGCGCGAAAGACAACCCAAACACCAAACCAGAGTGCAGCTCCCACAGGTTGGCTCGCGCCTGCGGCGCGTGCCGATGCCCCACACCAGAGCTAAGCGAGGATCCAGTAGTATGCTTGTAAGTGCACAAAGTGATGAATTGTTAGTGAGTGCGACAAAAGTATGTGGTACGTGTAACACATCGTGCGGTAAAGTATGTGAGTCAAATGTTGTCGTCGGTGTGTAGGATGATGTTGTTAGCGATGCGGAATTGCTCGAAAGCCTGCGCTACTTCTGCAATCTTGTTCTTGTTGTACGCCTTGCTGATGTTCATCGGAAGGACGTGCTCGATTCTTCGCCAGTAGAATAAGAAAGCCAGGGAAGTCCATCCTCCGAGAGCAGCGACAATTTCGCAAGGGACGCCTGCTAACAGCAGTTCCGTCGAGCCCCCAATGCGGAAGCTGTGGCCCCAGACCCGAAGAAGATTCTTGGCCTCCCAAATGCGCGAGCAGCGCGCCATGAACCAGTCTTTGGTCAAGGGGGACCAGGTTCTGTCGGGACGTGCGAAAGCGAAGAGAGGGGCATCAACGGGAACAGCAGTGTTCACGCGCCTGTAGTTGGCGAAGGCTGCTTTAGGACATAGATTATTGTCCCGTGCGGTGAGGGTAACATTGCCGCCGCGTGGACTTAGTCCAGGGAATATGAAAGGTGAGGGCCACCGCCTGCTGGTTGACACGAATCTCTCTGTCCTTGACTCTGAAGATTACGTGGTAGGCGGCATTGAATTTATCAACAGAGGGAATTGTAAGCTCGCCTAGTCTGCGGCAGCCCCAGAATGTGGCACAGGCGCATGCCCAGAGTGCGGCGTCAAAAGGGTCGTCTAGGTTGAGGGTGGCCCGGAGCGCTATCATGTGCTCAATCGTTACGGGGCCGCACTGGTCGCGTTTGAAGGCGGTGCCTTCCTTGTTTACGGTGCGCCTGGCCAGCTCCACCCAATGTGATTCGCCGTTCCAATCTGTGCTGTTTATGTTGTGCCAAGCTTTTATGCCTGACATCCAAGCTTTCATTGCGGAGCTGCCTGCGGCGCCGACGTGGGATGCAATGAAGGAGGCGAGTAGGAAATATGAGGCTGGCATGCGGTCGCGCTCGGAAATTTGGTACTTGTCACAGTATTGGTGGAAACGGAGTAGGCCCGAGGCATAGGTGCCTTGGGTATTGGGGTGTATGCTGCAAAGAGGGCCGCGTAGGTGGAGTTGACAGCTTCTTCGGGCATGATGGCCCTGAATCTCGCGTCGTGTTCGATTCCACAAGGCGACGTCCACATCCTGAGACAGTTGCGCGCTAGTACATGGGGGCGAAGGTTGTTGTTTGCGATCTCGCAGCCCGCACGCGGTTTCCTGGGTTTGGTGATCAGTTTCGGGGCAGGTAGAATGGACGCTGTGGGATTCGTCGTAGATTCTGGTGGCTTCTGTCGTTTAGGTGGTGCCAAGGACAAAGGTGGGCGGTTGAAGAGTTTGGCATGCGTGGCCGTGTTGAAGGCGGCCGGCGTCTGGAACGTGTGCGTTCCACCGAAAAGACGAGAGATGGAGGGAGGTGGTGGAGGGGAGGGTAGAATGACCAGACCGGGAGGAGCCGTTGTAAATGGTCTCGCGAAGGTGTGAATCGGGCCTGCGTCGGTAAGGTGTTGCTCGAGGGGGCGCTAGAGTTTTTTGTCTGAGTTTTAAATCTGGGTTATATTTTGTGGTAAGGTATGCGTCAAGATGTAAGGTAAGTTCGAACTTAAACATGGTCAAAAAATTGTGCGATGCCGTCTGGTACGTGGAAGTTGGAAAAGAGCCGTGAGTTCGCGCTTCCCAGCATGCCCCTTGATATGGGGTCAGCTGGGTTACGTTTCGTCTCGACGTAGGTAAGGTCTAAGGTAAGATTACATGAGGCCAGAACATACAAGGAATGGCGTATGGAGAGATTTATGTCGGCGTTGCGGCTGCGGCCTTTGTCGAAGGCACCAATCATGCCTTGATTATCTGAATATACGCGGAGGTGGGCGTCATGCCAGCCTTGCTCCTCGATTGCGTAGATCATGAGCTCGAGGGCGACACCCTCTAGCTAGCCAATGTGTCTGGACTTCGAGCGCCAGCCTGGGTGGGTCCTCCAGGCGTCCCAGCGCTTGCCAACGAGGATGCCAATTCCCCAGTCGGTCGAGGCGTCAACGTAAAGGTCCCGATCAACGAGAGGGCTGCGCGCGTGGAGTGGGCGCGGTACAGGGACAGAAGAGAGCAGATCTGCCCACCACCTGAGGTCGGTTAGGGCAGCATGGCTCGGGTAACGCGGTATGTAGTCATCATCGTGGAAGGACGCGATGAAGGTAGAGAGGGAGGGGAGGTGGGAGCGACCAATGGGGAAAACGAAGGTGATATGACATAAGGAGCCGTGGATTTTTTGCACGTCGAGCAGGAGACAGCGTCGTGATGAAAATAAAGCCAGGAAGACCTTGATACGTTCCAGGAATTTTAGGCGCTTTTTTTCTGGAAGAGAGACCTCGCGCTTCTTAATGTCTCAGAAAAAACCGATATAGGTGAATGATGTGCCGAAATCCTGGCCTTTATCGGGGTGCCACGGAGTGTTTAGCGGTGCAATCCGCCTCAGAGCCTTGTTGTTACGACCATGCAACTCCCACTCCGTCTGGCTCCATCCGGACCTCTCCGGCTCCGTCCGGACTTCCTCCGTCCTCCGTCCGGATCCTCGGATCCGACTCTCCTCCCTTCCGGACGCGTCATCCGAACTCCGGCTCGCGTCCGTCTTACTCGCTGTTGCGTCCGGCCTTGGTCGTTGACGCACGCCCTCGGGGTTTTTACGCAATGAAGATTTACTGAGTGTTTCCCCTTCTTTGACCATATGACTTATGCTCCACATGTATTCCTTATTGTCTTTATTGTCTTCGCTTATTCCTATTGTCTTTAACTTCTTCTCCGAACACATCCGGACTATCTCCGTACTTACTATAAATACGTACTTACTTCGGATGTAACCTTAGTTGATAATTAACGTGCTTTGCCTCCGCATTGCTCCGTCGTCCGACCTCTGTCCCATTTTCTATCCGACCTTCGGAGCCAAGTTAATTGGTGTGCCCTTATACTCTTGTGGTATCGCTTTACATCCGGACCTTCGTCCGGCCCCCGACACTTCATCCGGCCATCCGTCCTTCCGGCCCTTCCGGCCCTTCCGGCCCTTCCGGCCCTTCCGGCCCTTCCGGCCCTTCCGTCCTTCCGGCCGTTTCCTTTTCTTTCCGGACACGGATATAACAGTATTATCAACTCAAATTAATTTGGCTTCTTCCCATGTATTACGCTCACCTCGTTCCCACTCCGGATGTAGGCCAAGATCGTCGTCGATCGCGCCAGTTCAGCGCCATCGTTCCGATTCAGGCTCCGGGCCAGCAGCCCGTAGAATCTACCTCTGGTTTTCAGCCACCCATGCTCTCACCACCTATTGACCCTCGGGTTCAACGGTCCTAACCGCATTTTCAACCGGATGCGCGTGCTCTTCGGCCGCATGCTCCGGCCATGTGGTCAAGACCGCTTCTCGACCCAGAAAACCGTGGAGCTGCTTTCCGGCAGTTCAGCCAATCTCCGGTCGGTTCCCAATACCCCGGATCGGTTTATCCCGAGGTGATGGATTTTAATGAGTATGATCGTGGCTCCGGTACTGGCATATTTTCTCCTCCCCCAGATCGTCGTATGTTTCATCATCCGGTCCACACTGCTACTATTGTGGAGGTACCGGAAGAGGTCGACCCATTGGAGACGACCGAACCGATCACTCCGGTTCCTCCTATCTATACCGGGCAGACAATGTTTGTCGCGCCATCGCCTACTACGATCGGCTCGCGACCGCATACTACGATCGGCTCGCGACCGCATACTACGATCGGCTCGCGACCGCATACTACGATCGGCTCGCGACCGCATACTGCTCCGCCGGCTACTCCCGCTCCGGTCGACAAGGGTAAAGGAAAAGCCAGTGGAGGACAAACACCTGACCCTACTGCTCAACCACCCACCAATCTTCCTTCCGGCTCTACTCTGCCCCCGCCTGCGGGCCCTTCCGGTCCTCCCGGACCTTCTGGCTCTCCTGGCGGTGGTAGCGGTGGAGGCGGCGGAGGTGGAGGAAGTGGAGGACCGCCCCCGGGCGGAAATCCTCCGCCGATTCCAAACCCTCCGGTTCAACCATCGGGTTCCGGCGCGCCCGCGCCTAATCCAGGACCTGGTGGCGGTGGAGGTGGCGGTGGTGGTGGTGGCGGACCATTTGGTCCGGCGCTGCCTCCAGGTCCTCCAGGTCCTCCCGGTCCCCCCGGACCTCCGGGTCCGACAATTCACATTCCCGCTCCGAACAACCCGCAGCTCGATTTCGCCGTGCAACAAATGGCACAGGCTATGGCTCTCCTCGCACAGAACTCTGTCGCTCCTCCTCGCTCCACTCGTACCGCTTCCAAGGCTCCGGACACATTCGATGGTTCGGACCCGACGAAATTCGCCACTTTCATGTCGCAGATTTATCTGCACATCGCGGAACGCCCACAAGACTTCCCGGGCGACGAAGATAAGATCTTCTACGTCCGGTCGTATCTTCGGGGCACCGCTCAGCAGTGGTTTATGCCCAACATCTATGCGAGCGGTAACGCGCCCATTCCGCATTGGGATGCGAACTGGGGACTATTTGTACAGGAGCTCGCGACTAACTTCGGTCCGCACGACCCCTTCGGGGACGCCCGGATCTCTTTGGAGACGCTTTCCATGAAGCCGGGTGATCGTCTGGCTACTTACCAGCTCGAATTCGACACTCATGCGGTTATGACGGGATACAATGAGGCCGCTCTCTTCCGGGCATATTACAGGGGTCTCCCCAGTCGCATCAAGGACACCATCGCGCAAAACCAGATTCCGGCTTCTCTTGTCGGACTCAAGGCTTACGCCTCGCAGATTGACCAGCGCTACCATCGTCGACAGGCCGAGAAAGCAGCGGAGCGCGCTACCAACAATCCGCCACCCTCCGGCAAGACGTCCGGAGATGCCTCCGGCTCTCCTCCGGCCGGAGGACAGGGTGGTGGTGGTCGTGGTGGGAAGTCCAAGGGAAAGGGCAAGGGCCGAGGTAATTCAAATCCTCCGGCCAAGACCAATCCTCCGTCGACTACTCCTCCGGCTACGTCCGGCAACGCGGGTCAGGCCTCCGGGTCATCGAAGACTCCGAAACCGTACGCGGCCAAGCTCGACTCCTCCGGTAAACTCAAACCCGAGGAGCGCGAGCGACGCATGAAGAACAACCTCTGCATGTTCTGCGGTGGTCAAGGCCACAAGACGGCCGACTGCCGGAAGCGTCCGGGCAATGCTCAAGGCAAGGGTGGAAATGTTTCTAATCCGCCTGCGCCTGCTGCTGATGCCTCTTCTACCCCCGAGTCAAAAAATTAGACAGCGGCTCGGAACCCTCCGCACCTGGTCCGAGCCGTGTTGACTCCGCGGTGCTTCCGGAGGTTACTCTCAACGCGTCCACTCTCTCTCCTAATGCCTTTTACGTCGATCTTGATATATCTTTACTCTCCGCGGACTTTATCTCTCCTTCCGGCATTCTGTCCGGTTTTCCTACCCCGGACGCGGGCCTAACCCTGCGTCCGTCTTTTGTACAACGAGTTGCCGCGGGATTCAACTCCCGCTTACGGGCGCTCATCGACTCCGGCTCTTCGCACTGTTTTGTGTCTACTCGAGTTTGCGAATCTAATGGGTATTCTCCGTACGCGGTCCCTCCGGTTAAGCTCCGGTATCTCGACGGCTCCTCATCTATTATAAACCGGCAACTGCATTTATTGCCCCGGTTTCCTTCCGGCGATGTCCATTCTATGGAATTTTACGTCACCCGTCTGGACTCTGCCTGTGACTTGGTTCTTGGACTAAATTGGCTACGCCGCTACAATCCGTTGATTGACTGGCGCAACGCCTCACTAAAGTTCAGCCCTGTTTACGACGAGTCTACTGTGTCGACACACCCGGAGATTACTCCGGCCTTTGTTGCGGTCCCTCCGGTTACGGAGGATACGGAGCATCTGGCAACCCCGGCTCTCATTCCGTCTATACCGCTGACATCTTCGCCCGGACCTGCTCCTTCTATGGAGATTCCTCCGGCACCGTTTCCGGCGCCACCCGAGGCCCCCGCGCCTCGTCCGTTCACTACTGCCCCGCTTGTGTCTATGGTCAACGCTGCTGCTTTCCGCGCTATCATCCGCGATAAAAGCACCATCCAGTATACTCTGCGTGCTACGCCGACCAACGAGAGTCTAGGTTTTAAATCCTCGGCCGAGCCGGACTTCGCTAACTTGTCCGGCATTCCGGCCGAATACCACGACTTCGCTGATGTCTTTTCGGAATCGGAGGCTTATAATCTTCCGCCCCATCGCAAGTTCGATCTGAAGATCGAGACCGTCGATGACGCGGAACCTCCGGTCGGTCCCATCTATTCCCTTTCTCTGGCCGAACTTTTGGCGCTCCGGGAGTTCCTCGATCAGAACTTGAAGGCGGACTTCATCTATCCGTCTCGTTCCTCCCATGGCGCTCCTATCCTCTTCGCTAAGAAGAAGGACGGAAGTCTCCGGCTTTGCGTCGACTACCGTGGATTGAACCGTATCACGAAGAAGGATCGTTATCCGCTTCCTCTGATCTCGGATCTCCTCGATGCACCAGGAAAGGCACGTATCTATACCAAGCTCGACCTTCGGCATGCCTACCATCTACTCCGAGTCACCCCGGGCGACGAGTACAAAACCGCATTTCGCTCACGCTACGGCTCCTACAACTTCCGGGTCATTCCGGAAGGTTTGTCCAATGCTCCGGCCGCCTTTCAGCGTTTTCTCAATACGCTGTTCGCGGATCTGTTGGACGTTTATGTCGTGGTATACCTCGATGACATCTTGGTGTACTCCGACGATCCGTCCGACCATACCGCTCACGTCCGGGAGGTGCTCCGGCGCCTCCGGGAAGCCGGTTTGTATTGCAAACTTCCCAAATGCGAGTTCGGTGTTACTACCTGCGAATATCTAGGCTATGTTCTTTCTCCGGACGGTTTCCGGATGGCTCCGGACAAAATCTCCGCCATCACGGATTGGCCCGTCCCTCGGAAAGTTAAGGACGTGCAGTCCTTCCTCGGTTTTTGTAACTTCTACCGGCGTTTTATCTACGGATATTCCGGCATTACCGTTCCACTCACCCGGCTTACCCGTACCGCTATCAAGTGGGACTGGTCGGTCGCTTGCCAAACGGCTTTCGACACTCTCAAGCGCGCGTTTACGGATGCTCCGGTCCTCCACCATTGGATTCCCGGCCGTCAGATCACGGTCGAAACGGACACATCCGATTACGCTATCGCGGGCATCCTCTCCATCACCGGAGACGACGGGGAACTTCACCCTGTCGCCTTCCGGAGCCGGACACTTACGGCTCCGGAGCTCAACTACGACACTCACGATAAGGAACTCCTTGCTATTTTTGATTGCTTTACTCATTGGCGTCATTATCTCGAGGGGGCTCCTTTAGTTGTCGACGTTGTCACGGACCACAAGAACCTCGAATACTTTGCAACGACGAAGACCTTACCCGTCGGCAAGTACGATGGTCCGAATACCTTTGCCATTTCAATATGGTGATCCGGTTCCGACCGGGCAAACTCGGAGGTAAACCCGATGCTTTGACTAGACGATGGGACGTCTATCCGAAAGAGGGGGATACGGCCTTCAGCCAAATCAATCCTCAGAACTTCCGGCCCATTTTCACGTCCGATCAATTATCCGCATCACTTAACGCTACTTACCTTGAAGACGTTTGTCTCCGAGCCTCCGTCGTCATGGATGTTGATCAGCTTCACCGCGACATCATTTCCCACTATCCGGACGACCCAGCCGCCACTTCCGGACTCGCATCCGCGGCGTCCGATGCTTCCGGCTCGCGCTGGACCACAGATCCAACCGGACTTCTACTTCTTAACAACCGGATCTACGTCCCGCAGGTTTCCGGCAACTCTCCGGACATTCTCCATGTACGTGTTTTACAAAACAAGCATGATCACATACTCTCCGGCCATTTCGGACAGAATCGTACGCTGGCCCTCGTCCGGCGCGACTATGCCTGGCCGGAAATGCGGAACTTCGTCCGAGACTATTGCAAATCCTGTACTCACTGCAAGCGCAACAAGGCCCCTCGGCACAAGCCGTACGGTCTTCTCCGTCCACTTCCGGTTCCCCTCTGTCCTTGGCATTCCATTTCCATCGACTTTATCGAAAATCTTCCCTTCTCCGGCGAGTTTAACTGCATTTGTGTCATCGTTGATCGTGCATCCAAGCAGGTTATCCTTTTCCCCTGCGATTTCCATATCACCTCCGTGCAACTCGCCCGGCATTTCCTTATTCACGTCTTTTCCAAACACGGAGTCCCGGCCCATGTCACTTCCAACCGTGGCACGGAATTCGTCTCCGCTTTCTTCCGCGCATTGGGCGAACTACTCAATATGACGATGCACTTTACGTCCGGCCACCATCCGGAGGCCGACGGACAGACGGAACGCATGAACCAAACCCTCAAACAATACGTCCGGATGTATTGTGCGTATCAACAGGACGACTGGGCCGAGCTCCTTCCTCTCGGAGAATTCGCGCTCAACAACGCTCCGAACGCATCGACCGGCGTGTCTCCGTTCTTCGCTAACAAGGGTTATCATCCGGCACTCACTTTCCACGAGACTACGATCCCAAGGATGTTGACAAAGCCCGGGACTACGTCTATGACCTCCAATCCGTCCACGAATACCTCCGTGCGCAACTTACAATTGCTACGGAGCGTTACAAGGAAGTTGCTGACAAAAAGCGTCTTCCGGACCCGATCCTTGAGGTCGGAGATCATGTCTTTGTGTCGACCGAGTTCATTGCAACCACCCGGCCAACGGAGAAGTTCTCCGAGACACACTTTGGACCATACGAAGTCATCGAGAAAACCTCCGGCGTGTCTTATCGAATCCGTCTTCCTAAAGCCCTTTCACGCATTCACCCCGTTTTTCACATCTCAGCGCTAGAACCACACTTTCCGAATCCATTCCCCGGACGCGAACAAGTTCCACCCGGACCGGTCGAGATTATCGACGGAGACGAACATTTCGAACTATTGACAATACTCGACTCCAAGATCGACCGACGTTACCGTCGTTGTCCGCTCCGGTACTATGTCGAATGGCTCGGATGGTCTTCGACCGGACAACAGTACCAGTGGGTTCCGGCCTTCGACTTGGACGCTCCGGAGCTCTTGGCAGAGTTTCACGAGCGTTATCCGGACAAGCCCGGACCTGAATGGGAACGACTTTGAGCTTCCGGCTCTGGTCACATCCCTCCGGTCTTACTCTGTCTCGTCGGCGACTCTACGCGCTTCATGACCAAGAAAACATTTATTTCGGACTCAAGTTATTCTACAAACGTCCGTTTTTGATTTACAATCGTCCGTATTTTAATCGTTCATTTTTCCCCTCCTCCGGCCTGCGATTCCTCCGGCTATTTCTGCTCCGGCTCTGGCTGTGTCCCCGAACCACTAGCGACCGGCCCTTCGTCATCGAGCATCTCGTAGACGATTTGGCCGTCAATGTCCCGGATGAGCCGATAACCCTCGAGTTCGCTTCCGAACGGAAGCGCTACGAGGGGGATCCGATTCTCCTCCTCTTCCTGCTTCACCTTGGCCACCTCCGCATTTGCGTTCTCCAATAACGCGTTCTTCTCGACCTCGAGCTGGCGTATGGTTTCCGCGAGGGCAGTCGCTTTCTTCTTCGCCTCTTCAACTTTCTCCGTCGCTTCTTGCTTCTTCTTCGTCCGACTGGCCGAGAGCTCCAGCATGTGGCGCTCGTACTCCGCGTCCGACATACCAAGCTCCGCGCCTCGTTCCTCCTTTACCTTCGGTTCCGACGGAACGGGTTGGACAAATTCGCCCGGAGCGACCTCCACGAACGGACCAACCTCGGCTGACGCGCGAGTGGGCTCCGGCTCGGGTCCGTACATCGGACCATCCACCTCCATCGCCTCTGTTCCACCCTGTGCGTCCGGTTGCTCCGGTTCCTCGGGTCGTCCGAGATCCTCCACCGGTGGCATTTCTTCGTCCTCCGGTTCGTCTTCGCTCTCCGGATCGCCCTTCCCATCCACTCTATCGTCGTCCGTGTCCTCCGAGTCGCGGATGGACGTGGTCTTCTGCCTCCGGATCCATTTCCGGATGTCGTCGACTGCCGAGGCCGGTGGTGTGTCCTGGAGCGAGACGCCGAGCTCCTCGAGGTATTCACGAGAGGAGATTTCTCCCCGGTCCCTCCACGCGTTCCGCGCCCACATCTTCATCAACTTCCGGTCCGTCTCCCGCGCGGCTTCGAGACGAAAGACGCGCTGCTGGGTTTCCTCCAGCAGGTCGCGGATGTCGTCCATCCGGGTCCGACGCGAAATCGGGATCTCCGGTTCCGTCCGTCCTCGGGTCGTGGACGACTTGCCCTTCGTGGCCTTCACGCGCGCCGGTTTCACCTTCGGACGTCGGACCGTACTCTCCGGCATGAGCGGACACTTGATCTTCTTG
Source organism: Mycena galopus ATCC 62051 (assembly GCA_014925785.1). Taxonomy (NCBI): domain Eukaryota; kingdom Fungi; phylum Basidiomycota; class Agaricomycetes; order Agaricales; family Mycenaceae; genus Mycena; species Mycena galopus. The sequence continues at coordinate 120,351 of WIQG01000345.1, forward strand.
CGCCGGCATTCGCGGCACACGCGGATGTTGTCGTCGTGCGCGACCTCGCACTTGATCCCGTGGTTGTGGCAGTTTTCACATGCTATTAATCAATTAACCCGGGATCCAAAGAATTTTAAGCAGGCAAATCCATCACTTACCTTCTACCGCAAAAAACCACTCGATATCCTCCTCCTTCGCCTTCTTGCGCGGCTTCCGGTCAACGTCCGCCTTCCTCTTCCTCTTCCCACTTGTCTCCGGCTCTCCTGGGTCCGTGCTCAGGTCGTCCGGTCCGATCCGCTCGTCCGGTACGTCCTTCGCGTCCGGCGATTCCGCCCGACGGAGCATATCCGCGAGATCCGCGAAGTCGTAGTCGGTGGCCGTGCCAGCCAAGACACGGAGACGAAGGTCACGGGCCTTCGTGCGCATTTCCGCCGCCGCTCGTTCCTTGGCCGCCATTTCCTGCTCATACTCCTGGAGACGGGCTGCGTACCTCCGGTTCTGCTCTTCCGCGTCCTCCCGCGCTTTCCTTTCTTCGGGCGACATCGCTGCCAACTCCGCCTCCCTCAATTTCGCAGCAGCGCCTCTTCTGCGCGCTTCCTCCTCCTCCCGTTCCTCTTCCTCTCGGATGTTCCTGTCCGGCGTCGTTTCTCGGTTCTTCCCTTTACCCCCGGTCGGGGGTGGCGGTGGAGCGCTGTCACGGTTGGAGGTAGACGACATGGTGGGGAGAAGAGAAAAAGTTGTTGTTCCCATGGCAACGTTCTCACTGTCACGTGCTGCCACGTACGTTTCCATTCCCACGCGTCATCCAGTCATTCTTCAGTCAGTCATTCCTTCCGGTCCGTATTCCTTTTCGGTTCCTCTGTTCCTTGGGGGCAAGGAACCCTAAGAGGGGGATACTGTTACGACCATGCAACTCCCACTCTGTCCGGCTCCATCCGGACCTCTCCGGCTCCGTCCGGACTTCCTCCGTCCTCCGTCCGGATCCTCGGATCCGACTCTCCTCCCTTCCGGACGCGTCATCCGAACTCCGGCTCGCGTCCGTCTTACTCGCTGTTGCGTCCGGCCTTGGTCGTTGACGCACGCCCTCGGGGTTTTTACGCAATGAAGATTTACTGAGTGTTTCCCCTTCTTTGACCATATGACTTATGCTCCACATGTATTCCTTATTGTCTTTATTGTCTTCGCTTATTCCTATTGTCTTTAACTTCTTCTCCGAACACATCCGGACTATCTCCGTACTTACTATAAATACGTACTTACTTCGGATGTAACCTTAGTTGATAATTAACGTGCTTTGCCTCCGCATTGCTCCGTCGTCCGACCTCTGTCCCATTTTCTATCCGACCTTCGGAGCCAAGTTAATTGGTGTGCCCTTATACTCTTGTGGTATCACTTTACATCCGGACCTTCGTCCGGCCCCCGACACTTCATCCGGCCATCCGTCCTTCCGACCCTTCCGGCCGTTTCCTTTTCTTTCCGGACACGGATATAACACTCGTCACGATCGTATGGGAAGTGGTAGGAAGGAATACCGGTGAGAGGGTCGTGGGTGATGGCGCAGGGAAATCGAAAAATGGAGAAGTCGTCTTCGTATTTTGCGGACGGGTCGACCTTTTCTGCTTTCCAAATATCCTGTACTGCGCAGCCGATCATGCCTGCGTTGCTGCTAGAGGATGAGCAGCCAAACGGGCAGTTGTGTTCAATGTAGAAGCCTCTAGGTCCGCATAAGACGAACCAGGCTTTATGGTGCGGGCATATAGGGCAGGTGCGGTGGAATTTTTCGATGTCGAGAACCATCACTTCGGTTCCGGGAGGTGCCGTGGCGATCTGTGTGTAAGAGTAAGTGCCTGTAAGGTAAGGGAAGGGGTATGGGCAAGTGTAAGGTGGTGCGCTGAGTGTGGCGTCTGGACGAGCTGGACTCGTCTTAGCCTAGTGCGGTGTGGGGTGTATGATGGCCCTACGCACAGAGGTAGGAAGGTAAGGTGCGGGAAAAGTGCGCTGCAGTGTCACGTCATGCTCCAGCGTGAAGTGATGTGGTGCGGGTAGGGGACAAGGAATGGTAAGGAAAGGTGCTTACGATTTCTGCGACTTGTGCGGTGGAATCAAAATGTGTCGGAAATTTGTCTTTGTTGACGTGAGAATTGGTGGACGGGTGAGCCGAATCCCCTTTCGAAAGGTGGTGGCAGAGGCAAAGTTTGTCGGGCTTGCCCGGCCCTTGAGGTTGTACCGCGACGATCATCGGGGAGCACTGGAAGTGCCCCCCGACTATCTGTTCCGTTTCCTCTTGAGTGTAGGGCCCGCTCATTCTCTTTGCAGCTACCTCGTCGTGCAGGTATTTGTCAACGAAAGACTCGTGTTCGGCGACGGATGGGTGGTTTGGGAATATCACTGTCTTGGTAAGAGGGGGGAAATCACCCATGGGAAAACCATAACACAGATTGTTAACGAGGGAAGGGTATTGAGTGTTCATGTCATGCTTGTTCAAGAAAAATTCAAAGGCGTCGGAGTCGTACGGGGTGACGATGCGGTTCAGAATCTCAATGTGTTCGGGAGAATGTGGGAATGGGAAATTAGTGTTCAAGAAATGAAGCGCTGCTGCATCCAGCGCCGGCGCCTCAACGCACGGGGTTGGTACGGCAGGACCACGCGAATCTGTGATGTGAGGTCTGTCCACAGAAACAGCAGGCATGAAGCCAATCGGCTGGGGCGTGTTTGCAGGCGGCGGATGCTCCTTTGGTATTCCAAGCCCGACATAGTGTCGCAGAGGATCCCTTCGATATGATATCGCGGTCGTGCGCAAGGCAGTAGGTAGGGGAACCGTCTGGGAAGTCGTTGAAGGTGCATTGGTTAAAGTAGTGTCCACGGTGTGCGCAAAGATAGCAGACGGCGCTGGACGCTGCATCTGCGCCGCTGCCTGCCTGAAAGGGGGCGCTGCTGCGACCGCCTCCACCGCCACATCCACGTCCGTTACCTCGTCCACCGCAGCCAGCGTTGGAAGCGCCGCCGTGCCCTGCGCCGTAGCCATTCCCGGCTCCCGCGTCATTGCCGCTGTACATGTAGGAAGCCATCGAGTTTTCCATCGCCTGGATTTGGTGCCCCAGGCTGGTGTGTCCCCACTTGACGACATTTTCCTCCAGTTTTGCGTTGTATGTCTCGATAGTGTACGTGAACAAGGTCGCCGCGTAGATCATTCTCATTTCGATATCAGCTGCGAGTACTGCCTCGAAGGGCCTCCCCGCCTTCAGGGCGTTGTCAAAGAAAGCGAAATGGGCATTCCAGTGGATGCTCTGTTGACTCGTGGGGGCGCCAGTGACTTCTTCGATGAAGATGACGTAGTTCGCGGCGGCCTCCATCCACTGAGCCCGGTCTAGCGAGGCTTCCCACAGGTGCTTTGACTCGAACAAGCCTATATTGAGGGCTTGGAGCGACTTGTCCGAGATCGACTTGGGGTTAGACTTGCAGAGGTCGACTTCTGCCAATTTTAGGTTAATGAACTTTAGACTCTCGTAAGTAAAGAGAGAGAGGGGGAGATATATCTCCTGGTCGTAGGTGTCTTTGATGTAACGGTGGAAAACGGCGGGAAGGGGCTGCCCCGGCAGCATGAGGACCTCCTCCAGTGCCTTCTTGGCTGTGGCGCGCTCTGTGGGTTGGGGTTCTTCCCCGTCTCGTGTGCGCTTCGCTCCTCCGGGGCCAGGGATGAGTCCTAGCACGGACTTGAAAGGTCTTGGTGAAAGCACGTCGGAGAGGCGTGCGAGAATGTCCTTCGGGTCGCTTGGGGTTTCTTCTTCCACTGTGATCACCGACTCATCGTCTGATGCGTTGTCCGGATACTCCGACAGGTTGGTGCTGTGGCGGGCTCTGAGTAGGTTGCGTCGAGTGTTGTTTGTCTCGATTTCTTTATTCATCGTGATTTTTTCGTCCCGCGGAAGCTTTTTAAGCGCGTCGATTACTGCCTGATTTGTGTGCGTTTTCCTGAGTCGTGGGGACGGATGAGTGGCGTCCTGGGTCATTGTGAAGCTGTCGTTCGAGGTACTACATCTGACTGCCTAATGGGCCACACTAGCTAGTGGGCCACCTGCACAATATAAGGCAATGCAGGGCCGGACCCATGGATTTTTTGGTTGTAGGTTGGTATAGGATGTATGATGCTCATGTATACCTAAATTAGAGGCGGATCGTGCCGGCGATCACAGGCTGTGGGAGGTTTTTGATCGGGATGTCATGGTGCAACCATCATTTCTTATCTCCGAGCAGCTTGCCCTCACGTCTATCGCTTGTTTCTCCACCAATTCCCCACCAATTCGTGAGTTTGAGGGCTCATTTTCATCCCTTTTTTCTGTAGGAATAGATACAGCTTCCGCACCGTCAAAAATCGGTTGCCCTGGTCCACCTGGGACGTCGAAAAGGGCACGCATCTAACCTGGGGTAGCCCTAGTTGGGCCACCTGCATAGGGGACCACCTGCACTTCTCAAGGCCAAGGGATTTTGAGGTCTTATTTTGGACAGGCACACCTGGATTACCCCTTGTTTATAGGTTGCTGGCTGTCCGTATTGTCGCCCACGGATGTCAACTACTGCAAACCATCAAATTTCATTTCCCTTCAAAGATGAGTTTTTTCCGGCGGGTCATTGGCATGTGAGTGATGTCTTCTAGTATTTGGTACGTTCCAATACTTCCTATGAACCCTTCTGTATCTTTATTTGGGAGGTCAGCACCTTCTGCGCTTTGCCCAGCGAGCTATTCTTTAAATGCTGCAATTTCCCATATCCACCTGCGCCAAAATGAAAATATTTATACTGGGAATATACCTTAAAAACAGAAATTAGATGTATGAAATGATGTATTTGAATCTCCTGGATGATTTGTGATACGTTTGGACCAACAGTACGAGCACCAACCAATAATTTTGGTGGGTGGCCCACTAGGCCAATTATTCCCGATCCGGGGTCACCGCCGAAATCAATTCGCCGAGCCATCAACACCTCCTATAAAATTCGTGAAAAGGTCCCTACTCACTCTCAGGATGCATGCCTTCGTTTTTTGCACTATAAGCCTACAAATAATGAACTGTATCCAAGGTACCAAGGGCCAAATCTCTTAGGTGGCCCACTAGGCAGTCTGATATAGTAAGAGATACGAGTGGGTGAAACAGAGCGAGTATGTACAAAGAAGAAAGGAAAGGCGAGGAGCGATGATGGTGGCACGAGCAAGGAAGAAGGAGTCACGTGGGACGTGCTCGCGCCACGCTCAACCGCCCCTCGCTGTATTTGCATATCCTATGATAACTAACAAGCCTCTCATTCCTCGCGTTGTAGTTATCTCGGAATACAGCATGCAACAGCGAGTCGAGGAGATAAATTGTGGACTCGGAATTCACCAGTGTCCCCGTATCATCCCGGTCTTCTTTAAGCAGGCATAACTGATCCACCGCACTAGACATTGCAGCAACGCGGGCGCATGCCGCACGTATTGCGATCAGCTCTGGATCAGGCAGAAGCAGTTCGATACCTCTGGCAGCAGCATGTTGAGCCGCATCAAGATCAATGTGAAATGACACTTGTCGGGGTGGCTTGGGCACCTGTTTGAAGAAGGTTGGGGGATGACGCGCAACGACAGTGTAGGTATGCTCTTGCACGACAAGGATGAGGGTCGATCGTAAAATTGCAGAATGAAATAAAACTTCCACCATTCCGGGATCGGCTTCCAGCCAGAACAGGAAGTGATGGAAATCCTTGTCCAAGGCGACGGACATGGTCATAACGTTGAAGAGGTTATTGACACGTTTGCCCTGCAACTTGTTTTCCAAGCTGTGTAGGCCAAAGCTGTCTAGGATGGCCATAGCGCTCGCTGCGTATTTAGGGTCCTGACATACGATATCAGCAGGTGAACGCGATGGGAAGCAGACTCACAGATTGAGCGGTGCCCGAGAACAAGTGAGCGACCTGAGTCTCGACGCTACCCACACCCTCATCATCCGACTTCTTATTCAGGTGGGGGATATTCATAAGGGTAACCTTGTCATATAAACCTGACAAAACACATTTGTATCCGTCCCGCAGCAGGGCCTATGATACCCCAAGTCAACAAAACTGGCAGCTAATGAAAGAGCGACTCACGTCGGCCTTAGCCTGGGTATGCGTCCTTCCCTCCGTAGAACCAACCGCTGCCATGCTCTCAAAGATATCAGCTCTGTGGTTTTCGTAGGGCGGGCGGGAGGCGGGAGGCGACGGGGATGGCGTGGGGTCGGTGCATGAGCAAACTGAAAGAGTTAGCTTAGCACGAAGGCAAATGTGCCTCGTTACACAGATGCGCGAAACAATTGATTGCGCAGATCTAAACCAAGCTGGAAAACTTTTTCGTGATGCCGCTCAAGGTCTTCCACCTGCCCCAGCCTCATCGACACATCATTGCAGGACACTATTTGCCAGATCAAATGCTTGTATGCGGTGCTCCTGTTGTGCTCATAGAAGTCCTTGAAAAGCCACCCCACCAGCCGAATCGCGATTACATTAGACAGGATGTGCACGAGTCGCACACGGCTTTTGGCACTTGCGCAAAGCTGCACGAAAATTTTGGTTTTTTATATATAATTATGAGTTGAATGGTCTCCAAACCTGTATTCCAGGCCTGAACCCTGTGCCTCTTGAGTATCATTTAAATTCATCGCAGAGCAAGCGTGAGAAACACCGTATTTTGACGGCATTTCCAACATCACCGTGCAGCTAACGGGATGACATCGCACATGCCGCAATCAATTCAACGCTCACCGGACTCACCATACACCAGATGCACCAGACGTGACCAGCACCTTTCATTGCATGTATTATATTCGCAGATATGGTATGGAACCCTCCCCAAACAAATTTCTGGTGCGGCTTTGCACAATGCACAAAAGCCGCATGAAGCCGCATGCGGCCCATGCAGCTTTTGCGCATCCTGTCTATTGTCTTGGTACTTTGCCGCAGGTTTTGTCTCTCTTGACAAACACTCTATATCTCTAACTCGTTCCTCGTTACCGCAGTTTTAGGCAATGCCAGCGCCGCGCATTCAGCAGATAGTAAGAAACGCCATGCACCAACTCCATCCGGGTCCAGTCCTATTTCATCGGCCGACGGAAGGGGCCAGCTTTCGCCGAGAGGAGGAATTGCTGGATAGGTCATGACGGACTGTTGGAAATCGGCCCGATGCACAGTGACCCTCTGCAAAACCGCAGAGGTCTCGATAAATTAACAATGGTACTTATACAAGAAGAACAGCTATTCAACACAGAAGGGGATAGGTACGAAAAGGGATAAGCAGTGCGCAGGAAACAGCAGGTGAAAGATGGATGAGTCGGGGTGAGTAAGAGCTGTAGATAAAGCTGTAGAAAGGTGTATGCTGTTGCAGAAGTGTGACTCCACAGCAGCACTCGTACAGCTGTTCGGTGGTGCGTGGGTGTTTCAATTGCCACTCCAACACGGACGAGAGGAGTGACTGTGTTGTGGGGTGTTGGGCGATGGCATGGCCACGTGGTGTCTCGGCAACTGCCGTGTCACACAATCGAAAAATTAAACTATGCCCGCTGGCGCTTTGGGTATTCTCTTGGGATGTAGCAAGCGTTGTTGAAAAATGTATCCCCAATCAAACACCGTTGACGAATCTGCAGCCCCAGAACCCCAGGCAGCCCCTCAACCGTTTTTCGCGGTTATTCTGGACCCTGGTGCTCTCCTGGCTAGTGCTCGTGCAAGGGTTGCCAAACGATGCCTATGTTCCAATCTACCATGATCGACGCCACGCCTATCTACCACCTCATCATCATCTACGCGTCCGGGAGACCTGCTCTCGAAGACGTGGACAAGGCTTTCATCTCCAAAATAGCCTTATCGCAAAATAGCCGTAATGTCTAACGTCGAGCCCCCATGCGACCTCCCACAACGCACACGCACCTGCCGACGCCCCCGTATCGCGCGGGCCTCGAGCCCATCCGCGACCTGCCCTCCCTTGCGAGTCTGCCCCCGCCACTGTGCTGGCGTCGCGCCCTCACCTTCCCCGTCGTCTCTAGCGTACTGGCCCAGCTCGCCGTCGAGTTCCACGCACGGGCACGGGCACGGGCACGCAGGGGGTGGACGCAGCGCACTGACGGGCTCCGCGTCCACGGGGAGCGCGACTCGTCGACGTCGGCGTATAGCAGTGGGTCGAGTCGAGGCGGAGGGGGTGGAGGGAGTCGAGGCGGCGTCGAGTGCAAGCGGGAACAGCAACTAGGCGAGTTACTTATAGTTAGCTACGGGTTGTATCCCCGCCTTCTACTTTCGCCCCCCCTTTTGTGTTTTTTTTTGCGATTGGTCGTATTGATTGAGAATTCCTTCCAGGAACCTCCGCCCCCACGACATCCACCAGCACGAAGAAGTGGTAGCCCCTCGGCGGCAGCAAGGGCTGGACGTCCGACGCCGGCTGGGGGTGCATGCTCCGCACCAGCCAGAGTCTCCTCGCGACGGCGTTGGAGAGGGTCGGGGGTACGTGTGGTTTTTTTGATTTCCATTTTGCTTTTTCCTCGTTTCTTTTCTTCTTTTGCTTGATTTTTTCTTTGGACGGGTGGACTTGCGACTTTGTTTCTTTTTTCGAGTGTTTCCACTGCGATCCGTTCGCCCCTCGCGTACCGTGTCGTCTCTCTGCCTTCCCCTCCTCTCCACTACTCGCTGTCTCTGCAGAGTCACGCCCATTACCGTTTCCGGATCCATCCATCCCCGCTCTGAAACGACGAGTGTGCCCTGGGCGGGACGGGGCCAGATGAAGATGAATTCGAGAGGGGGCTCGGCGCGCGGGAGGGCACGTTCGGTTTATTTGGGGTGGGGGCTCAGCGCTAGATGGTGAAGGAGGCTTGGTGGTCTATGTGTGCGCACCGGCGTTTGGCGCGGATTCTATGTTTGGGGCTGCGGGGAGCGGGGGGTGGAAATGTTTGCGAGAGTGGGTGGAGAGCGGGCTTCTTTCTTGTCCCTGATGTGAGAGTTCACAAGACGTCAACAAAAGATACTTATCCGCGACCGAATGCTGCCGTTGAGCTGAGTCTTGTTTCCACGATTGTCCTAGACCGGTCACCGGTCTATGCGTCCGCCTTGCTTCGTCTGAACTTAACGTAATCGCGTGAGTACCACTCCTCGAGGTTTGTCGGCTACAATTCGTTAACTCATGTGATCCACTCCCACTACTTAAACCTAATCTCACTCTCTCGTAAGTACCAGCACAGAAGGCCACATGAGCGCTGCCGATTAAGTCGCACCCAGAACGTTCTTCCCCCTTACCCTTGCGATGAATTCTCTCTGGGTCGTCGCCGCTGTTCTGGCCTTGTGGTTCATCTGTCGTCGGAAATTCAAGGCACAAGCTGGTCCCTTACCGCCTGGACCGACTCCAGTTCCATTCCTAGGGAATGTGCGCGATCTGACTGCAAAGGAACTCTGGCTCACCGCCACCAAGTGGGCCAAGCAGTTCGGTAAGGGGGCACTGTGATCTCTATTACCTGAATGTCGCGAGTGCTTATCTACACTAAGGCGACGTTGTGCACCTCCATGTACTGGGGCAGCGACTGGTCTTTGTGAGTCTCGATCCTTGTGTCTCGAGTTGTGTACTGAAAATCAGTGTAGTTGAGCAGGTCAGTCGCGCGAAACTTGGAACATGTCTCTTCTCCCTCATGCTGGCGAGTAGTGCCGAGGCCACGATGGACTTGTTGGACAAGAAAGGCTCCATTTATGGGGACAAGCCGCCGCTGGTAATGATTGGGGAGCTTTGCGGCTGCGAGCCGACGGCGAGTTGTCTCGTTTATCCATTACTACTGTGGTTCAAACACCATTTGTGTAGGTTGCCTTCACTCGATTAGGCGATCAGTCCAGACGCCAGCGCAAGCTCATCAACCAGGCACTCGGCGTTCAAGTGATTCCCTCGTACCATCCATTGATGGAAAAGGAAACACTTTCATTTATTCGACGTCTCGTCGCCGATCCCTCCAACTATATACGGCACACCCGGCGCTACGCAGGCGGTCTCACGCTTTCTGTTGTATATGGATATGAAGCTCTGGAAACCAATGACAAGTTTTTGAACCTCGGCGAGGAATGCGTAGATATTCTCGCTAACAAAGTTGCTTCCGGTGGCGGCATCGTGTGTTTCCTTGTCTTTTTCTCTGCCTCTGATTTGAGCAATTTCTACTAGTGGCCTGTGTGGGTCATTTTCTCTTTTTTGTATGCGACTCGCTCGAAGTCGCTGCTTGTGACAGCGATATCTTCTCGGTACTAAAGCATCTCCCGACATGGGCGCCTGGCTCCGGGTTCTTGATTAAGGCAGCTGAATGGAAAGCTAAGATGACTGAGTAAAATTCCCCGACTCCTTTGTTCAATAATAGCCTTTCTTACTTTGGCATCAGGTTCATAGACGAGCCTTATAACTTTGTTAAAGCGAGTTTGGTAGGTTTTTATTTCAGCGGGTCATCTCTCTGATCGCCTATATATTTTTCGACCCGCAGAAAACCGGAAATCATGCGCCGTCGTTCTGCTCGATGTTGCTCGAAGACGAGGAGAAGCGCACACCGCAGTTCGAGTTTGACCTCAAGAACACGGCAAGCTCGATGTATTCTGGCAGTTTGGACACGGTTAGTGGTCTTGAATTGAAACCACGTTGAAGTTGAGCTATCATTAGACCATCACCGTTTTCTGCCACTTCTTACTGGCGATGGTTCTCTATCCTGAGGTGCTCGCAAAGGCCCAGAAAGAAATCGATTCCGTTGTTGGACGTGATAGGCTACCCACTTTTAGTGACCGTTCTTCCCTGCCTTTCGGTACGTACTTTTTAGCGGACACATATTATAAGGGGTTACCATTCCGCCTTCATTCTTTAGTTGATGCACTGCTCAGCGAGACATATCGATGGGGTGTACCGCTTCCAATCAGTACGTCTGCCTGAGTGTGGGCGCTAATTATCGCTGATTCCAACTTGAGATCTTCCTCACCGATTAATGGAGGACGACGTGTACCACGGCATGTTCATCCCTAAGGGGTCCCTGGTTAGTCTTCTACTCAACGCTCAGAAATATCAAATTTTTTTTATCATCCTGTCATAGATCTTTGGCAACATTTGGTATGTATCCTTCGTTATCTTCCTCTTCCCATCCACATTCCGTCATCATCCGTCTTTGTTGACATATGCGACGTAGGGCAATAACCCGCGACGAGAAACTTTTCCCCAACGCATCCTCGTTCCTACCGGAGCGGTACATGGAGAAGGTGGACCCTGTGCTCGCCAGGAAACTTGACCCCCGCACCTATGTATTCGTGAGTCTCCTTCAGTTCACACTCCCGCCGTCTACTATTGATATAACCAGGGCTTTGGGCGGCGACGCTGTCCAGGGGTCCACTTGGTAGAAAGCTCGGTGTGGTTATTGATAACCACTGTCCTCGCAACCTTGAATATTTCCAAAGCCAAGGATGGCTTCGGCAACCCCATCGAACCGAAGGTTGATTTTAATAATGCCGTATTCAGGTGCGCTTCCTTTCCCCGGCGTGCTTGATTCAACTGGGCTGATAGTGACTCGGTAGGATGCCCGACAAATTTCAATGCGACATCCGCCCCCGCTCTGAGCATGTCCTGAGGGTGCTGGCCAACGCAACTCACCCATGAAATCATTACATTCATCCTCAATCTTTGTCAGGTGTATCGTATGTTTTTTCTCGCGTATTTATGACGCTATGTGTATTTCTATGTTTTAGTCGGACTCGGACCTCCTCGTTACCCAGATCTTTCTCTTCTTCCCCGTCTACCCTAGTCCAGCACACATTCGAATTCCGCGATCAAATTCCCTTATCGCGACAGGAAACTCAAAAGTACGGGGTGGGTCAGCTCATAGTCGGAAAAAGATCATCGATCAGTATGTTCATCTGTTTTCTTCGGATCCCTTGCCCAAGCCGTGCGTGGTCCAGCCGGACCAGCCTCATGCCTTTTTTCAGGCTTACAATTTGTTGTGCGATCAGCGTGTGGTGTGTAGCTCGTTGCTGAGCCCTGCTACCACCGTGTTGGCGGATGGATTTCAACCTACATCGCTACGTGCTCGATAAAACTCGCCGTATGGCTTTGTTACTCCGCGGGTCGTTCAGTGGTTGGGACAATTTGCAAAGCCGGTCCCAACCGGAGTTGCATGTTCACACCCAAACGACCTGATTCTCGGACCCTAATATCAACGCAAGGCGGCATTTGAGTATCAATGAAGTTGAACATTCGAACACGTGACGAGCGTTCAATTTCTGAATTTCAAGATAATAAATGCTGGAGTAAGGAAGGTTGAATTACGACGTTGCGTTGCTGCAAGTTTCGTTAGGCCAACAATCAAGAATATGCACAAGAATGACTGACATGGGACTGAACACAAACGTAGGGTTCGTCTGATCAATAAAATTCCACACCGAAGCGTCCTTCAAACCGCTTGCGTGCCAGCTGTTAATATATGCAGGGAAATACGGGATCGAAGAGCGCAGGCTGATATCATGGGCCGTGACAATGAAGAAGTCCGGATCCGCATCGAAGGTGGCGGCCTTCTCCAGCGTCACGCCAGCGGTTACTGGGTCCGCGCAGAACGAGACGTTGGGGAGATCGGGAAGCGAGAGGAGTTGCGCCACGCGGGAGGTCAGGTCGAAGGATCCCAGGGTAGAGTCGTGCGACCAAAAGTAGTCCGTGGAGACTGCCGATTTAGACTCTTCCAGCAGGTGCGCGGGCAGGGGAAGGCCTTTTGGAAGGCGGGACGCGGGCGAGCTTGTCCAGCGTGGTGGTAAATATCTCTGCCCAGGACCACGAAGGAGGTGGGTGTGACGCGGGCGAGGCCAGTCGTATGGCCAGGCAAGTGCTAAATATTTTATCAATATGCGGATTTTAAGAAGCATCATAATATTCACTCCAGGAGTATCCAGAAGATATAGACTTCCGTCGCCGAAATTGTCAACGACCTTCATGCCGCTGAAAACCAGTGTCACGTTGGCGAAGTTGAATTTGGTGACAACGTGTCCACTAAAGTCGATGTTAATATAACACCGCGGTCTCGAAGTCACAGAAATTTAAACTCACGCAAAATCACTTGCTTGCAAAGACGCATCAGGGTCTGCTGGGTAAATCGAAGCGTTCGTCGCCGGCCCGATGATAATCTCAGTAGTGTTGGGAAACAACGACATGTCGCCCTAATTAATGCAGAAATTCCAGTTGAAACGCCCTCCCAACGAAACAAGCAACACACGACATGGTCAAAGTGTGCATGACTGCGAGTGTCCTAGTCAACGGGAGAACCAAGCGAAAATCAGGACGACTTACCTCCAAATGACAACGTCTATGCTCGTCAAGTTTATTCCCCCGTTTTGAAGCAAGACAGTGATGTCCTGGTACGGCTCGACTTGAGCGAACCTTGATTCAAATGGGAAGGAAATGCTAGGAGGCGTGTTTTGAGGGTCTTTGCGTATCCCGAGGTTGAACATGAGTCTTTTATTCGACTATTTGTGCTCTGTGAGGAAGGAGTACATGGGGAATGTGATGGATTCGTGGCCAGGGACCACGGGAGCGATGAACACCAATTACTAGAGGATGGCACACTGCTATAGACAACCCATATCTGCGGACTTCATGGTCCCCTAGAGATAGTTCAGATACATAACATATTCTGGAATTAGGTCAATCGGACCATTATTCATTGTGCTATAAGTTAGCTGTCCTAGTGGAAACAATGATTTTTCTGATGAAATTCTATTATGTAGTTACATCAAAAAAGCTGGCACTTGACCCTCTGCGGACTTTCAATGTGATACGAACGCGCCTACTCCCAAGGAAATCTGATCAAAACTGACCCCATGGCGGCTGTTCTAGGCAAAACTGTTGAAAATAGAAAAAAACGGTCCACGCCTTATGTACCGCAAATTGCTGTAAACATTGGTCTATTCAACCTTGGTCTATCCTATGTCTTGGTGGTTGTAGGGCGGTGTCTTCGCGCTATTTTTTCCCCATCCTTCAACATTGGTATGTGCGTTCCCAGTATGTGGGACAACTCAGCGTGGTCCGAATTCAAACCGTGGGAATTTCGTAAAATTCAGTGTTGAATAGTCGAGGCAGATACTTGTAAACCGAAAACCTTTCTCCCCACAAGACAATGGCGGCATAAGTTTATTATATAATTGGTGGAGAGGGTGGGAACCTGTCGGCGGAGCTTCACGTGGACCGCCAGCACAGCGATACTACGGCATTACAGAACGCTGTGTCAGAACCTGATCGAGGAAGGAATCAGCAAGGTTGTAAGGTTGGATACCGACCTAAAAAAAACAGCCCGGAACGAACTGGGGACCAAATCTTTAGAGAACTCTTAATCTTGAGCATAGACGCCGTCATTACGGAGGTGATCTCCACCCGGAGTTACATATGCATCGAGCACCCATTGAAGATCCAGCAATGGGGCTCGCTACATCGACTGGCTCAATATTGGTTTGAATGGACGATTATCGCCAACAAAGGCTTCAGCAGCGTGGAATTAATAGAATGTACGGTGGACGGAAGAATACAGAAATTATGCAACTTTTTATAGATAGATGGCGTCAAAAACGTCATCTATACCCCGGGGGTCGTAAGGAGAGGGACCCATTGCGAATAGGCTTTACCCGCAACAGTTGCATGAAGCGTGTTGCTAAGAGCCCTCTCTGAAATGGCCGCCGAGTAGAATGTGTACCCGTCTGCCGGCGGATGGGATGGATCGAGTGCAAAGTGCGTCGTAGCCGAGGTGTTCACGGGCCAAGGGATCAAGGGACTCCCGGAGATCGTGGTGAAGGCGGATACAGTCGCATGTCTCGACGGGTCCTTGACCTAGAGGTACGAAAAGGAATTGAGCGGAATGATTTATTTTCAAGAGCAAGACTTCGTACGGCGACCACCATGTTTGAGCCACCCTCAGTGAAGCTGGAGCGCCGCGGATCGAACAGAAGAACGTCCTGATCGATGGTATAATTTGCGCCGTGGTTATCGACAATGAAGGGAGCGGAGCCGTTCTTGGGATCTACTTCAAACCAGAAGTGCGAAATGGAGGTATCGAGGTCGATCTCGGCTCGGAACCGATGATAATCGAACTGCGTGACGCCTTGGTAGAAGCCGTAGAGAGACGCACTCGCGAAGTCGAGCTCAAAATATTCGGTGGAGCACCCTTTGTGGGGGCAGAACATTCCATATCTTTCCTTCCAGAACATAGTCACGGTGCGGTTCGGCCTCAAGAGTTCGGCGGCGATGAATATATCCTGAACGATCTAAGGCCCGCAGTGTCAGCGCCATTCAGAGAGAAAAGATGATTATACTACCCTCATCGTCGCCAAAAATACGAGAGAACCGTTCGAGGGGAACAGCATAGTCGCCTGCACTTTGTAGTCGATGACCTCGACGGGATCTGTGAGCGTTACAGTGCTTGGAACCGTGTCAATCATGCGCCCGATCAAATTGGTACATTCCGTGTTGAAGACGTCCGATGAAGCCAGCCTACGAAGGTTATTTTGCGGTTAGGCAGGCGCGGAAATTCAGGTACCTGTTCATTGTGACATTTCCATCGCTGGAGAATATACGCAAGTCGGAACGCGTCGAGATATTCGAGCCTACCTCGAGCACATTGATCGTCGTGCTGTTGAGGTATTCAGTTACTCTAGATTATTAATTGTGAGCGCGGTAGTATGTGTCAGCGGTTGAACCTCACATTGAGTTGTTGAATATAATGGGGACTTGAAAGGTGACGCCAACCGGGAGATCTGGCGTCACGATCAAGGGGAAATCGGCCTGTCGTACGCCACCTAACAATGAGCGGTAAGGCAAGCATTCAAAGACGAACAGTGTTCAAGCGTACCAAGGGCGTGGCCACAGGCAAGCAGGCCGATCATCTCCGTTTCGTTAAAGCCCAAGCGTTTGAATGCTGCAATGTGCAAGTCTAGGTCTTGCTGTGGCTCAGGCACAGTTTCAGGTCCCGCCTTAGTAGCGTCAATCCGCCCCGCCCTGAATGGAATCACAGGGCCACCGCAACCAACGACTGACATGACAGCCCCCATCGCGATAATGTCTGCCACTGATGGGGGTGCACGAATTGGATAAGCTGAAGCGGATGGAGAGCGGAAAGCGGCCTACGAACTTCCAACATATTCGGTAGGGGCGCCCAAAAAATCAACTAGTGATCGACGCATTCCGAGTCCGATGTTCTGGGATTGTTCTTCAAATTCTATGCGGACAGAAAGTTGTTTACACGCGCACTCACCTGTGGCCGATCAAGCTCGAAAATGATTGAGGCATCGAGACCCCCCTTCCCGGTTTTAATGACATGGGTAGCAAAGTCGTGAAACGCCTGTACGAGTATTGAGCCAAGTCAGCCTGAGAACGGTTTGAAGATATGGACTTACAATCCGAAGCCATTGAGCTCCGACCGTGGTCCCGTCTCTTGTCGCACAATCCCGCGAAAGATCATTTAGAGTAGTGAAACGATCGACATGAAGCTGGTCGTCGATGGTGTCCAATAGTGGATCCGGCCAGTTAAGGACCGCCGCCGACCCCACAACGAGCTGCCAAGCGCATGCCAACGGAATGAGGCGGTAAAGAAGCATCGAAATTGAAGACGTGAGCTTCGTTGAGGTGTCTCTGTTTTAAATCACGCTCTCAGTCTGGCAGACCAGCTGTGAGGTCACGAGCTCACAAATTACATTGTGGGGCCCCAGAGGTGTCACTGTCAGAGCCCTCCGTCTATTCGATCGAATCTCGGAAATCAGACGGAAATTCAGATCAATAGCCTGAAAACGGATGGACCATGCAGGGCTCGAACCTGTCCGTTAAACGGGACGGCCGTCGAAAAAACGGCCGTCAAGTAGCGACGGGATGGGCCGACCCGTCCTTTTGGTGGTGGACAAGTCGTCAAAATAGACGGGTCCCGTCTGTCCCGTCCGTTACGGCCGTTTTTGACGGGTTTTTGGGAGGTCCCTAGTAAAGGAAAAATCTAGGTCAGATAAATCTTTTCCACCCACTCTCAACATACTCAATGATATTTACAATCTATATCTTGCTTTCCAGGACACAAACACTTCAAATCAGCACATTTGAACCACAAATTCAACTCAGCACTCACCGCCACGTACCAGGAATCACATGCAGTCGAGGAACATTTGATTGTTGCAGATATTCTTGCTCCAATGGGTGATATTTAAACACATTTGGACACAAAGAAGTCGATTTTGGGGCTGAAAATTGTTAGGAAATTGCCCCTCGGCTACAACCCGTCGAACCCGTCGGACTGGGGTGGTTGCCATCGGCACTTGTGTCGGTTACTATGTCGGCTGACGGGTTTTGATGCTCCGACATTCAGCCGGACGACAGCCGAGTAGCTGAAATCAAAGCTTTGTCGTACTCAAATATAATTGAATACACCAGACCTGTATTGTATTGTAACCATATTATATTCATATTCATATTCAGATCAACGCTTCAGAGCCGTATCATATTTTTTTGAATATACTCAAAATTTAATTTATCGTATCATATTCTTGGCCAGTACTAGAACTTGTGCCACGGAACCAGGGAGCAATATTTCGAGCCAAACCACTGGATACCGATAGGTGACCGTAGCATTCAGTCCGAAATTGGTCGGAGAGGGAAATATAAGTATCTCGACCTCTTCCTCGTCGTCAAATGGAGCAATCGTCGCATCAGAATTCTTGATTTGCTGTTCGGAGGTATCTGGTCAACTCAGCTCTGACTCAGAGTCAGAGCCCTTCGTCTATCCGATCGAATCTCGGAATCAGACGGAAATCCAGATCAGTGGCCGGTGATCTGTATGACAGTCTATACTGGACAAAACCCCAGTGCGCACGGATGCCGGTGCGTGCGCATGAGTGCTCACGGATGCCAATGCATGCGCACGAATGCGCATTGATGCCCGGTGAATACGCACGGGTGCGCATCCATTGTGCGCATGAATGTTGAGTGCATCAAGCACATTGGTCGGCCACCCTCACTTATGCGCATTCATGCAGCATGGATATGTCCTGCAGTCATGCACATCCATGCGCATCCATGGAGCATGGATGTGCATGCCTCCTCAATCCCTGAGACACACTGAATTTTAGCCCAAACTGGCCCAAAACAGTTCCCTTGATCAGTGATTTGGGCCCCTATCCTGTCTTCCTTTGTATGGCCTCCCGAACTACGAAATCGGCATGCCTGTAGCATGGATGCGCATCCGTGCGCATCCGTGTGCATCGATGCCACCCGTGCGCATCCGTGCGCATGGATGCGCACTTGGGTTTTGTCCAATAATAACCGTCATAGATCTGGCAACCTACGATTTACTAGAGCGTACAGTATTTGCAGCGAGATCTCAAAAAGGAATAAGCCAGTTTCAGAAAATTACAGGTGTGCTGTGCCAACCCAACGCCCAGCCTGGTTCGGCGCGCCCTTTGGACCGAAAATAACCGGATTTGAACCAGTTCTTTTTCTATGCCGGTTTGATGAGACCTAGTGCAGCTGCTTGAGGGCAAAAGGCGTTGAAAGGCGATTATTTGCTCTGAAAGGGATCTTGCCTGTGGGAACCACAGTAGGCTGGCCTCTCTCAAAAAATGATCCGCGAGTTTTACGAAATAAAGTCGCCGGTTTTGGAGGCTGCAAATATGTGCACACTGCTGGGAGCTTGATAGCGGGTAGCAACAGCACGGCACGTGGAAATGTTGCGAATTTCCGTCTGGTTTCCGGGATTTGTGAAGGAGGCACATTTTTCCCACCGCAAATTATTGAAACAGAACATGACCTTCCTCGTCAACCATTGGACTATTTATTTCCATGCTGCCCTGCAAGTTATGGGGTTCACACGCTTTCCGCTGATCGGTGTCTTAAAAAAAAAAAAAACAGCTCGCGCTTGCAAGGTTGCTAGTGTTTCAAATTTTTGTGCCCCACCGGCAAGTGTTCGAAGGCATATCTTCTGGGTCGCGAATTGTTTTGGATGTAGCGAGACTCCACCGAGTCCTATTACCCATGGCGCTGAAATTTATTAATTCATGTTAACCCAATGTGGCGAAATAAAACGCTCTATACCTCTGTGTCACGGGTTCTATTCCGGGGACTTGGATGCGAGATTTCTTTGATACAACGATCTCATTCAATCCCCGATTCAATTTCTCGATCTCCGTTTCTTTGATACTGCGGCTTTACTTGTATTTGTTGTAGGTTCTTCTCGCTCTATTTATATACCTTGCACAATTGTCAACGACCACCCCAGTTCTTCCCCGTAAACCACGTCAAGATGACTGATTCCACCACCAAGCCAGAATACATTCTGCCTGTAAGCCTTAATAATTTCTGCTATCTCCTTTATGACAATTGTACAAACTAGGTCAACGAAACAGAATGGAACAGGTATGACCTTAGTATGTGACGTCTCGTCCAGGCGTTTTGACGAAACTATTAGACTCGACGCTCAGTCGAATGCAATGGACAAACTTTTGGGCAATAAGCTGTGCCCGGAAGACATAGGACAACCACGGAAGATCTTGGACATCGGGTACAAGCATTCTGTTGCGTCGTTGGATCGTTCTCTAATTTAAGCCTCACATGCAGCGCGGGGTCAGGAGCATGGTGAGCCCTGGTTCTGGGTTGCCTCTTTTCGGCTACTACATAAACGTCAGGGCCATTAATGCCGCCAAGCTATACCCGGAGGCTGACGTCCTCGCCGTCGACATGAATCCCCTCCCTGCAAGGTAAGCCCTTCTGTAATGTCGGGAATATTGTTGAATCTAACCAATGGAACCCCCACAGACCGCTGCCTGCCAATCTTAGCTACAAACAAGTGAATGTGCTGGAGCCCTTCCCCTTCCCGGCCGGAACCTTTGACGTCGTTCATATCCGTCTGATTCTCTGTCATGTGAGAACTTGCACCAGACTTGGCCCGCCCACTCACGATTTACTGTCATAGCTCCCGGATGCGTCCTCAGTCCTGTCCCGCATCATTGACCTTGTCGCTCCAGGTGGCTGGCTGCTTGTTGACGACATCAACTGGCCGGAGAACTTCGAAGGCTTGGATAACGCCCCCAGCACCAAGGGCAGTCTCTTGCACATTATCCGCACCACGCAGGCGGCAAAAGGCGACCCGCATTTCGGCACCACCTTGAAGCCGTATCTCGACTCGTCGAGTCAATTAAGCGAAGTCCACGTTCGCGAGGTTGATGTGTCTTTGAATGCCATACCCGAAGGTATGTTCCTCTCCGTCCGGAGCTTTGGCATTTGCTTATCGGATCCAGGTACAGAACCGCTCGTGGCTGAGTTCTCTCGAACATTCAAAGAGACTCTCACACGTGCTGTGGCCGGAGCGCCAACCCAGACCCCAGCGCAGAAAGAACTGCAGCAGGGATTCCTCGACGACATGGCCCGTGACGGGGCAGACTGGCAATATTCGTTGCAATTATATTTCACTTGGTCTAAGAAGCGGGCCTGATGTCGCATTCCAACTTCTGTCGCTGTTGTGGTCAATTCAACTTGACTTCCTCTGTCTGCGCCAGCTTCACTCCTCTGCTTTTCCTCTTTTTCACTCTCTAGCCCTAGAATGAATGTGTAAAAAAGTATCTACGATCGGAAATAGCAGTCGAGACCATTGTGGAAGTTCGTTCCCATGTGGTTCTTGAGCAGAATCGGGTTTGATATCGTATGTGACATGAGAAGAGTGCAAGCGGTGAGTCATGCATGGTTCAATTGCAAGCGGTGTCCCACGGCCACCTAGTATGCCATCACGATTTGATGGCGCAGATGGACGCGTGATGGTAACACGGCAGTATATTAATAGCGCACTTGTATTTAAGAGATCTCTGAGCTAAAATAGCTCTTCAAATAGCGCTGTTAGCACTATTATTTGGGCATGATTACCCCATGCTCGCGATTCTACGGGAGCGACCACCTCGTAGAGGTGGATATCTCGTATATATCCACCTGTTATTACAGGCTAGGCCAGTACAGGTGCCCATCATCAGGAAAACGGACCCGCACTTGATAGCGCTAGACAGCGCTTGACAGCGTGCATAGCAGCATAGTTCGGCTAGACACTACCCCTCTGTGACAGCGCTATGGAACTGCTATGGAACGGTTGCTAGCAACCAGCCAACACTATGGCAGACTGGGCAACCACTATGCAGGATGGCCTGCCGCAGCCTGCCGCTTCTTAATTCTCTTCACAAAATCGCGAAATAGGACGATTGATTTGGGTCCACAAATGAATGAAAAAAACGTAGGGACGACGATACCAACTCCTGCGTCCACCCCGGCTCCCGCACCTGCGCCATCCTGCCAGCTTCCGCCGCGCCCAAATTCCGCTGAGTTTGATCGTCTAGTCTCCGAGGTCCATTGCGACTGTCAATGTGGGCCGGGAGCGGTTAGCCTTGGCGCTAAATCAGGAGCTTGAGCAATAATTCAATTCAAGTAAGAAGAACGTACCTTGATTTGCACTCCCGGAGCCGGTCTTCGAGGAGATCGCCTTTGTTCGAAGAAGAATATTGTCTGAGTGCCGTAACAAGAGCGTCGTAATCAGCCTTGTAGTTGAGAGATGAGAAATCGATTGAGCGGCCTTCATGCACGTCGCAGAGGCAGCTGTAAACCTGTGCAACAAATCAGTTGCAATTTTTGAAGTGTGAATGTGGACACGATACCGCAACTCCCATCAATGCCAGGGCTTTAAAAGGAACCTTCTTCTCAAAATCTTCAGGGAATGCAGATGCCAGACTGGGACGTCCTTGATAAATGAAATGTTGAATCCCCAACTCGATGAGCGGGTGATCAAAGTACTTGTCCTATAATAAGGGTGAAAACGGGTGTAGACAGTGCAAAGTAACCCACCGTTCCGCTGTGTAGGAATTTAGAGTCGACTATGAGCGCAGCGGCCTTCTCGGCGGCGTGTTCCTGTCGCCCCTCGGAGGTATATCTTTTCCCGGTGTTCGGATCGAGAGCGTCATACGCGGGGTACAGCGCATAATGGAGAGGTATTTGTTCATGCATGAACTTCTTGATGCTGCTACGAAAGGCTGAGCCGTTGTCGAGGACCTAGGGTACTATGCTTCAGAGATGCTACGAAATCAATGAATCACTCACGAGTTTTACCATATGAACGTCCACGTAGTTATCTATGTAGGACATGAGCGCCAGTAATAGGGGCGGGAAAAAGGCGTACCTTCTATGACCTGGTTGCCCTGTTTGGGGTGGGCGATCCAGACCATCGCTTCCGTTATAATTTGTGTCCCATCCACTTGACTTAGAATGGGATCAGGGAATGCATATACAACAAGGAGATGGACAGCAAGCCCATCCTTCGCGCGTTCGAGCATCTTGCGGCGAACCGGAGTGGGATCGTAGAATCGCAACTGCCATGGTTTGGCATTGCTGGCGGTGGGGGGATTCCGTGAGTTTCGGCGTGCTCGCGAAAGGCCGCGGTCGTTGTTGTTGTAACCGTTGTCGTCGTTATCATCGCCGTTGTCCTCGCCGTCGTCACTGACGTCAGAAGGGGGTTGAGTCAGGTGGCTCTGGGAACTGGATTGAGAATGCCGAGCTGAGGAAGTCGTGTTACTGCTGGAGTTGTACGACTTGAGTCGTGAAGCTTGGGCGGCGGTCTGCAGCAGTTGGACGGGGTCAGGGAGACGCGGTTCACGGTTCTTAGCCCAGTGCGCTCGGAGGACGTCGGTGGACTTAGATTGCTGAATTGCATAGTAAGTGAAACGCAATAAGAGAGACACAATGTTTTTACGCTGACAGGTTCTGCCTGCTGGAACATTGGGAGCATATGGGGGTGGTAGTAGCGGTCTTGCTGGTGGGCGGCGATGTTGCTGCCAATGAAAGCGGGGTTAACAGCATAGCCAGCGCGACCGATTGGCGGGCCCCCTACAGATTGAAATCGGTGTCGTTTCACAGACCGCAGTGTAGCTTACCTGTGAGATGGTCTTGCGTGTGGGCGGCGATGTTGCCGCCAATGAAAGTGGGGTTGATCGCATGGCCAGCGCGACCGATCGGCGAGCCCCCTACAGATTGAAATCAGTGTCGTTTCACAGACCGCAGTGTAGCTTACCTGTGAGATGGTCTTGCGCGTGGGCGGCGATGTTGCCGCCAATGAAAGTGGGGTTGATCGCATGGCCAGCGCGACCGATCGGCAGGCCCCCTACAGATTGAAATCAGTATCGTTTCGCAGACCGCAGTGTAGCTTACCTGTGAGATGGTCTTGCACGTGGGCGGCGATGTTGCCGCCAATGAAAGTGGGGTTGATCGCATGGCCAGCGCGACCGATCGGTGGGCCCCCTGCAGATGGAAATCAGTGTCGTTTCACAGACCGCGGTGCAGCTTACCTATGAGATGGTCTTGCGCGTGGGCGGCGATGTTGTCACCAATGAAGGTGGGGTTGATAGCATGGCCAGTGCGACCGATCGGCGGGCCCCCTGCAGATGGAAATCGGTGTCGTTTCGCGGTCGACCGCGGTGCAGCTTACCTGTGGGATAGTCTTGCGTGTGGGCGGCGATGTTGCCGCCAATGAAAGTGGGGTTGATCACATGGTCAGCGCGACCGATCGGCAAGCCCCCTGTAGATGGAAATCAGTGTCGTTTCGCAGAACGTGGTGCAGCTTACCTGTGAGATGGTCTTGCGCACACCCCTCTTCCTCGCCAGGCGTCTCTTCGTCATTTCCACGGTCACGGTCGCTGTTGCGGCGCCAATTATCTGGTCAGCATCAGTGTCAACGCAATCATATTTGCGCAAATGGAATTAACCTTCTTCATGCTCGCTCTCATCATGGCTGCTCTGTCCGTCGAGCGACTTCTTATATCCGGTGTCTTGCGTGCTGTACTGAATCAACATTTCCCCGCCGCCAAGATCTTGCTGTTGTTCGCCCCCGACATAGTTGTTTGAACGGACTGGAGCGTGGTTGACGTGGTCGTGCCTGAGATCCTGCTGTGTGGGTTCGCGACCGTACTCATTGTGCCAGTTGGGCGCCTGTGGTTCCAGGTAGTTTCCTCGGCCGTTGGGGGCCGGTGACGGTCCTGGAAGATGACCGTGTTCATGGCTCGTGGTATTCTGGCGATGCCGGTGCTTAGCTCATAACTGCTGCGTAGTCGGCGGACTCGCTTGCAGCCCACTCACCGGAGCTCCTGTCTGGAGAGGAGGAATGTTGCTCGTCGGGTTTGAGGCATATGCCAGGAGGCCAGGAAGCGGCGCAAGGGTCTGCATACTAAGTGAGCTCTGTGGGCCTGGAGCGTACATTAGAGTCGGAGATCCTTCTCCCGCCGCCGAGAACGATTGCGCCAACAACGGACCAAACATCGTGGAGCCCTGCCCGGAGGACAGCGCGAACTGGAGGCCGCCCTGCCCGAAGGCCTGCGGGAGCATCATCGCACCTTGGGCAGCGGGCCCCATCTGAGGTGGGAACATCAACGCGCTTTGGCCAAAAGGTGGAGCCGAGGTGCCTTGTGCCCCGGTTTGTGAGGTATCCGTCTTTTTTTGTCTCTATTAATGTGATGAGAATTGGAATTTACACAATTGAAGATCTTACCGGTGGTTTTTCCTTTGGGCCCGGGGCTTGCGCATTACGCGGGATGTCCTCGCCTTGGAAGCTGGGCCTTGGTTGTCTGGTGACTTGGTTGGCGATCACCCCGGCACGTTCGATGCGCTCAACATGTCCGCCTTGTCCTTGGTTAGCACGCTGGGTGCGCCGTGGTACAGGTGGATCCGAATCCGTTGGAGTGGTTGTACTTGCCACCCTCTTGCGCGCTGTCTATTGGTCAGACTCGGGCAGCTCGAAGACCATGGCGCTCACTCTGTCCGGCAGTGCCACTGGGAGTCGAGTTCATGTCGTCCTTTCTAGTATTGGTCTGCTTCTTGCCCTTGCCTCCGCGTCCACGCCCACCCATGATGGTTCGAGACAAAGAAAATTGTTTGTTTTCCTTCAAAACACAGGGCCACTCAACAACGATCAAACTTTGAATGACAAGTTCTTCCCATTTCTCACTGACCACCTGCTCAAATTCTACTGACTCAAACGATTGGAAACCATTTTCTCTTTCTTTCAAGACTTGGTTTCCTTGAATTATCATCTGCTTTGCGCGGCGTTTGCCAGATTTTCCGGCCACGCCTCTTCTCTTGAATTTCATCGACTTGAACCGTGACTTCACTGGCAACAAATTCAACTGCCTACCTGCTCCGCTGGGTATCGGCACATCGGTGGATGGACGTGTGTGGTCTGGTGGGTCGGGCGATGTCGGCGCGTAGGCGGATGGCAATGGTTTAGAGGAGGGAGAGGGCGGCGCAGAACTTGAAGACCCGTTTATCGTGTGCGCAAGGGTCTTGAGGAGGAAGGGGAGGGACTTGGGGAAGAGGGTCCGTGTAGCCCACTGTCGTGGGATGTTGAGGAGCGCGGCGGGTATGCGGAGTTTAGAAGGGAGGACTAGGAGAGCATGCCCACTCGAGCTCGCGCGTCGCCCTCGGCTGGCACATCACCTTGAGGCACATGGGCTTAGGGAGACTCTGAGGTGGAATTCATGTACATTTTCATTCTCGCTACGACCATAATGCTATTATTTTTTCTACTCTGCGCGATTGAAGTTGAATTTCTTTCTAGACTATCACAACGCAACCGAGTCCATTATCCAATGCAATTCTTTGGTACTGTGCTTGTTCAGGCGTACTTGCTGAGCGAACTCCAGACAATTGTATGCGCTGAACCTGGAGTCAGCTTCTTTCCCAAACCAAGGAACGAGCTCAGCAGGAATCCGTATATTATCCACCTCCACAACATCACCCATCCTCACGCCGCCTGTCCGCAAAGCACACTTCAAAAGGTACATGTCCGTGTGCTGTTCGCGGCCAGCGGCCGAGTTCGGCTGAGTTACGATGTCGAAGCGTTGTGCATACATGAGGTATGCCGTGGTCAGTGGCTCTGATTTTTTGTCCCAGAGGGGTCGCATGAGGAGCCGAATCTGTGCAACAATGTGTCCTGTTCAATGTGAGGATATGGCTGGACTAATGAGCTGGCGAATAAATACGTACCTGCGAGTCCTTCCCTAAAGCCCTTTCCTGGCCATTCCGATTGTTGATCGTTACACAAAAGGACCGTATTGTAACGACCGTATATCCATTCTGTATTGGAATCCGGAGGGCGAACCTGAAGATTTTGCGCTGCTAGCACACGATGGCCGTATTGGTGTGGGGTCTTCACTTGGACCCTGACATTGTACCACACCTCCAGATGTGTGAAGGGGAGGTCACAGTCGGCAAGACAACGTTGCGGTCCTCCAATGATTGGAGTAGAAGAACTACGTCGATTTTGTTGAAGTCGACACAAATAATCTCCGAGAGCTGGCCGGAGATCAGGGAGCTTGTAAAGCTCTGCCGCTTCTTCGATAGATATTTTGCGATGATGCGGGGTTCGGTTGAAGCAGAATGCAGTCGAGGATGTGGTGAACATTCTACTTTCGAGGTGAGGGTACTGTACACGGTGAGCGTGGGCAAGACGGAAGAGATTCCGGATTGGCCTCGATGACTCTCCGGTCTCCGAGGGCCCCTCGGTGGCTTCGTCATCTTCGTCGTCGTTGGCGCCGGGATCTAAATCAGAGGAGATGATTTCAGTTGAGAGGTCAAAAAGCCGCATTTTTTCTGCTCGATCCAGATACTGCACGATCTGCGGATTGTAATCACGATGATTTGTCTCAGTTCGCGCCGGTA
Organism: Mycena galopus ATCC 62051; assembly: GCA_014925785.1. Classification (NCBI taxonomy): domain Eukaryota; kingdom Fungi; phylum Basidiomycota; class Agaricomycetes; order Agaricales; family Mycenaceae; genus Mycena; species Mycena galopus. The sequence goes on from WIQG01000345.1 coordinate 147,058, forward strand.
CTTTGATATCCTTACTGTGCGTCTTCTACGTGACATCCGCGGTGAACTGCATAGGTACTCCGGCCCATTTGGTGAAGGGACCGAGGCTGCGAAAGAGCTCAAATTTGGGGATTTTAAAATGGGCTTGCGTGCGGCCCCCAGCGTCAAGGACGGACTGCTTGTTGGCGTCGAACTCATCTAGGCAGCCGTTTAAGCGGCCTATAGTCTCGTCGTCGGTTTCGGGCACCTGGGCGATATATCGGAAGTTGACCAAGGCTCGGATTGAGCGGACGACTTTGGGAGGTGCTACATCAGCGATGATGGCCACAACATTTCACTGGAGCTCTCGATGCTCGCGCCCACCAAGCTGTTTGATGCCTGTTACCCCTTCCTTGAAGTGGCGAAAACCGATCTGCGGCTGCATTACTTTTAATCGAAAGTCGAATTCCTCCTTGCCCAGGATATTGATACACCATTGAAGCTCGTGATCGTGAAATCCCTTGTGAAGCTGATGCAGGGGTTCTGGGGTAAGGAATCTCGCGGGATTGGTGGAAAGCGGCCAATCCCGCCAAAACGGCAGGTGGACACCGCTGAGACGACGATCTTTTGATTCCTTCAGGTATTGAAATATTTGATCCCATGGATGGTACGTCGCATTGACTTGCTGAATTTGGTCCCATGTATATTTGCCGGTACGCTCTGGATGTCGAAAGGGGTTGTCGAATGTGTCAAAGGACACCATGGTCAAGTGGGAAGTCATCCCCTTGACACATGCAATATCGGCTGCTTCGGGAGTGTCCACGATGCATGCTGCTAGTGGAGTATGGCAATTTAGGCGTCGTCCCAATGAGTCCGACATGGGATGACCAACATGCGCCGCAACCTTGAGAGGTGCGAAGACGATGTTGTAGCAGTGGTGAAACAACCGTCGCTCCAGCATTCCACGAATACATTCATCGCAGAGGAATTTTGCTACAGGGAGAAGAGCGACCATCATGAATGCGTGGTTCAAAGCTTTCATGAGAAAGGCCATCTTGATATTGGCTAGAGAAACCAAGAGGGGATGAGCGACGCGGTCTCCGTTATGGACGGAGATATTGGTTTTGTCTGAGGTTGCAATCGTTCCTATAAGCGTCGCTCCAGCCGGTAGTGCAGCCTGTCCTGATCAGCCAGGAATTTCTTGCAGTGCGGAACAAAACTACCTGCATCTCCCACGCGCCATCACCCGTTATCCATTCATCATAAATGTGTTTTCCATCTCTGAATTTCTTCGTAGGAACGAGATCGAGGTGATCGTGATGAGCGGGTTCTTGAGCAAAAACTGGATACATTCCAGCGGGTCGCGATAATAGAGCACGAGGGGAGCTTTGGTCGAATATCCCTCGTAGACAATCTCCTTGGATTTCCACTGCGGCCCAGCAGGTAACTTTTCCACCCGCCCTCGCAGTTCGTTTGCGGATTTGAACGAAAGTGGTAAGCAGTCGCGAACCTTTGAAGCATGTGAGCCAATACTTTGAATGATCATAGACGTCACGGTTAACATACCAATTGGAGATCCAGGAAGTCATCGATGTCTTTCATGGTCATACTGGAGCGTAGGAGAAAACTGGCTAGTTCCCACTCGGCTTTAGATGCAAAGGGATACCAATGGTTCTCCCTGCGCTGGGCAGAAAACTCGTCGTTATTTATCCAATCCATGAAGCTCTCGCCCTTTGTTGGGAGCGGCTGGGCTGCCCCAGGAAACAGCACTGAACCGTTTAAGGGAGGAAATGCCTCGCCGCTATCGGTAGATCTTTGTGCATCCGTGTCCATAGGTTGATCAACATACACCCCCGTTTCTTCTGGGTTTGTACGCAACACTTTCCGAAGGACGGCCAGTCCTTCCTCCGCTCTCGGATCGCCTGAAATCAAGTGTGACTGAATTTGATTGTACCATAAAAAACAGGTAGAGGCGGGGTTATTCAGGTGTCTTGTAACGTCGGAGGTGGTTTTGTATTCACGAGGACAGTTTGGGCAGCGAAAAGCCTGCATCAAATGGTTTCACCAACCGGCGAGGTTGGTGGTGCTAAGAAGAAGGGACATGTCACCTGATCGCGCGAACAAGCATCAACCACTCTTGGCTCCCACCACCACAAGGGAAAATTCCATCTACGCAAATCTATTGGAAAAAATCCCCGAGACTCGCTATATTCACCCAGAGCATCACTCGGTGGATTTTTGCGGAATGGATTCAAAAATCACATATGCCCACCATGGATACTCTGCCGAAGGAGATTCTACTCAATTGGTTAGTCCTTCATTTTACATGGTTTTATCGATGTCTTATCTTTAGCTAGGTTCTCACTTCGCACTGTTTGACTTTGCCGAGCTCCGCTGAGGACGCTCAGCAGCTTTTGCGGTTTATCTGCGCATATCGAAACATCTGCGCGCTCGAGGAGAAGATCGCTGCGGAAAAACTTCGCAACACGATGGCGTACCTGCAAATGCTGCGAAAAGATATTGAAATCGCCCAACGTAAAGTTTCGGCTGCGGACCATGATGTTGGAACGGTTAGAGCTGCGATTCGAAGGGAGGGTTTCCCAATCGTAGGAACTGAAGATGAACTGTATGATGACGTCCAGCCAGCTGCTTGATTTTCAGCAAAGGCTCAGGTGTAGTAAGGGGAGTTTAGTGGTGAAAAGTGTTTTGTATCCATCATGTGCTTGGTCAATGTGCTTACTTTTTGTTTCCAAAACTCGAGATTCTGTGTGTTGAGTCAAAAAGACTGAGAAGCAAAATTAGCCGACATCCTCGACCTGCATAAAAATCAGCCAATTTCTCTGGTCGCTTTGAGGACAAATTACGATTCAGATTTGCACGGAAGGCGGCGATGTGGTGGAGTAAGCTTCACCTTTCATATATTTATCCCGTTACCTTCCATGATGTTGGCTCAACACGATACACTGGGACTTACCACAGGCCCTACGGAGGTGTTGTGGCGAGCACATGTGGAGCGGGATCCGCTTTTTTCTATCCTCAATGTGAACTTCCATATTACTGATCTATAATTTCCAGTCACAAGGACATCTATATATTTCGAAATTTAAAAGTCAAGTGCATCATATTCTCAAGATGACAGTGCCCAAGGATTCGAAATTGATGCAGCAAAGACGCATCAACAAGCAAAAAGGTAAGCTATCATACATGCAACAGCCCTGCCGCGCGGCTTCGGGGCCAGCGGAACGGTTACGGGGGAGGCCCTTCTCCCTCTTTACCTGCTCCCGCTTTTGTCTCACCCGCGCGGTCGCCGCCCGAATTAAGCGGGAGCGCGTCAGGGCGGGGCCGCCTTCGACTTGCCCTCCTTCCGCGTGGCTTCGGAGGGCTCGGAACGGTTGCGAGGGACGCCCTTCCCCCTCCCTACCTGCTCCCGCTTCCGTCTCACCCGCGCTGTCGCCGCCGAATTAAGCGGGAGCATGTCGGGGGCGGCGCCGCCTTCGACCCCTACTTGCCGCCCTCCCGCGCCGCTTCGAGGGGATCGGAACAGTTGCGAGGGACGCCCATCTCCGTGCCTACCCTCTCCCGCTTCCGTTTCACCCGCGCGCAGGCGCTCTAAGGGTCTCGGATTACGCCAAAGCGCTGTTTCGGGCTTCGGACCCGAAATCCCGAATCCCGATTCTGGCTGGAATCACCGCCCGTGGGCGCGACAAGGGCGGCGGCGGCGGCCTGGGAGCACCGTTTTCCCCGTCTCTGGACGCCCCGCCATTAATTAGAGGCCCGCCGCTGCCCGCTGAATTAATATTCAGTCCGGAGCGCGATTTCGGGCCCCAAAATCTTCCCCTTCGCCTCAAGACCGACCGTTTGGTGGTGGAAGGCTCTACAGCGCTTCGTGGGACCATGGACCACCACCACTAGCTGGGTCGTGCGTGGTTTCTGGTCTCTGGGAACACTTGCGTGCCATTGCTTGCCATTGCCTTGCATGCTCTTGCTTGGCTCCTGCCAGCTGGCAGCACTCTCCATTCACCACCAACACCAGGCACCTCCCTCCCTCCTCTGCAGTCTTGTGGACTTTCAGCCACCTCTCTACTGCTCTGGTCCTGCCTTGGGGCTCTGTCTGTTTTGTCCAGCAGCCAGTGGCACCAGTGGCATTTCTGCTGGCTTTTGTGCTTTCACTCACTCTCTGGACCACCTTACACCATCCTGTACCCTTTTGGGCGCAGTACCAGCTCATTCCTTATTGTTCTGACCACTGTGTGCCTGCCTGGCCCGTCCACCAGCGTCGATTTTGCCCCAGCACCCTCCCCCTTTGCCCCTGTGGGAATTTCTGCCTCTTTGGGCGTTACCTTGCTTTTGGCGCTGTTCTCAACTTTCTGTGGGGCTCTAGAGGTCTTGGCCGCTGCTCTCACTCGTTCCGATGTCCCTCACTACCCTGATCGCGTGCACCTCGGTCTTGCAGTGATCGATTGACGTCTGATCCTTGCCACAGTAATGCGAAAAAGAAACTCTCGAGATTGTGGGCGGTCCGCATCCACCAGCCGTACTAAAATGAGGGCCCCGGCTTCGTCTACGTTGTCGTAGAGATCCAAAACTCGGATCTCACGAAATTCGAAAATGGTGATTTGACAGCGGCCGAGGTTTTGAGCGGGAGTGCTCTCAAAGCCGGGCACACCAACGACCTGAACCGTCGTCGCCGAGAATACCAGAAATGCGCCAGCAGGGGTACCACGCACATCTGGGTGGGTTCGTACAAGGTGGCGCGACGATATTTCGCAGGTGTGTCGCAACATTTTGTGATTTTTGTGTTCACCTTTGTTAAATTGAATTCAGAGCGAGGGCTACACCTCCGCCTTTTTGGCGCAGGAGGGATTCGCGTCCCTTTTGACGACCCGTGCGAATGCCACGTTCACCACCGGGAGTACATGACGTTCCCGTCGGTGGGGGGTTGGCGGCATTGGATGCGGAGATGCGAAAGATGGGGAACGCCATGGGCGAGGACCTCGAGATGTGAGTTTGTTGTAATTTGACGGATTTTCTGCTCTGATCTCCATTCGTCAGGGCTTTCTTTCCTGCTCCCGGGCCAGAGCACCGTCTTGACGAGATTTTTGAGGCCATTTGTAACTCGTGATCCAACTCACTTGCACTCGCGTTTTTCAGATTTATTTCTTGATTCGGGCGTTCGTTTCCGATAGGCCTCAGTTGAGGCGCCGTATACTGTATATTATGTACAATATGATTTGTATATAAATGCGCGACTCTATAATTGTATATGAACACCATTGCTTCGAGAGCTCACCGTCGAAGAGCGCAATCACCTCTGTCGCATACAAGAATGACATTGGTACTCCTTACCCATCGAGAGAAACTCGCCGTCCAATTTAATGTTTTAAATTCCCCATTCACGCTGTATTCAACTTGCCAACAAGATCCCCCATCCAATCCAATGTTTTTTAACTTATTTTTCTTCTTGATTCGGGTGTTCGTTTCCGATAGGCCTCAGTTGAGGCGCCGTATACTGTATATTAATGTACAATATGACTTGTATATAAATGTGCGACTCTATACATGAACACCATTGCTTCGCGAGCTCACCGTCAAAGAGCGCAATCAGCTCTCTGTCGCATACAAGAATGACATCGGTATTCCTTACCCATCAAGAGAAAATCGCCGTCCAGTTTAATGTTTTAAATTACCCATTCACGCTGTATTCAACTTGCCAACAAGATCCCCCATCCAATCCAATGTTTTTTAACTTATTCACGCGGGGATACGATTGCACTGGATATATTTGTCGCGCTTTGACTGCTAGAAAATTGCACTACTGGTTGCCCGCCCTCCATCCCAATTCGAATCAGCATCTTCGGTAGTACTTGGCACGTTTCTCCTCCTGCGCCTTTAATGCCTTGCGCGCTTGCTTGAGCCGGAGGAGCGCGGCATCACGCCTGCTTTCGGCGGCCCTCAACTTATCCTGCATGATCTCGAGCTCGTTCGTTGTTATGTCGAATTGGTGCTGGAAGGCCTCTTGCACGGCCCAAACCATCTCGTGCGCCGTCTCGCATTGGTCGCAACGAGGCTCGGGAGTCTGCTGGGGCTGCGTGTTGTGTTCTACACAAGCTAGTGAGTTAAACAACCTGTGTAAGACACGGACGACGCACCTCCAAGAACTGAGACGGGGAATTCGGAATTCGTTTCGGCAGCAGCAGCTCGGTCTCCCAAGGACTGACTGAGAAACGATGAGAACGTCAAGTTCGAAAGAAAGAGGAACTTGAACCTACAAGGAATTTGAGTCCGACTCGCAGTCCAAGTTCGATTCATGTTTCGTGTTGGTATCATTTGCTTTATTAGCGGCTGCTGCTAGCGCCCGAGTCTGACGTCTCCGATAATTCGAGACCATTTCCTTGTACTGAGACGGATTTGGGACATAATCGGAGCCAGCTTTGCTCGAAGGACTGAGTAGTTTGGGGTCATAGAAAAGGTAAGTCTCAGACTCGGACATCGTGAGCTGGAGTGAGGACGTTTGGAGGACGTAGCAGTGAGTTGGAGAGTGGGACGAAGCTGTTGGCGCCCTCGTGTGGACGCGGGTTAAAAGGTAGAGGATGCCGGACGACCCGAGATTGCCTAGCTCCCATAGCGCACTCATAGCGCAAAGGGCACACTGGGCAGCGCTGTCAAAGCATTGGCGAGCACTAGGAGTGCTATGCACAATATGGCAAAATATAGCCAACTAGTGCTCGGCAACCGTTTTCCTGATGATGGCCCATCAGTAACCTACAGGAACCATATTAGGATGAGCAAATTGATC